>CAXKVT010000254.1:10000-131264 GCA_964058875.1 Carex rostrata
TAAACCCTAAACCCTAAACCCTAAACCCTAAACCCTAAACCCTAAACCCTAAACCCTAAACCCTAAACCCTAAACCCTAAACCCTAAACCCTAAACCCTAAACCCTAAACCCTAAACCCTAAACCCTAAACCCTAAACCCTAAACCCTAAACCCTAAACCCTAAACCCTAAACCCTAAACCCTAAACCCTAAACCCTAAACCCTAAACCCTAAACCCTAAACCCTAAACCCTAAACCCTAAACCCTAAACCCTAAACCCTAAACCCTAAACCCTAAACCCTAAACCCTAAACCCTAAACCCTAAACCCTAAACCCTAAACCCTAAACCCTAAACCCTAAACCCTAAACCCTAAACCCTAAACCCTAAACCCTAAACCCTAAACCCTAAACCCTAAACCCTAAACCCTAAACCCTAAACCCTAAACCCTAAACCCTAAACCCTAAACCCTAAACCCTAAACCCTAAACCCTAAACCCTAAACCCTAAACCCTAAACCCTAAACCCTAAACCCTAAAACCCTAAAACCCTAAAACCCTAAAACCCTAAAACCCTAAAACCCTAAACCCTAAACCCTAAACCCTAAACCCTAAACCCTAAACCCTAAACCCTAAACCCTAAACCCTAAACCCTAAACCCTAAACCCTAAACCCTAAACCCTAAACCCTAAACCCTAAACCCTAAACCCTAAACCCTAAACCCTAAACCCTAAACCCTAAACCCTAAACCCTAAACCCTAAACCCTAAACCCTAAACCCTAAACCCTAAACCCTAAACCCTAAACCCTAAACCCTAAACCCTAAACCCTAAACCCTAAACCCTAAACCCTAAACCCTAAACCCTAAACCCTAAACCCTAAACCCTAAACCCTTAAACCCCTAAACCCCTAAACCCTAAACCCTAAACCCTAAACCCTAAACCCTAAACCCTAAACCCTAAACTGACCAAGCTGTAGCTACTAGGTCAAATTACCCAAGCTCTCAGAAGAAAATAAAGATTTGATTGAATGATCGGCTACGTCTTCCCAATCTTTTCTCTTTTGACTTTGAAGTTCACTTTGCAGCTCTCGAAGGAGGTTCGGAAGATCCACCTTCATTGAATGCCTTCTCACTTGCACAATACGACTATAATTTAAGTAGTGGTAAAGGCCGCGGCCCAGTCGTTTCTAAGCCGTGCCAAGCATTCTTACACCAAGGGACACTATTGCGTTGCATTCCTCGAGCTGCTGTTTCGGCTGAATTGGTAGAGATATTCTTCAGAGAGGAGGTGATGGTTTCTATGTTTTGGAGTAGGGGAGCTGGCCGTTTCAAGAGGGTAAAGGGAAATCATGTTCATGGTGATTCGTTGTGGTGGTTGGAGAGGTTGATAAATTCAGGGTTTAGGGTTTAGTTAGGTGAAAGAGAGAAGGCGTAGTCAGTCTGACGCATTCTAGAGCATCTAAAGCAGCTTATCCGAGAACATAAGAACCTAGTGGGGTAGATATTATGCCAAAAAGACGGGCTTTCTCACCCTTGCTTCCACATACTGTCTGTGCCAAACAAAGCCTCTACTTTAGATATTTACGCTGAATCACGAAGAGTTGAGTCTGACCGGGGGCCCCCGGAGGGGAACTGTTTGAGCTCTCGACTATCCCATATTTGCTACAGAGTATACTGTACCGACAGCAAGAGTTTCGATCACTTCCCGCCTACCACTTCCTTCCTATCAAGCCTTCTTATCTTTCTTAATCTACTTGACTAATCTCTTTCCTACTTCTTTAGATGAAAGTCGTGGCATTATGGGTTGTTGGGAGCGACCGATAGACCCGGTGGTGGTGCTATGTACAATTCTTCAGCTAGGTCACCATGGATAAATGCATTCTTGACATCAAGTTGATGTAGTGCCCATTTTCGAGTAGCAGCAAGGGCTAAAAGGGAGGGCACAGTGGGCATACGTGCAAGAGGAGTCAAGGTCTCCTCATAAGAAATTCCGTACTCCTGAGTGAAGCGCAACCAAAGGGGCTTTGTACCTTCAATGGAGCCATCTCTTTAAAGGACTCTTCGGCTTTATTAAAATGACCGTGCCTTGCATAGCCAGAGATAAGAATGTTCCAGGACTGACGAGGCCCTTTCACTCTTCCCGGCATTAAATGCGGCATTTCATACATTTTCCCACACTTACCATACATATATCCATAGTGGCATTCAATACATGAACTTCAGATTCAAACCCGAGAGGCTTAAACCATGAATTTCTTGGCCTTCTTCCAGAGATGTTAAGTCAGAACCGCCAATCCTGATGAGAGACTGAAGAGGTCTAGCTTATTACCACTGTGCATCATTTCTCCAAACAGCTTTAGTGCATTTGTAGGACAACCTGGCCGAGCAGGGTTTTTGCCGAGATAGATAAGAGTATTCCAAGAAACTGTGCTTTTCGTCTCCATATTTGAAAATAGAGAACTACTCGCTTTGAAATCGCCACATTTTGCGTACATGGGCATTGCCTACTGCAAAATTATTCTGTAGACCCCTGGACCATTCTAACATGGAAGATAGTATCAGGGCCTGTACAAGCTGTCAATACACTTGCAAATGTGGTATAATTAGGCCATTCTTGAGTTCTGATCAACTAACTCAATGCCAACAAAGCATCAACCCATCTACCATGCTGAGCAAAGGAAGAAATAATGGCCTTCCAAGAAATGAGATCCCGGCATTTCATCAAATAAAAACTCAGCATTGCCCAATTCGCCAGCCATATAATACATTTTAATAAGTGTTTTCTTCACGGAAGCAAAGTTATCCAGTCCATTCTTTGTACAAAGTGAATGCAACCTTTTACCCGCACAGACTGAAAGCAAACTCCAAATTGTGGTTGCATCAGGTTTCAATCTATGGACTCGCATGGCAGAAAATAGCTTGAATGCTTCAAAACACAAATTCTCGTGCGAGTAGAGAGAAATCATAGAGTTCCATGAGATTGTGTCACGGGTCTCCATTCCATCAAAGACCTTCTCTGCATCCCTAATTCTACCCAGAGGCTTTTCACAGAATTCCACACAGACACCTTTGTCTCAAAGCCAGAAAGCACTGCATGACCAATAGAACTTGTAGACTCAAGATCTCATTTTAAAGAGCATGCACTAATCACAGTTGCAAAAGAATTATGGTTGCACGCAATTCCTTCCCACCTCATCTTTCTATAAGCTTCTAGGGCTTCTAGTGGGTGCCAATTTGAAGATAGACTTGCCATGAAGGTTGTCCAAGAAACTACATTCCTCTCTCGGGCCTCCATTCATCAGGCTCAGCCCAGTCTTTCTTCTTCATGTTGCATGCCACTGCGATCTGGTATTCCAACATAAAGGTGATATATTAAATACGAATACTTAGTTAAAATATTCTTTTATATATACTTTTTTATACTCTTTGATATTAGAAGACCAAATCATGAGCTAATCAAATTAAGTACCTGCCTGATGGAATTGCTTCTTATAGCTTATAGGTAGGACATTGAAAGTTGGAAAAGGAGGTCACCTGGGTCTGGTAAAGCAGTAGGGAGACTAGGTCCAGGAGATCATTTAGAGTTTCTTTGCTTTTACAAATGTCTATTGTGCGTCCCAGAAGGGGAACTATACTCTTTATGAGGAAATGGATGTGAGGCCGCTAAGGAGTTAGTGAATAGGCTTATCTCTTGGCACTAAGCAAACTAGATATGATATTACTTGTTGTCTTTGATTGGCACTTAAGAGGACTATGGGAAGCAAGTATAGTAGCATCCGGTCCGGGAAAGCAAGGGATGAGTCAAGAAAGGTAGTTCCATTAGTACCAATAGCATAAGGTTGTCCTACAAAGCATCAAGTAAGGCAAAGGGACGGATTTGGTAGCAGCAAGTAACCTAGATTCTGTCTTTTGTCAACGAATGGATGGATTTGGTTACTCTGCAAGGTAGGGATGGATAGGTCAAGCAGCAGGTAAGCGAGAATCTTTCTGTTAATGTTTTCTCTTCTGTAGAGTATTTCTTAGTTTATGGAGTTTCTGTCTACTATCTATTCCTTTCTTTTTCATTCCTTTCTGAGGTAAGAGTTTATGTAAGCTGCGTAGAAGAAGCCTAAAGGAATGGGGTACCACCCAAGCTTCAGTATAGTATATATATTGAAAGGAGAGAGAAAAACAAACATCATAGGCCACACCCACACCAGAAAAACAAGGATTCTCCAAAATACCCCATCTCTGCCTTCCACTTGCAAAGATAAGTATCTCCTTACGTGGGCAATGTCACCTAAACATTTTTTTCCTTTTATCGACTCGGCAACGTCACCATACATCTCAAAAGAGATTACTTAACTCTGATGGTTCTTGATACCTCCCCGATGTCCTGAGCTTCAGGCAACCTATCAAGCACACCTACCAGACAAGAAAAAGAAACAAAACGACCCAGCAAATAAGTCGAATGGAGGATAGTTTTGCCCAGTACTCTGCAAAGGATCAATTCCAGCTTTTTGACCATTGTATAAATCCTATTGCATTTTTCCAGTTCTCTTTGTCTTCGAGCTTTCATTCCTCATTCCACTTATTCGTTCTCTTCTTTCATATACCTCCCCACCAATAGATGGAGACAAATAGGAATAACCAAACCACGTCTACAAAATGCCAGTACCATGCTGCTGCTTCAAAGCCAACGTGATGCTCCTTGGTCAGATGACCCAGATATTGGCGAATACCACATATTGTCAAGAAAATAGTACCTATAATAACATGAAAACCATGAAAGCCAGTTGCTAAGAAAAAGGTCGAACCATAAATACTATCTGAAATAGTGAAGGGTGCTTGGTAATATTCCATTCCTTGAAAGCCAGTGAATACTAGAGCCAGTAAAACGGTAGCTACTAAAGCGTAAACTGCTCGTTTTTCCTTCCCCGCGAGTATAGCATGAAAAACAAGCTCTCCGAAAGAGAGACTACATTACGCGAGTATAGCATGAAAAACAAGCTCTCCGAAAGAGAGAATAAATACACCATTTCCTACAGGAGCTCCCGCTAAAGCAATGCAGCTCCGACACCTATTAATTTTGCTCCTTCTAACATAACCTGATTGATCCTTAGTTTTTTTATTTTCGCGCTTTCTTTTTTTTGTTGAAGACTGAACCATGATGAAATTTACAGATATATATAACAAAAAAACCTATATTAGAAAGAGAGGAGTGCCCCCTAGATATAGGAAAAAATCATTCACAACGGGTGAATTCATCCCCACATCAGAGATTTCTTGTAGCATACTTTCTACTTTCAGCAGTAATGAATTCATATCTAACAGAGAAATATTTGTCCACGGTGGAAGAAACTCTGGGTCAAGCTTTCTACAAATAACTTGCAAAGCCGCTAATTTTCGATCACCGATAAACGCATTAAATTGAACCTTTACTTCAGGGGGAAGTGTGATAAACATATTATGAACAGTTTCGACAAGATTAGTTTGTTTTTCAAAAAAGGAAACTTTCTGAATAATATCATCAAGGGCGAAATCGTAAACAGTTTGATTAACTGTCGCCGTTTTATCCATTTCTTTTAAGGAATCTTCTAGAAACTTATGTGGCATAGAGGTAAAAAACAGTCCTGGTTGGTTAAGCGCATCTATTCTATCGGTTACTGTCTGTTCTAAAATTAAGTTCCTAGTTACAGTCATAACTAAAACTTCTTTCTTCATTTGCGGGGAGCAAAGCCATTTTTTTGCTCCCTCCCAGATCAGGGACCCGGGTTAAATTATTGAACTCGCGAGCCGAAGGGCTCTTTCAGGAAGGAATCCCATCACCCTCGGGCCCGGCACCAACCAACAGGAGGCGGGGCTCTCTCCAACCATTCCAAAGAGCCGAGATCTCGTAAAGGAAAAAGGAGCTAGCTCATTAGAGCTGAAATACCCCTTGCTTCTATCTACTACCTTCAATTAAGCTGGCGCTCTTTACCTTATGTGATTTGTCGCTTCGAACCAGGTCTTGAATCACTTGCTTGCTTCTCAAGGTTTAAGCATCCCAGAGTGCACGCTACGCCAGTTCTAGTTATTTGACTACTCCCATCTCCAACTGAGACTACACGCCCGATCACAGAACCCGTTGACAGCTGCATAAATAAATAACTACAATTTCAGCGAAGGAGTCTGCTCTTTTTTATGATAATGAATCGCAGATGTGCTCGGGAATTACTTTTTAGTTACTTTTGGTTGTTTGGAGAACTCTAATAGTGTCTCTCTTTGGCAACATAATAGAACATTTACTACCCTTAAACAACACTCCAATTGAAGGTGTTTGGAGCACTCTAATAGTGTACGATAATAGGGCACTTACAACCCCAATACAACACTTCAATTGAAGGTGCTCGGAGAACTCAAGGAGTGTTTCCAGATTGCATGTTAATAGGGTATTTGCAACCCTAATATGGCACTCCAATTGATGGAATTTGGAAAAATATAATAGTGTCTCTATATGGAAAGATAAGAGGGTATTTACAACCCTAATACAACACTCCAACTGAAGGTCTTTGGAGAACTCTAATAGTGTCTGCAGTTGACAAGATAATAGTACATTTACAACCCTGATACAACACTCCAATTGAAGATGTTTGGAGAACTCTAATAGTGTCTCTATATGACAACATAATAGAGCATTTACTACACTTAAATAACACTCCAATTGAAGGTGTTTGGAGCACTCTAATAGTGTCTCTACGTGGCACGATAATAGGGCATTTACAACCATTTTACCACTCTCCAATTGAAGGTGTTTGGACCACTCTAGTAATATCTATTGATGGGAAGATAATCGAAAATTTACAACCCTAATACGACATTCCAATGGAAGGTGTTTTAAGAACTCTAATAGTGTCTCCAGTTGACACGATAATAGGGCATTTACAACCCTGATACAACACTCGAATTGAAGATGTTTGGAGAAGTCTAATTGTGACTATATATGGTAATATAATGGAGCATTTACTACCCTTAAGCAACACTCCAATTGAAGGTGTTTGGAGCACTCTAATAGTGTGGCAAGATAACATGGCACTTATAACCCTAATACAACACTCCAATTGAAGGTGCTTGGTGAACTCTAGGAGTGTTTCTAGAATGCAAGTTAATAGGGTATTTGCAACCCTAATACAACACTCCAATTGAAGGAGTTTTGACAACTCTAATAGTGTCTCTATAGGGCTACATAATAGGGCATTTACAACTCTTATAAAACACTTCAATCGAAGGTGTTTGGAGCACTCTAGTAGTGTCTACAGATTGGAAGTTAATGGGGCATTTACAACTCCAATCGAAGGAGGTTTGAGAACTCTAATAGCATCTCTATATGGAAAGATAACAGAGCATTTACAATCCTAATAGAACACTCCATTTGAAGGTGTTTGGAGCACTCTAATAGTGTCTATATATGGCAAGATAATCAGGCTTTTACAACCCTAATACAACACTCCAATTGAATATGTTTAGAGAACCCTATCAGTGTCTCTATATGACAAGATAATAGGGAATATACAACCCTAATACAAAACTCCAATTGAAGGAGTTTGCATAACTCTAACAGTGTTGCTATATGGCAAGATAATATAGCATTTACAATCCTAATACAATACTCCAATTGAAGGAGTTTGGAGAACTCTAATAGTGTCTCTATATGATAAGTTAATAGAGCATTTAGAACCCTAATACAACCCTCCAATTGAACGTGTTTGGAGAACTCTAATAGTGTCTCCAGTTGACAAGATAATAGAGCATTTACAACCCTGATACAACACTCTAAGTGAAGATGTTTGGAGAATTCTAATAGTGTCTCTATATGGCAACATAATGAGGCATTTACTACCCTTAAACAACACTCTCTTTGAAGGTGTTTGGAGCACTCTAATAGTGTCTCTATGTGGCACGATAATAAGACACTTACAACCCCAATACAATACTCGAATTGAAGGTGCTCAGAGAACGTTAGGAGTGTTTCTAGATTGCAAGTTAATAGGGTATTTGCAACCCTAATACAACACTCCAATTGATGGAGTTTGGAGAACTCTAATAGTGTCTGTATATGGCAAGACAATACGGTATTTACAACTCTAATACAACAGTCCAATTGAAGGTGTTTGTAGAACTCTAATAGTGTCTCCAGTTGACAAGATAATAGAGCATTTACAACCTTGATACAACACTCCAATTGAAGATGTTTTGAGAACTCTAATAGTGTCTCTATATGGCAACATAATGGAGCATTTACTACCATTAAACAACACTCCAATTGAAGATGTTTGGAGCACTCTAATATTGTCTCTATGTGGCACGATAATAGGGCACTTACAACCCTAATACAACACTCCAATTGAAGTTGCTTGGTGAACTCTAGGAGTGTTTCTAGAATGCAAGTATATTGGGTATTTACAACCCTAATACAACACTCCAATTGAAGGAGTTTAGACAACTCTAATAATGTCTATATATGGCAAAATAATAGGGCATTTACATCCCTTATAGAACAATCCAATCGAAGGTGTTTGGAGAACTCTAGTAGTATCTACAGACTGGAAGATAATAGGGCATTTACAACTCTGCTAAAACACTCCAACCGGAGGTTGGAGATCTCTAAAAGCATCTCTCTATGGAAAGATAACAGAGCATTTACAATTCTTATAGAACACTCCAATTGAAGTTGTTTGGAGCACTCTAATAGTGTCTCTATATGGCAAGATTATCAGGCTTTTACAACCCTAATATAACACTCCAATTACAGGTGTTTAGAGAACTCTAGGAGTGTCTATAGATGACAAGATAATAGGGAATTTACAACCCTAATACAAAACTCGAATTGAATGAGTTTGCATAACTCTAATAGTGTCTCTATATGGCAAGATAATAGAGCATTTACAACCCTAATACAACACTCCAATTGAAGGAATTTGGAGAACTCTAATAGTGTCTCTATATGGTAAGATAAAAGAGCATTTAAAACCCTAATACAACACTCCAATTGAACGTGTTTGGAGAACTCTAATAGTGTCTCCAGTTGACAAGATAATAGAGCATTTACAACCCTGATACAACAATCCAATTGAAGATGTTTGGAGAACTCTAATAGTCTCTCTGTGGCACGATAATAGGGCATTTACAACCCTGGTACAGCACTCGAATTGAAGATGTTTGCAGAACTCTAATTGTGACTCTATATGGCAATATAATGGAGCACTTACTACCATTAAACAACAATTCAATTGAAGGTGTTTGGAGCACTCTAATAGTATCTCTATATGGCACGATAATAGAGCACTTACAACCGTAATACAACACTCCAATTGAAGGTACTTGGCGAACTCTAGGAGTTTTTCTAGATGCAAGTTAATAGGGTATTTGTAACCCTAATACAACACTCCAACTGAAGGTGCTTGGTGAACTCTATGAGTGTTTCTATAATGCAAATTAATAAGGTATTTGCAACCCTAATAAAACACTCCAATTGAAGGAGTTTTGACAACTCTAATAGTGTCTCTATAGGGCTACATAATAGGGCATTTACAACCCTCATACAACCCTAATACAACTGGAGACACTATTAGAGTTCTCCAAACACGTTCAATTGGAGTGTTCTATTAGGGTTGTCAAAACACAGAGCATTTACAATTCTTATAGAACACTCCAATTGAAGTTGTTTGGAGCACTCTAATAGTGTCTCTATATGGCAAGATTATCAGGCTTTTACAACCCTAATATAACACTCCAATTACAGGTGTTTAGAGAACTCTAGGAGTGTCTATAGATGACAAGATAATAGGAAATTTACAACCCTAATACAAAACTCGAATTGAAGGAGTTTGCATAACTCTAATAGTGTCTCTATATGGCAAGATAATAGAGCATTTACAACCTTAATACAACACTCCAATTGAAGGAATTTGGAGAACTCTAATAGTGTCTCTATATGGTAAGATAAAAGAGCATTTAAAACCCTAATACAACACTCCAATTGAACATGTTTGGAGAACTCTAATAGTGTCTCCAGTTGACAAGATAATAGAGCATTTACAACCCTAATACAACACTCCAATTGAAGATGTTTCGAGAACTCTAATAGTGTCTCTATATGGCAACATAATGGAGCATTTACTACCCTTAAACAACACTCCAATTAAAGGTGTTTGGAGCACTCTAATAGTGTACGATAATAGGCCACTTACAACCCCAATACAACACTCCAATTGAAGGTGCTCGGAGAACTCAAGGAGTATTTTCATATTGCAAGTTAATAAGGTATTTGCAACCCTAATACAACACTCCAATTGATGGAGTTTGGAGAACTCTAATAGTGTCTCTATATGCCAAGATAATATGGTATTTACAACCCTAATACAACATTCCAATTGAAGGTGTTTGGAGAACTCTAATAGTGTCTCCAGTTCACAAGATAATAGGGCATTTACAACCCTGATACAACACTCCAATTGAAGATGTTTGGAGAACTCTAATAGTGTCTCTATATGGCAACATAATAGACCATTCACTACACTTAAGCAACACACCAATAGAAGGTGTTTGGAGCACTCTAATAGTGTCTCTCTGTGGCACGATAATAGCGCATTTACAACCCTGGTACAGCACTCGAATTGAAGATGTTTGCAGAACTCTATTGTGACTCTATATGGCAATATAATGGAGAACTTACTACCATTAAACAACAATTCAATTGAATGTGTTTGGAGCACTCTAATAGTATCTCTATATGGCGCGATAATAGGGCACTTACAACCGTAATACAACACTCCAATTGAAGGTGCTTGGTGAACTCTAGGAGTGTTTCTAGAATGCAAGTTAATAGGGTATTTGTAACCCTAATACAACACTCCAATTGAAGGTGCTTGGTGAACTCTATGAGTGTTTCTAGAATGCAAATTAATAGGGTATTTGCAACCCTAATACAACACTCCAATTGAAGGAGTGTTGACAACTCTAATAGTGTCTCTATAGGGCTACATAATAGGGTATTTACAACCCTTATACAACACTCCAATCGAAGTTGTTTGGAGCACTCTAGTAGTGTGTACAGATTGGAAGATAATTGGGCATTTACAACTCCAATCGAAGGAGGTTTGAGAACTCTAATAGCATCTCTATATGGAAAGATAACAGAGCATTTACAATCCTTATAGAACACTCCATTTGAAGGTGTTTGGAGCACTCTAATAGTGTCTATATATGGCAAGATAATCGGCCTTTTACAACCCTAATACAACACTCCAATTGAAGATGTTTAGAGAACCCTATCAGTGTCTCTAGATGACAAAATAATAGGGAATATACAACCCTAATACAATACTCCAATTGAAGGAGTTTCTAGATCGCAAGTTAATAGGGTATTTGCAACCCTACTACAACACTCCATTTGATGGAGTTGGGAGAACTCTAATAGTGTCTATATATGGCAAGACAATAGGGTATTTACAACTCTAATACACCACTCCAATTGAAGGTGTTTGGAGAACTCTAATAGTGTCTCCAGTTGACAAGATAATCGAGCATTTACAACCCTGATACAACACTCTAATTCAAGATGTTTGGAGAATTCTAATAGTTTCTCTATATGGCAACATAATGAGGCATTTACTACCCTTAAACAAAACTCTATTTGAAGGTGTTTGGAGCACTCTAATAGTGTCTCTATGAGACACGATAATAGGGCACTTACAACCCTAATAGAACTCCAATTGAAGTTGCTTGGTGAACTCTAGGAGTGTTTCTAGAATGCAAGTATATTGTGTATTTTCAACCCTAATACAACACTCCAATTGAAGGAGTTTAGACAACTTTAATAATGTCTATCTATGGCAAAATAATAAGGCATTTACATCCCTTATAGAACAATCCAATCGAAGGTGTTTGGAGCACTCTAGTAGTATCTACAGACTGGAAGATAATAGGGCATTTACAACTCTGCTAAAACACTCCAACCGAAGGAGGTTGGAGATCTCTAAAAGCATCTCTCTATGGAAAGATAACAGAGCATTTACAATCCTTATAGAACACTCCAATTGAAGTTGTTTGGAGCACTCTAATGGTGTCTCTATATGGCAAGATTATCAGGCTTTTACAACCCTAATATAACACTCCAATTCAAGGTGTTTAGAGAACTCTAGGAGTGTCTATAGATGACAAGATAATAGGGAATTTACAACCCTAATACAAAACTCGAATTGAATGAGTTTGCATAACTCTAATAGTGTCTCTATATGGCAAGATAATAGAGCATTTACAACCCTAATACAACACTCCAATTGAAGGAATTTGGAGAACTCTAATAGTGTCTCTATATGGTAAGATAAAAGAGCATTTAAAACCCTAATACAACACTCCAATTGAACGTGTTTGGAGAACTCTAATAGTGTCTCCAGTTGACAAGATAATAGAGCATTTACAACCCTGATACAACAATCCAATTGAAGATGTTTGGAGAACTCTAATAGTGTCTCTCTGTGGCACGATAATAGGGCATTTACAACCCTGGTACAGCACTCGAATTGAAGATGTTTGCAGAACTCTAATTGTGACTCTATATGGCAATATAATGGAGCACTTACTACCATTAAACAACAATTCAATTGAAGGTGTTTGGAGCACTCTAATAGTATCTCTATATGGCACGATAATAGAGCACTTACAACCGTAATACAACACTCCAATTGAAGGTACTTGGCGAACTCTAGGAGTTTTTCTAGATGCAAGTTAATAGGGTATTTGTAACCCTAATACAACACTCCAACTGAAGGTGCTTGGTGAACTCTATGAGTGTTTCTATAATGCAAATTAATAAGGTATTTGCAACCCTAATAAAACACTCCAATTGAAGGAGTTTTGACAACTCTAATAGTGTCTCTATAGGGCTACATAATAGGGCATTTACAACCCTCATACAACCCTAATACAACTGGAGACACTATTAGAGTTCTCCAAACACGTTCAATTGGAGTGTTCTATTAGGGTTGTCAAAACACAGAGCATTTACAATTCTTATAGAACACTCCAATTGAAGTTGTTTGGAGCACTCTAATAGTGTCTCTATATGGCAAGATTATCAGGCTTTTACAACCCTAATATAACACTCCAATTACAGGTGTTTAGAGAACTCTAGGAGTGTCTATAGATGACAAGATAATAGGAAATTTACAACCCTAATACAAAACTCGAATTGAAGGAGTTTGCATAACTCTAATAGTGTCTCTATATGGCAAGATAATAGAGCATTTACAACCTTAATACAACACTCCAATTGAAGGAATTTGGAGAACTCTAATAGTGTCTCTATATGGTAAGATAAAAGAGCATTTAAAACCCTAATACAACACTCCAATTGAACATGTTTGGAGAACTCTAATAGTGTCTCCAGTTGACAAGATAATAGAGCATTTACAACCCTAATACAACACTCCAATTGAAGATGTTTCGAGAACTCTAATAGTGTCTCTATATGGCAACATAATGGAGCATTTACTACCCTTAAACAACACTCCAATTAAAGGTGTTTGGAGCACTCTAATAGTGTACGATAATAGGCCACTTACAACCCCAATACAACACTCCAATTGAAGGTGCTCGGAGAACTCAAGGAGTATTTTCATATTGCAAGTTAATAAGGTATTTGCAACCCTAATACAACACTCCAATTGATGGAGTTTGGAGAACTCTAATAGTGTCTCTATATGCCAAGATAATATGGTATTTACAACCCTAATACAACATTCCAATTGAAGGTGTTTGGAGAACTCTAATAGTGTCTCCAGTTCACAAGATAATAGGGCATTTACAACCCTGATACAACACTCCAATTGAAGATGTTTGGAGAACTCTAATAGTGTCTCTATATGGCAACATAATAGACCATTCACTACACTTAAGCAACACACCAATAGAAGGTGTTTGGAGCACTCTAATAGTGTCTCTCTGTGGCACGATAATAGCGCATTTACAACCCTGGTACAGCACTCGAATTGAAGATGTTTGCAGAACTCTATTGTGACTCTATATGGCAATATAATGGAGAACTTACTACCATTAAACAACAATTCAATTGAAGGTGTTTGGAGCACTCTAATAGTATCTCTATATGGCGCGATAATAGGGCACTTACAACCGTAATACAACACTCCAATTGAAGGTGCTTGGTGAACTCTAGGAGTGTTTCTAGAATGCAAGTTAATAGGGTATTTGTAACCCTAATACAACACTCCAATTGAAGGTGCTTGGTGAACTCTATGAGTGTTTCTAGAATGCAAATTAATAGGGTATTTGCAACCCTAATACAACACTCCAATTGAAGGAGTGTTGACAACTCTAATAGTGTCTCTATAGGGCTACATAATAGGGTATTTACAACCCTTATACAACACTCCAATCGAAGTTGTTTGGAGCACTCTAGTAGTGTGTACAGATTGGAAGATAATTGGGCATTTACAACTCCAATCGAAGGAGGTTTGAGAACTCTAATAGCATCTCTATATGGAAAGATAACAGAGCATTTACAATCCTTATAGAACACTCCATTTGAAGGTGTTTGGAGCACTCTAATAGTGTCTATATATGGCAAGATAATCGGCCTTTTACAACCCTAATACAACACTCCAATTGAAGATGTTTAGAGAACCCTATCAGTGTCTCTAGATGACAAAATAATAGGGAATATACAACCCTAATACAATACTCCAATTGAAGGAGTTTCTAGATCGCAAGTTAATAGGGTATTTGCAACCCTACTACAACACTCCATTTGATGGAGTTGGGAGAACTCTAATAGTGTCTATATATGGCAAGACAATAGGGTATTTACAACTCTAATACACCACTCCAATTGAAGGTGTTTGGAGAACTCTAATAGTGTCTCCAGTTGACAAGATAATCGAGCATTTACAACCCTGATACAACACTCTAATTCAAGATGTTTGGAGAATTCTAATAGTTTCTCTATATGGCAACATAATGAGGCATTTACTACCCTTAAACAAAACTCTATTTGAAGGTGTTTGGAGCACTCTAATAGTGTCTCTATGAGACACGATAATAGGGCACTTACAACCCTAATAGAACTCCAATTGAAGTTGCTTGGTGAACTCTAGGAGTGTTTCTAGAATGCAAGTATATTGTGTATTTTCAACCCTAATACAACACTCCAATTGAAGGAGTTTAGACAACTTTAATAATGTCTATCTATGGCAAAATAATAAGGCATTTACATCCCTTATAGAACAATCCAATCGAAGGTGTTTGGAGCACTCTAGTAGTATCTACAGACTGGAAGATAATAGGGCATTTACAACTCTGCTAAAACACTCCAACCGAAGGAGGTTGGAGATCTCTAAAAGCATCTCTCTATGGAAAGATAACAGAGCATTTACAATCCTTATAGAACACTCCAATTGAAGTTGTTTGGAGCACTCTAATGGTGTCTCTATATGGCAAGATTATCAGGCTTTTACAACCCTAATATAACACTCCAATTCAAGGTGTTTAGAGAACTCTAGGAGTGTCTATAGATGACAAGATAATAGGGAATTTACAACCCTAATACAAAACTCGAATTGAATGAGTTTGCATAACTCTAATAGTGTCTCTATATGGCAAGATAATAGAGCATTTACAACCCTAATACAACACTCCAATTGAAGGAATTTGGAGAACTCTAATAGTGTCTCTATATGGTAAGATAAAAGAGCATTTAAAACCCTAATACAACACTCCAATTGAACGTGTTTGGAGAACTCTAATAGTGTCTCCAGTTGACAAGATAATAGAGCATTTACAACCCTGATACAACAATCCAATTGAAGATGTTTGGAGAACTCTAATAGTGTCTCTCTGTGGCACGATAATAGGGCATTTACAACCCTGGTACAGCACTCGAATTGAAGATGTTTGCAGAACTCTAATTGTGACTCTATATGGCAATATAATGGAGCACTTACTACCATTAAACAACAATTCAATTGAAGGTGTTTGGAGCACTCTAATAGTATCTCTATATGGCACGATAATAGAGCACTTACAACCGTAATACAACACTCCAATTGAAGGTACTTGGCGAACTCTAGGAGTTTTTCTAGATGCAAGTTAATAGGGTATTTGTAACCCTAATACAACACTCCAACTGAAGGTGCTTGGTGAACTCTATGAGTGTTTCTATAATGCAAATTAATAAGGTATTTGCAACCCTAATAAAACACTCCAATTGAAGGAGTTTTGACAACTCTAATAGTGTCTCTATAGGGCTACATAATAGGGCATTTACAACCCTCATACAACCCTAATACAACTGGAGACACTATTAGAGTTCTCCAAACACGTTCAATTGGAGTGTTCTATTAGGGTTGTCAAAACACAGAGCATTTACAATTCTTATAGAACACTCCAATTGAAGTTGTTTGGAGCACTCTAATAGTGTCTCTATATGGCAAGATTATCAGGCTTTTACAACCCTAATATAACACTCCAATTACAGGTGTTTAGAGAACTCTAGGAGTGTCTATAGATGACAAGATAATAGGAAATTTACAACCCTAATACAAAACTCGAATTGAAGGAGTTTGCATAACTCTAATAGTGTCTCTATATGGCAAGATAATAGAGCATTTACAACCTTAATACAACACTCCAATTGAAGGAATTTGGAGAACTCTAATAGTGTCTCTATATGGTAAGATAAAAGAGCATTTAAAACCCTAATACAACACTCCAATTGAACATGTTTGGAGAACTCTAATAGTGTCTCCAGTTGACAAGATAATAGAGCATTTACAACCCTAATACAACACTCCAATTGAAGATGTTTCGAGAACTCTAATAGTGTCTCTATATGGCAACATAATGGAGCATTTACTACCCTTAAACAACACTCCAATTAAAGGTGTTTGGAGCACTCTAATAGTGTACGATAATAGGCCACTTACAACCCCAATACAACACTCCAATTGAAGGTGCTCGGAGAACTCAAGGAGTATTTTCATATTGCAAGTTAATAAGGTATTTGCAACCCTAATACAACACTCCAATTGATGGAGTTTGGAGAACTCTAATAGTGTCTCTATATGCCAAGATAATATGGTATTTACAACCCTAATACAACATTCCAATTGAAGGTGTTTGGAGAACTCTAATAGTGTCTCCAGTTCACAAGATAATAGGGCATTTACAACCCTGATACAACACTCCAATTGAAGATGTTTGGAGAACTCTAATAGTGTCTCTATATGGCAACATAATAGACCATTCACTACACTTAAGCAACACACCAATAGAAGGTGTTTGGAGCACTCTAATAGTGTCTCTCTGTGGCACGATAATAGCGCATTTACAACCCTGGTACAGCACTCGAATTGAAGATGTTTGCAGAACTCTATTGTGACTCTATATGGCAATATAATGGAGAACTTACTACCATTAAACAACAATTCAATTGAAGGTGTTTGGAGCACTCTAATAGTATCTCTATATGGCGCGATAATAGGGCACTTACAACCGTAATACAACACTCCAATTGAAGGTGCTTGGTGAACTCTAGGAGTGTTTCTAGAATGCAAGTTAATAGGGTATTTGTAACCCTAATACAACACTCCAATTGAAGGTGCTTGGTGAACTCTATGAGTGTTTCTAGAATGCAAATTAATAGGGTATTTGCAACCCTAATACAACACTCCAATTGAAGGAGTGTTGACAACTCTAATAGTGTCTCTATAGGGCTACATAATAGGGTATTTACAACCCTTATACAACACTCCAATCGAAGTTGTTTGGAGCACTCTAGTAGTGTGTACAGATTGGAAGATAATTGGGCATTTACAACTCCAATCGAAGGAGGTTTGAGAACTCTAATAGCATCTCTATATGGAAAGATAACAGAGCATTTACAATCCTTATAGAACACTCCATTTGAAGGTGTTTGGAGCACTCTAATAGTGTCTATATATGGCAAGATAATCGGCCTTTTACAACCCTAATACAACACTCCAATTGAAGATGTTTAGAGAACCCTATCAGTGTCTCTAGATGACAAAATAATAGGGAATATACAACCCTAATACAATACTCCAATTGAAGGAGTTTCTAGATCGCAAGTTAATAGGGTATTTGCAACCCTACTACAACACTCCATTTGATGGAGTTGGGAGAACTCTAATAGTGTCTATATATGGCAAGACAATAGGGTATTTACAACTCTAATACACCACTCCAATTGAAGGTGTTTGGAGAACTCTAATAGTGTCTCCAGTTGACAAGATAATCGAGCATTTACAACCCTGATACAACACTCTAATTCAAGATGTTTGGAGAATTCTAATAGTTTCTCTATATGGCAACATAATGAGGCATTTACTACCCTTAAACAAAACTCTATTTGAAGGTGTTTGGAGCACTCTAATAGTGTCTCTATGAGACACGATAATAGGGCACTTACAACCCTAATAGAACTCCAATTGAAGTTGCTTGGTGAACTCTAGGAGTGTTTCTAGAATGCAAGTATATTGTGTATTTTCAACCCTAATACAACACTCCAATTGAAGGAGTTTAGACAACTTTAATAATGTCTATCTATGGCAAAATAATAAGGCATTTACATCCCTTATAGAACAATCCAATCGAAGGTGTTTGGAGCACTCTAGTAGTATCTACAGACTGGAAGATAATAGGGCATTTACAACTCTGCTAAAACACTCCAACCGAAGGAGGTTGGAGATCTCTAAAAGCATCTCTCTATGGAAAGATAACAGAGCATTTACAATCCTTATAGAACACTCCAATTGAAGTTGTTTGGAGCACTCTAATGGTGTCTCTATATGGCAAGATTATCAGGCTTTTACAACCCTAATATAACACTCCAATTCAAGGTGTTTAGAGAACTCTAGGAGTGTCTATAGATGACAAGATAATAGGGAATTTACAACCCTAATACAAAACTCGAATTGAATGAGTTTGCATAACTCTAATAGTGTCTCTATATGGCAAGATAATAGAGCATTTACAACCCTAATACAACACTCCAATTGAAGGAATTTGGAGAACTCTAATAGTGTCTCTATATGGTAAGATAAAAGAGCATTTAAAACCCTAATACAACACTCCAATTGAACGTGTTTGGAGAACTCTAATAGTGTCTCCAGTTGACAAGATAATAGAGCATTTACAACCCTGATACAACAATCCAATTGAAGATGTTTGGAGAACTCTAATAGTGTCTCTCTGTGGCACGATAATAGGGCATTTACAACCCTGGTACAGCACTCGAATTGAAGATGTTTGCAGAACTCTAATTGTGACTCTATATGGCAATATAATGGAGCACTTACTACCATTAAACAACAATTCAATTGAAGGTGTTTGGAGCACTCTAATAGTATCTCTATATGGCACGATAATAGAGCACTTACAACCGTAATACAACACTCCAATTGAAGGTACTTGGCGAACTCTAGGAGTTTTTCTAGATGCAAGTTAATAGGGTATTTGTAACCCTAATACAACACTCCAACTGAAGGTGCTCGGTGAACTCTATGAGTGTTTCTATAATGCAAATTAATAAGGTATTTGCAACCCTAATAAAACACTCCAATTGAAGGAGTTTTGACAACTCTAATAGTGTCTCTATAGGGCTACATAATAGGGCATTTACAACCCTCATACAACCCTAATACAACTGGAGACACTATTAGAGTTCTCCAAACACGTTCAATTGGAGTGTTCTATTAGGGTTTTAAATGCCCTTTTATCTTACCATATAGAGACACTATTAGAGTTCTCCAAACTCCTTCAATTGGAGTGTTGTATGTTGTAAATGCTCTATTATCTTCCCTATTATCTTTTCATCTATAGACACTCCTAGAGTTCTCTAAACACCTTGAATTGGAGTGTTATATTAGGGTTGTAAAAGCATGATAATCTTGCCATATAGAGACACTATTAGAGTACTCCAAACAACTTCAATTGGAGTGTTCTATAAGGATTGTAAATGCTCTGTTATCTTTCCATAGAGAGATGCTTTTAGAGATCTCCAACCTCCTTCGATTGGAGTGTTTTAGCAGAGTTGTAAATGCCATATTATCTTCCAGTCTGTAGATACTACTAGAGTGCTACAAACACCTTCCATTGGATTTTTCTATAAGGGATGTAAATGCCCTATTATTTTGCCATATATAGACACTATTAGAGTTGTCTAAACTCCTTCAATTGGAGTGTTGTATTAGGGTTGTAAATACCCAATATACTTGCATTCTAGAAATACTCCTAGAGTTCACCAAGCAACTTCAATTGGAGTTCTATTAGGGTTGTAAGTGCCATATTATCGTGTCACATAAAGACACTATTAGAGTGCTCCAAACACCTTCAAATAGAGTGTTGTTTAAGGGTAGTAAATGCCTAAACCCTAAACCCTAAACCCTAAACCCTAAATTCCCTATTATCTTGTCATCTATAGACACTCCTAGAGTTCTCTAAACACCTTGAATTGGAGTGTTATATTAGGGTTGTAAAAGCCTGATAATCTTGCTATATAGAGACACTATTAGAGTTCTCCAAACAACTTCAATTTGAGTGTTCTATAAGGATTGTAAATGCTCTGTTATCTTTCCATAGAGAGATGCTTTTAGAGATCTCCAACCTCCTTCGATTGGAGTATTTTAGCAGAGTTGTAAATGCCCTATTATCTTCCAGTCTGTAGATACTACTAGAGTGCTACAAACACCTTCGATTGAATTGTTCTATAAGGGATGTAAATGCCCTATTATTTTGCCATATATAGACACTATTAGAGTTGTCTAAACTCCTTCAATTGGAGTGTTGTATTAGGGTTGTAAATACCCAATATACTTGTATTCTAGAAACACTCCTAGAGTTCACCAAGCAACTTCAATTGGAGTTATATTAGGGTTGTAAGTGCCCTATTATCGTGCCTCATAGAGACACTATTAGAGTGCTCCAAACACCTTCAAATAGAGTGTTGTTTAAGGGTAGTAAATGCCACATTATGTTGCCATATAGAGACACTATTAGAGTTCTCCAAACATCTTGAATTAGAGTGTTGTATCAGGGTTGTAAATGCCCGATTATCTTCCCATCTGTAGACATTACTGGAGTTCTCCAAACACCTTCAATTGGAGTGGTGTATTAGAGTTGTAAATACCCTATTGTCTTGCCATATACAGACACTATTAGAGTTCTCCCAACTCCATCAAATGGAGTGTTGTATTAGGGTTGCAAATACCCTATTAACTTGCGATCTAGAAACTCCTTCAATTGGAGTATTGTATTAGGGTTATATATTCCCTATTATCTTGTCATCTAGAGACACTGATAGGGTTCTCTAAACATCTTCAATTGGAGTGTTGTATTAGGGTAGTAAAAGCCTGATTATCTTGCCATATATAGACACTATTAGAGTGCTCCAAACACCTTCAAATGGAGTGTTCCATAAGGATTGTAAATGCTCTGTTATCTTTCCATATAGAGATGCTATTAGAGTTCTCAAACCTCCTTCGATTGGAGTTGTAAATGCCCTATTATCTTCCAATCTGTAGACACTATTAGAGTGCTCCAAACACCTTCGATTGGAGTGTTGTATAAGGGTTGTAAATATCCTATTATCTTGCCATATAGAGACACTATTAGTGTTCTCCAAACTCCATTAATTGGAGTGTTGTATTAGGGTTGCAAATACCCTATTAACTTGCAATCTAGAAACACTCCTAGAGTTCTCCGAGCACCTTCAATTGGAGTGTTGTATTAGGGTTGTAAGTGCCATATTGTCGTGCCACATAGAGACAGTATTAGAGTGCTCCCAACACGTTCAAATAGAGTGTTGTTTATGGGTAGGAAATGCCACATTATGTAGCCATATAGAGACACTATTAAAGTTCTCCAAACAACTTGAATTAGAGTGTTGTATCAGGGTTGTAAATACCCGATTATCTTCCCATCTGTAGACATTACTAGAGTTCTCCAAACACCTTCAATTGGGGAGCTGTAAAAGGGTTGTAAATGCCCTATTATCGTGCCACATAGAGACACTATTAGAGTTCTCCAAACATCTTCAATTGGAGTGTTGTATCAGGGTTGTAAATGCCCTATTATCTTGTCAACTGGAGACACTATTAGAGTTCTCCAAACACCTTCAATTGAACTGTTGTATTAGAGTTGTAAATACCCTATTGTCTTGCCATATACATACACTATTAGAGTTCTCCCAACTCAATCAAATGGAGTGTTGTAGTAGGGTTGCAAATACCCTATTAACTTGCGATCTAGAAACTCCTTCAATTGGAGTATTGTATTAGGGTTGTATATTCCCTATTATCTTGTCATCTAAAGACACTGATAGGGTTCTCTAAACATCTTCAATTGGAGTGTTGTATTAGGGTTGTAAAAGCCTGATTATCTTGCCATATATAGACACTATTAGAGTGCTCCAAACACCTTCAAATGGAGTGTTCTATAAGGATTGTAAATGCTATGTTATCTTTCCATATAGAGATGCTATTAGAGTTCTCAAACCTCCTTCGATTGGAGTTGTAAATGCCCTATTATCTTCCAATCTGTACACACTACTAGAGTGCTCCAAACATCTTCGATTGGAGTGTTGTATAAGGGTTGTAAATGCCCTATTATGTAGCCCTATACAGACACTATTAGGGTTGTCAACACTCCTTCAATTGGAGTGTTGTATTAGGGTTGCAAATATCCTATTAATTTGCATTCTACAAACACTCATAGAGTTCACCAAGCACCTTCAATTGGAGTGTTGTATTAGGGTTACAAATACCCTATTAACTTGCATTCTAGAAACACTCCTAGAGTTCACCAAGCACCTTCAATTGGAGTGTTGTATTACGGTTGTAAGTGCCCTATTATTGCGCCATATAGAGATACTATTAGAGTGCTCCAAACACCTTCAATTGAATTGTTGTTTAATGGTAGTAAGTTCTCCATTATATTGCCATATAGAGTCACAATTAGAGTTCTGCAAACATCTTCAATTCGAGTGCTGTACCAGGGTTGTAAATGCGCTATTATCGTGCCACAGAGAGACACTATTAGAGTGCTCCAAACACCTTCTATTGGTTTGTTGCTTAAGTGTAGTGAATGGTCTATTTTGTTGCCATATAGAGACACTATTAGAGTTCTCCAAAAATCATCAATTGGAGTGTTGTATCAGGGTTGTAAATGCCCTATTATCTTGTGAACTGGAGACACTATTAGAGTTCTCCAAACACCTTCAATTGGAATGTTGTATTAGGGTTGTAAATACCATATTATCTTGGCATATAGAGACACTATTAGAGTTCTCCAAACTCCATCAATTGGAGTGTTGTATTAGGGTTGCAAATACCTTATTAACTTGCAATCTGGAAACACTCCTTGAGTTCTCCGAGCACCTTCAATTGGAGTGTTGTATTGGGGTTGTAAGTGCCCTATTATCGTACACTATTAGAGTGCTCCAAACACCTATTGGTGTGTTGTATTGCTTAAGTGTAGTAAATGCTCCATTATGTTGCCATATAGAGACACTATTAGAGTTCTCGAAACAGCTTCAATTGGAGTGTTGTATCAGGGTTGTAAATGCTCTATTGTCTTGTCAACTGGAGACACTATTAGAGTTCTCCAAACACGTTCAATTAGAGTGTTGTATTAGGGTTTTAAATGCTCTTTTATCTTACCATATAGAGACACTATTAGAGTTCTGCAAACTCCTTCAATTGGAGTGTTGTATTAGGGTTGTAAATGCTCTATTATCTTGCCATATAGAGACACTATTAGAGTTATGCAAACTCCTTCAATTCGAGTTTTGTATTAGGGTTGTAAATTCCCTATTATCTTGTCATCTATAGACACTCCTAGAGTTCTCTAAACACCTTGAATTGGTGTGTTATATTAGGGTTGTAAAAGCCTGATAATCTTGCCATATAGAGACACTATTAGAGTGCTCCAAACAACATCAATTGGAGTGTTCTATAAGGATTGTAACTGCTCTGTTATCTTTCCATATAGAGATGCTTTTAGAGATCTCCAACCTCCTTCGATTGGAGTGTTTTAGCAGAGTTGTAAATGCCCTATTATCTTCCAGTCTGTAGATACTACTAGAGTGCTCCAAACACCTTCGATTGGATTGTTCTATAAGGGATGTAAATGCCCTATTATTTTGCCATCTATAGACATTATTAGAGTTGTCTAAACTCCTTCAATTGGAGTGTTGTATTAGGGTTGTAAATACCCAATATACTTGCATTCTAGAAACACTCCTAGAGTTCACCAAGCAACTTCAATTGGAGTGTTGCATTAGGGTTGTAAGTGCCCTATTATCGTGCCACATAGAGACAATATTAGAGTGCTCCAAACATCTTCAATTGGAGTGTTGTTTAATGGTAGTAAATGCTCCCTTATTTTGCCATATAGAGACACTATTAGAGTTCTCAAAACATCTTCAATTGGAGTGTTGTATCAAGGTTGTAAATGCTTTATTATCTTGTCCACTGGAGACACTATTAGAGTTCTCCAAACACCTTCAATTGGAATGTTGTATTAGGGTTGTAAATACCATATTATCTTGGCATATAGAGACACTATTAGAGTTCTCCAAACTCCATCAATTGGAGTGTTGTATTAGGGTTGCAAATACCTTATTAACTTGCAATCTGGAAACACTCCTTGAGTTCTCCGAGCACCTTCAATTGGAGTGTTGTATTGGGGTTGTAAGTGCCCTATTATCGTACACTATTAGAGTGCTCCAAACACCTATTGGTGTGTTGTATTGCTTAAGTGTAGTAAATGCTCCATTATGTTGCCATATAGAGACCCTATTAGAGTTCTCCAAACATCTTCACTTAGAGTGTTGTATCAGGGTTGTAAATGCTCTATTATCTTGTCAAGTGGAGACACTATTAGAGTTCTCCAGACACGTTTAATTGGAGTGTTGTATTAGGGTTCTAAATGCTCTATTAACTTACCATATAGAGACACTATTAGAGTTCTCCAAACACGTTCAATTGGAGTATTGTATTAGGATTGTAAATGCTCTATTATCTTGCCATATTGAAACACTGTTAGAGTTATGCAAACTCCTCCAATTGGAGTTTTGTATTAGGGTTGTATTTTCCCTATATCTTGTCATATAGAGACACTGATAGGGTTCTCTAAACATATTCAATTGAAGTGTTGTATTAGGGTGGTAAAAGCCTGATTATCTTGTCGTATATAAACACTATTAGAGTGCTCCAAACACCTTCAAATGGAGTGTTCTATAAGGATTGTAAATGCTCTGTTATCTTTCCATATAGAGATGCTATTAGAGTTCTCAAACCTCCTTCGATTGGAGTTGTAAATGCCCCATTATCTTCCAATCTGTAGACACTACTAGAGTGCTCCAAACACCTTCGATTGAAGTGTTGTATAAGAGTTGTAAATGCCCTATTATGTAGCCCTATAGAGACACTATTAGAGTTGTCAAAACTCCTTCAATTGGAGTGTTGTATTAGGGTTGCAAATACCCTATTAACTTGCATTCTAGAAACACTCCTAGAGTTCACCAAGCACCTTCAATTGGAGTGTTGTATTAGGGTTGTAAGTGCCATGTTATTTTGCCACACTATTAGAGTGCTCCAAACACCTTCAATTGGAGTGTTGCTTAACGGTAGTAATTGCTCCATTATATGGCCATATATAGTCACAATTAGACTTCTCCAAACATCTTCAATTCAAGTGTTGTATCAGGGTTGTAAATGCCCTGTTATCGTGTGAACTGGAGACACTATTTGAATTCTTAAAACACCTTCCATTGGAGTGTCGTATTAGGGTTGTAAATTTCTGATTATCTTCCCATCTGTAGATATTACTAGAGTGGTTCAAACACCTTCAATTGGAGAGTGGTAAAAGGGTTGTAAATGCCCTATTATCGTGCCACGTAGAGACACTATTAGAGTGCTCCAAACTCCTTCAATTGGAGTGTTATTTAAGTGTAATAAATGCTCTATTATGTTGTCATATAAAGACGCTATTAGAGTTCTCCAAACATCTTCAATTGGAGTGTTGTATCAGGGTTGTAAATGCCCTATTATCTTGTCAACTGCAGACACTATTAGAGTTCTCCAAACACCTTCAATTGGAGTGGTGTATTAGGGTTGTAAATACCCTATTATCTTGCCATATAGAGACACTATTATATTTCTCCAAATTCATCAATTGGAGTGCCATATTAGGGTTGCAAATACCCTATTAACATGCAATCTGGAAACACTCCTTGAGTTCTCCGAGCACCTTCAATTGAAGTGTTGTATTGGGATTGTAAGTGCCCTATTATCGTACACTATTAGAGTGCTCCAAACACCTTCAATTGGGGAGTTCTAAAAGGGTTGTAAATGCCCTATTATCGTGCCACATAGAGACACTATTAGAGTTCTCCAAACATCTTCAATTGGAGTGTTGTATCAGGGTTGTAAATGCCCTATTATCTTGTAAACTGGAGACACTATTAGAGGTCTCCAAACACGTTCAATTGGAGTGTTGTATTGGGGTTTTAAATGCTCTTTTATCTTACCATATAGAGACTCTATTAGAATTCTCCAAACTCCTTCAATTGGAGTGTTGTTTAACGGTAGTAAATGCTCCATTATGTTGCCATATAGAGACACTATTAGAGTTATGCAAACTCCTTCAATTGGAGTTTGTTTTTTGGGTTGTAAATTCTCTATTATCTTGTCATCTAGAGACACTCCTAGAGTTCCCCAAACACCTTGATTTTGAGTGTTATATTAGGGTTGTAAAAGCCTGATAATCTTGCCATATAGAGACACTATTAGAGTGCTCCAAACATCTTCAATTGGAGTGTTCTACAAGGATTGTAAATGCTCTGTTATCTTTCCATATAGAGAAGATATTAGAGTTCTCCAACCTTCTTCGATTGGAGTGTTGTATCAGAGTTGTAAATGCCTTATTATCTTCCAATCTGTAGACACTACTAGAGTGCTCCAAACACCTTCGATTGGAGTGTTGTATAAGGGTTGTAAATATCCTATTATCTTGCCATATAGAGACACTATTAGTGTTCTCCAAACTCCATTAATTGGAGTGTTGTATTAGGGTTGCAAATACCCTATTAACTTGCAATCTAGAAACACTCCTAGAGTTCTCCGAGCACCTTCAATTGAAGTGTTGTATTGGGATTGTAAGTGCCCTATTATCGTACACTATTAGAGTGCTCCAAACACCTTCAATTGGGGAGTTCTAAAAGGGTTGTAAATGCCCTATTATCGTGCCACATAGAGACACTATTAGAGTTCTCCAAACATCTTCAATTGGAGTGTTGTATCAGGGTTGTAAATGCCCTATTATCTTGTAAACTGGAGACACTATTAGAGGTCTCCAAACACGTTCAATTGGAGTGTTGTATTGGGGTTTTAAATGCTCTTTTATCTTACCATATAGAGACACTATTAGAATTCTCCAAACTCCTTCAATTGGAGTGTTGTTTAACGGTAGTAAATGCTCCATTATGTTGCCATATAGAGACACTATTAGAGTTATGCAAACTCCTTCAATTGGAGTTTGTTTTTTGGGTTGTAAATTCTCTATTATCTTGTCATCTAGAGACACTCCTAGAGTTCCCCAAACACCTTGATTTTGAGTGTTATATTAGGGTTGTAAAAGCCTGATAATCTTGCCATATAGAGACACTATTAGAGTGCTCCAAACATCTTCAATTGGAGTGTTCTACAAGGATTGTAAATGCTCTGTTATCTTTCCATATAGAGAAGATATTAGAGTTCTCCAACCTTCTTCGATTGGAGTGTTGTATCAGAGTTGTAAATGCCTTATTATCTTCCAATCTGTAGACACTACTAGAGTGCTCCAAACACCTTCGATTGGAGTGTTGTATAAGGGTTGTAAATATCCTATTATCTTGCCATATAGAGACACTATTAGTGTTCTCCAAACTCCATTAATTGGAGTGTTGTATTAGGGTTGCAAATACCCTATTAACTTGCAATCTAGAAACACTCCTAGAGTTCTCCGAGCACCTTCAATTGGAGTGTTGTAGTAGGGTTGTAAGTGCCCTATTCTCGTGCCACATAGAGACAGTATTAGAGTGCTCCCAACACGTTCAAATAGAGTGTTGTTTTTGGGTAGTAAATGCCTCATTATGTTGCCATATAGAGACACTATTAGAGTTCTCCAAACATCTTCAACTAGAGTATTGTATCAGGGTTGTAAATACCCTATTATCTTGTCAACTGGAGACACTATTAGAGTTCTTCAAACACCTTCCATTGAAGTGTTGTATTAGGGTTGTAAATTCCCGATTATCTTCCCATCTGTAGACATTACTAGAGTGCTCCAAACACCTTCAATTGGGGAGTTGTAAAAGGGTTGTAAATGCCCTATTATCGTGCCACATAGAGACACTATTAGAGTTCTCCAAACACCTTCAATTGGAGTCTTATTTAAGTGTAGTAAATGCTCTATTATGTTACCATATAGAGACACTATTAGAGTTCGCCTAGCATCTTTAATTGGAGTGTTGTATCAGGGTTGTAAATGCCCAATTATCTTGTCAACTGGAGACACTATTAGACTTCTCCAAACACCTTCAATTGGAGTGTTGTATTAGGGTTGTAAATACCCTATTATCTTGCCATATAGAGACACTATTAGAGTTCTCCAAACTCCATCTATTAGAGTGTTGTATTAGGGTTGCAAATACCCTATTAACTTGCAATCTAGAAACACTCCTAACGTTTTCCGAGCACCTTCAATTGGAGTGTTGTATTGGGGTTGTAAGTGCCCTATTATCGCGCCACATGGAGACACTATTAGAGATCTCCAAACATCTTCAATTGGAGTGTTGTATCAGGGTTGTAAATGCCCTATTATCTTGTCAACTGGAGACACTATTAGAGTTCTCCAAACACCTTCAATTGGAGTGCTGTATTAGGGTTGTAAATATCCTATTATCTTGCCATATAGAAAAACTAATGAGTTGTCCAAACTCCATCAATTGGAGTGTTGTTTAAGGGTAGTAAATGGTCTATTATGTTGCCATACAAAGACACTATTGGTGTTCTCGAAACTCTTTCAATTGGAGTGTTGTATTAGGGTTGTAAATGTCTGATTATCTTCCCATCTGTAGACATACTAGAGTGCTCCACATACCTTGAATTGGAGAGTTGTAAAAGGGTTGTAAATGCCCTATTATAGTGCCATAGAGAGACTCTATTAGAGTTCTCCAAACACCTTCAATTGGAGTATTGTTTAAGGGTAGTAAATGGTCTATTATTGTCACACCCCGGGACAACCCGCCACGTATTTACACGTAAGGCGTAAGCACATCACATACATTATCAATAATAAATACTCATGCAACATTTAAAAGTCAAACAATCTTCAAATACCACAATTAATTTGAGTACATAACACATATTCAACATGAGATCAAGACAAACATGGCAAACAAACCGATAATTGCCATGTCAGTCAATGTATCCACTTTTAAATAGAGAGAATTAAAGTTTAACTAAAAGAAAATAAAAAGATATTTGAGCCATCTGCTCGTTTGCCTCCTGATCCGCATCCCTCCTATTCGTGCTCCATGTCGGCCTCATGATTTCCTGGAACCCACATAAAAGTGGAACGGGTGAGAGATCGAACAGTCTCTCAGTACGGGATTCAGTTCCAGTCCCGAAATTTGTCAAATTCACTTATTAACACAAACATGATATTAAAATTATATCCTTACATGCGATCTTACTAATAAATATTTGAAACAAACACACGCGGGGGCACACACACACACACACTTCTTAAGTTATCTTTCAAGTTTTTAACTGCCTCACCAGGGGGACTCAAACCCCACTAGATCTTGGCCATGTCACTAGACGGGGACTCGAACCACCGCTAGATCTTCTTTGCCTCACCAAGGGGACTCGAACCACCCCAGCTATTGGCGTCTCACTAGGGGGACTCGAACCACCACTAGTTCAACTATCTCACTCAACGGGGACTCAAACCACCGCAAGATATTGACCCGTGACAGAAAGTCCAACTAACGCCACGTTAACGAGAGGTCCAGTCGGACACTAGACCCAATGTATACATTCCAACAGGCGTTCAACGCATATTGGCCCCTTTTCCTTTAACTTATCCGTTACTTTCCACGTTTATTTCGTTTAATCACACAAATATCATACTCTACACTACACATCTTAAAAATCCGTTGATCAATCGAATAATCTTATCCTAGTATTCTAAACAAAAAAAAAGGATCGTTCGATTCAACATGCATAATTCCATAAATAAATAAATGCAAACAAAACGATAAGTAACAATTTGACAATGTCCAGGAAACCCGTACCTGAAATTTCATAGGTTTTTGGAGCGTACTCCTCACGTTCATCAAAATCCATAATCTCTATATTTGAACCTAAGTTTTTCAATTACTAACTTTAATTAATCGATAGTAAAATACTTGTGTTACTTAATTATATTAAATCTTTTTAATATAATTGAAGAATTCTTATTAGCAAACTGAAGTTCTCGATTTAAAAAAAACAAACAAACTAAAAGAAATACTTATTATTAAATAAGGAAGTTCCCAGATATTTTTATTCTTAAGAAAACAATTTATAATAGATTAGATTTTTCAGATTTTATAATAATAAATAACCTTTCATATTATAATAGTCAGAGAAATTCTTACCAACATACAATTTAAGAACACAATTTTATTCTTACAAAATAGATCGAATCAACGTATCTTAAATTATTAATGAAATTCATTCAATAAAGTATTGTATTTTTCAATAATATCAAAAGATAGTTTTAAGTTTTTAATATAATTAAAAGACTACTCCTCGATAGTTTAAATTATCTAGGAACAAAATTGACTTAACATCGACATGGATTCATTTATCATATCGATTAATTCAATTTATTCAACCATCAATTTATAATGAAATAATATGATTCGAGTTAATTACCTTAAGTGCAGAAATTCTCCAGCATCAAAAGACTACTTTCATTTTTCCATTTGGTGCGGTTTGGGGTCTCTTTGATAGTTGTGAAGTAAAGAGAGGATAGAGGGGAATTACGGTTGATGGAGAGAAGGGCAGGGGTGCAGTTTTCTTTTTAGAGAGAGAGAGAGAGATTATTGGTCTATATTTATTTCTAAATTAATGGACAGAGAATATATAATTTAATTTGAAACGGTTATTGGATAACAATTCTGACGAAAAGATGCATTACTAATTTTCAGTTATCATTAACCAAGAGGTGCAATATTTAATTGTGACTAAAATAGGTTGAACATATTTTCTTACTGGAGCCTCTCTATTTCCATTTACTCAGTGACAATTATCAAACATAGAAACTAAGAATTATATTAATTAGATATTGAGACTTTTCAGTTTAGTCCACAATTTATCAAATATAACAAATAGTAATAAAATCTGCATTCTTGAGACTCAGATTTCAATAGAAAAATAATCTATATTTTACGCAATGTTACAATTATGTTGTCATATAGAGACACTATTAGAGTTCTCCAAAAAATCTTCAATTGGAGTGTTGTGCCAGGGTTGTAAATGCCCTATTATCTTGTCATCTGGAGACATTATTAGAGTTCTCCGAAAATGTTCAATTGGAGTGTTGTATTAGGGTTTTAAATGCTCTATTATCTTATCATATAGAGACACTATTATAGTTCTCCGAACTCCTTCAATTGGAGTGTTGTATTAGGGTTGTAAATGCTCTATTATCTTGTCATATAAAGACACTATTAGAGCTATGCAAACTCCTTCAATTGGAGTTTTGTATTAGGATTGTAAATGCCCTATTATCTTCCAATCTGTAGACACTACTAGAGTACTCCAAACACCTTCGATTAGAGTGTTGTATAAGGGTTGTAAATGCCCTATTATGTTGCCATATAGAGACACTATTAGAGTTATCAAAACTCCTTCAATTGGAGTGTTGTATTAGGGTTGCAAATACCCTATTAATTTGCATTCTAGAAATACTCATAGAGTTCACCAAGCACCTTCAATTGGAGTGTTGTATTAGGGTTGTAAGTGCCCTATTATCGTGCCACATAGAGACACTATTAGAGTGCTCCAAACACCTTCAATTGGAGTGTTGTTTAAGGGTAGTAAATGCTTGATTATGTTGCCATATAGAAGCACTATTAGAGTTCTCCAAACACCATCAATTGGAGTGTTGTATTAGGGTTGTAAATTCCCAATTATCTTTCCATCTGTAGACATTACTAGAGTGCTCCAAACACCTTCAATTGGAGAGTTGTAAAAGGGTTATTAATGCCCTATTATCGTGCCACATAGAGACACTATTAGAGTGCTCCAAACACCTTCAATTGGAGTGTTGTTTATGGGTAGTAAATAGTCTTTTATGTTGCCATATAGAGACACTATTAGAGTTCTCCAAACATCTTCAATTGGAGTGTTGTATCAGGGTTGTAAATGCCCTATTATCTTGTCAACTGGAGATACTAGCTCATTTATAAGAGTGTTATAGGTTTATGTAATTAGGCTCAAACCCTTTACAAATCATGTCATGTAGAAAACTCAAAGGCTTATCAATTTGACTTTTCTTGCATATTCCATCTATAAGAGTATAATAGGTCATGACATTAAGCTCAAGCCCTTTAAATTTCATGTCGTGTAGAAAATTCATTGCCTTCTCAATTTCACTATTTTTGCACAGCCCATCTAAAAGAGTTTTATAGGTCATGACATGAGGCTCATGCCCTTTAGACATCATTTCACATAAAAAATCTGGTGCCTTCTCAATTTCACCTTTCTTGCACAACCTATATATAAGATTAGTATATGTCACAATTTAGGATGTATGTATTTTTTTTAGATGCATGTATTTTGTCATCTTTTTTAGTTATTTTGAGATGATAACAAGTGCATTATTAATTTCACTAGATAGTAAAGAATATTCAATGATTTATTGAATCCCTTATAGAACTTGTGATGAGCATATAATACTTTTGGTATTATTTTTTGGTTTCTTGGCCTTTTTTAGGATGATGGTGATGACTGAGTTGGACATAAATAGCTGGGTTAGAACTTTATTAATTACGTTATATGTGTTATTTTGTTAAACGGGGGTGTTTGATATTATGCAAAATAACAATAGGCTAGCTTAATTTGGGAAAATTGAAATTGAGAATTTTGAGGAATATGTGTTGGTTTTTTATATTTCATGACTTGAGAATTTTGAGGATATTGTAATTGATACTATGGCAAAATTAGAATTGTTGTGTTGATATTATTACCGTTGTATCTCAAATAAAAACCGTAATTTTGTATGATATTTGATGTTACAATTGAATTGATCTATTGTGTATGTTTTGAGAAAAATAAAATGAAAAAAAATCCAAAAAACTAAAAGAAAGTAAATAACCAAAAAAACTGACATAATAGTATCAGCGACTGTTTTTTGGTCGCAGATATCTCTTCGTGACGTCAGCAAAAAACAACAGCGACCAAAAAAAATTGGTCAAAGAAAAAGTATCAGCGACCGATGACGTCATCGATTGAGTATCTGCGATAATGCTTTCAGCAACCGGGGTATCAGCGACCGGAATCAGATTTCTGCGACCGGAATAACTATCTGCGACCGGCGACGTGACTATCAGCGACTGGAAAATCGGTCTCTGATGGACTTTTCTGCTATAGTGACTATGTTATGTACACTTGTTTCAATATTGATTTGTTTTGAGGCTTGAGCTGTAGGTATTCTCAATTTCCTCACACACTTCCTGATCGAGTACTAACTACCTTCCTTTTTGGTCGCTTGAGTCGGTCATGTTTTGCATATCCTCAGTGTCTTGAATCATAGGGGAAACAAAAAAATCAAACGCCCTCCTTCTTACATGATGCCGATATATATACCACTATGCATGATTGAAGACTTCAAATTTCACTATGATTGAATTTCGTTCCATCTTCTATGTGACTTGAAATTTATTGATCATTCCTTCGTGGCTCTTTTCATTTTTTTTTAATATTATACAACGTGTTCAATTCCAATCGTCCTGAATTGTTTAAATTATCTTGGTTAATTACTTCTCGTTAGCGCATACAACAAATGCATTCTCGATGAAATATACAACATGGACTTATCAGCTCAAACAACATCGAGTAAGCGAGAAGCAAAATATACTCTCTTTTTTTCAATCCATGTGTAAAACACGGTTCTGTAAAAGGAGACTTAATTTCATTGCCTGTGATAACGCATAGATCGCTAACAAGTATATCTAATTCATGTTGATTAACAAGTATATCTAATATAAGACATCGATACCTTGAAACTCTTATTCTCCTTTCCTCGATTGTGTTAGAGGAGTACTATCTTCAAAACTATCCAACTGATGATGAGTAGTATCTTGTATACATTGGAAACTTTTGTAATTTTTTATTTAATTTATTTGAGATATTAATTAAAAAATTCGGCTCTAAACTTTGCTATAATAGATTTAATTTTCTTACTAACATAAAGTATCATACCTGACATACGTGTCAAATAATCTTCAGAAGCCACTACAAATTTGCATGGAAAATGAGTAGTGTAAATCCTAAATTCTTTTTTGACACGATATATATTATGTTTCAGCCACATAAAATCGTCATAAATGATAATCGCAAAGTAACTTGGAATAACCGAATTGACTGAACTTTTATATATTATGAATTTGATCCGGACTGCCTCGGTTTATTTCTTAATACTCTGATTTGTTTCTTAATCAATTGCTTTAAATACTTCAGTTTATTTCTTAATATCTTAATTTATTTCTTAACACTCTGGTTTATTTCTTAATATACTTCGGTTTATTTTAAATCAATTGTTTTAAATAAACAAATTAATATATTTTGGTTTGAATCGAACAAACCGAAATAAAACTTTGGTTCGGTTCAGTTCGGTTGCAATGCTAATTCGATTCGGTTCTGTTATATTTTTAAAACCGAATTATAACTTTGGTTTGCCTAGTTCAGTTCGAACCGAACCGATGAACACCCCTAATAATAACCAAAGTTTGATAAGGTAAGGATAGTAACTTATGCGAGAAATATTAATTAAGTGAAAGATAACAAAATCATACCTTATTTTCTACAACAGAGTAGATACTTTTCACGAGGGAAAAAACACATTTATGACGGTACTCTCTCGCGAAAAGTACCGTCGCAAAAAGAAAAAGTTGAACAATGATGGTACTCCATCACGAAAAGTCACTTTTTTATCCTCGTGAAAAGTGTCTCATTCTTGTCATAATAAACCAAAAGGTACCTTAATTATTTGCATATTAGAAAGTAAGAGATAACAGAAATGTCCTTCATCATATTATTTATATAAAAACTCCATTCACAAGTACTGTCATTAATTATTCTCATTTTTATACATATACGTTAAATTGTCTCAATTATGTAAAATTGAGGTAGGTAAAAGATAGATCACGTCTAATTGCCTTGGCAGATTAATTGTAGCAACTGTTCATTTTGGGGCTCATCGAGATCCCGATCACTTTCATTGACAAATTTTGTTTAATAATTTAAATGCTCATCTCGGCCTTTTTCACCTTCCCATACTCTTCCTTCTTTCTCTTAGCCTAAATTTGTCAATTTGCATGATCCATTCAATTTGCTAAATTTTGAGATTCCTACATAGATGCATAAAATTGAAATTAATAATTAATGGCAGAGATTGAAATATGATTTTGATAAGTGGCTCAGATCCTCTAATAGTTGTTTGAATGCTAAAAAAATAATGGAGGGTGTATGGCACAATATGTAGGTGTGAATTGAAAAGGTTAATGAAAAATGTGGAGGAGGTGAATTTAAGAAGTTATCAAGATTCAAGCCTGCTTTTAATAAAAAGATATATTGCACAATGAGCCACATGGCTAACGCAACAAAAAGATTTCTAAAAAAGGGAATTTGTGATATTCGAACAACATCTATTCCGGTGATCCTATTAATTGCACCGTACGGCCTCCAATCTTTCGTTTCAGAGATTAAATATTACAGATTTCAGATATCACTGTCTTTTGTTCCAATAGAAGTTAGATAACCACCGAAAAAAATTGATTAAGAACCAATAAAAATTAAACGACATGTTTTTTAATTAATGTATTACTTACCATAAACATCAAATAAGTGAATAACAAACTTGAAGTTCAAAAATATAAATTTAACATTCATAAAAAATAAAATGGAAAGCGGCCAATTTAGATTACATGTCTCATTTTGACATAAGCATTAATTAAAAATATCTAACTTTAAGATAGAAAGCAACACACAATTAATAATATCTAACTTTAAGATATTCCTTGATATGTGAAAAAGTATAGTTCGAAAATAGTTAATTAAATTAAATAAAAAAATTGACTGATGAGAGATAAAACAAATTCATAATATTTTGTCTTATTTGAATCATATATATATTTTTAGCAAGTTGTCCAGAAGCGTTTGAGTTTTATATAATAAGTTGAATTATTAGAGTATTTTTTTGTTAATTAGATATTAAACTGAGAAGAAGAAAAGATTCAGTTGCAATTTTGACACATCCCATTTGTCATATATATTTTTAAAATTTCAAGAAGTACATAAGCATGCTAAAAAACAAAAAAAATTACTAGTCTACTGCTAGCTAGGCACTAGCATAGTTTGCTGCTAACTAAGCATGCAAAAAGGTGATGAATGGAAACTATGGAACTTCAAATAAACTGTGGAATTTTGTATTTTGTGATTTCAGAATCTAATCCTATAAAAACAATTAACTATTTACGCTAAAGATCTTGATTTTCCAACACGAAATTTGAGGGAATTGTTTAGTCTAAATGTCTAATCAGTTCATTACCAACGATAATTGTGGTTCGCATTCAAATTCGAATCTCGACCTTACCATTTTTTTTGGGTATTGAATGATTGAATCGAAAGAGATATGGAAGGATCTGAAATTCTGAATACGAATCTAAATCCAATAGAAAAAAGTGAGTCTCATAAAATATTTTTTTTAAAAATTTAGGAGGTAAGGACCATATATATGTTTCAAGGTTTTTGAAAAAGGTGAATTTCATTTAATTTCTCAGAGTTAATTATAGCAAATTCCTTAGAAAATTGGTTGAATATTCATATTTAAATTAGTGATCACAAGCTATGCATAAAAACAAATTCAAAGAAAAAATATATTCCTAAAACATAGAATAAGGATTCATTCCTCAAAACTAAAGTGATAAGCACACACTATAAGTATTTGAAATAATAAAAAAAAACAAAGATTTTAAAAGGGTTAACTGACATGAGTGGAAGGACACAAAACAAATGAACAAAATTAATTAATTAAATGCTCTAATTCACATGTTTTTATGGCAATGTAGATTTATTTTTATGGCAATGTTATATATATATTCATCATCCAGTTAGACATGTAGATTTATTTACTGTGTAACATATGTAGAGAGTAGAAAGCAATACACAATTAATAATATCTGATTTAAGATCGAAGGATTCCTTGATATGTGAAAAAGTCAAAAAGATAATTCAAAAATAGTTAATTAAATTTAATAAACAAAATTGACTGCTCCTAGCGTCAGCATCTGATTCCACACAATTGTTTGTCCCACAACTATTGTGTTAAATATCGCTATACGCTTTATATATAAGTTAGTACGGAAGTAACACGTATATAGCGAATGTGCAAGAGAGAAACTTGGGCTGTCAATTTGGGTTTGCAATTGACTTTGGATAGAAAAGTAGTTCTACCAAAATGGGTTCGGGTAGGAAATTATTAAGGATAGATATGGATAATTTGCTCCGTTTAACCATCTTCACCTAATTTTAGTTGAAAAAAATATTAGAAGAATTGTTTAGTTGAAAAAAAATATTAGAAGAATTGTTTAGTTGAAAAAAAATATTAGAAGAATTGTTTAGTTGAAAAGAAAAAATATTAGAAGAATTGTTGCCTCTATTTATGTATATTATATTGTGTGTTTTAATGTAATCAACAACTTTCAAAAATATTTTTTAAAATAATTTAACAACATAGATCATTAAACGGCATCAACAAAAATATTCACTGAAATATTATTTTTGAATAATATATAATTTGTATTATTATCTTGAATAATATTTTTTGAATTATTTCAGACAAGTTGTACAAACAATACATTTTTTTATTTTATAATCCGTCACTCGCTTCATAGACCTCAGTACCGTGCTAACTCACACAGGAAAATAAAAATTAGTAGTAAAAATCAAAATACAATCTGTGCATCGCAAATTCTAAACTATTATATTACTATCCATGAAATTACAAACATTTTGTTTGTTTAATAATATAATTAATATTTTAATATACTATCATACTACAGAATTAACAAATTATTTCTGAATTACATTATTATTATATCTAAATTCCGAATTAGAATGATAGACTTATTTCTTCTACATGCGAACTTTTTGATTAGATACATGTGCACAGTTGCCTTTCTTTCTGGTAGGCTATAATCACAAAGAATCAATTACGAGAAAGGGAAAAGGGAAAAAAATAATAATTCCAAGCAGTATGGATATGGACTTATGGAGTATGGAATGGACCATATGCCGGCATTTTTAAAAATACCCAATTAGTTAAATCTTTTAATAATAATAACCAAATTTGAGCCAATTTAATAAAAATATCCAAACCGTGGAAAATTTCCACGGCTTGGAATTAAAATTCCAAGCTGTAAATATTTTCCACGGTTTGGGTTTTTTTTTTTTTTGCAAAACATAAATTTTTAAAAAAAATTTAGTTTTTGTATTGAAATATTAGAAATGTTAAACATATTTCTTTAAAAATAGATGGAATACTGTTGTATTGAAATATTAGAAATGTTAAACATATTTCTTTGAAAATAGATGGAATACAATATAATTCAATTTATTAGAAAGACTATAACAAAAAACCCGATCAACATTTTTCAAGCCAGATTTTTCGCAGCTGTAAGAAAAATTAATATATTTCTTTATGTGTTATTGAAAAAAAATAAAAATGCTTGGATTCTGAGTTATTCATCCCGGTTCAAAATTCACTTCTAGGTAATATAGAAAATATTGTGATCCTTCTAGTACATTTAGCTTCTAAAAAGTTGTATTTATTTTTGAAAAAAAATAAAAACTTTAAGTTATTGAATGATTGTTATTCAAAAAGAATTCTCAAAATAGATACAACTTTTTAGAAATTAAATGTACTAGAAGAATCACAATATTTTCTATAACACATAAAGAAATATATTAATTTTTCTTACAGCCGCGAAAAATCCGGCCTGAAAAATGTTGATCGGGTTATTTGTTACAGTCTTTCTAATAAATCAAATTATATTGTATTCCATCTATTTTCAAAGAAATATATTTAAAATTTCTAATATTTCAATACAAAAAATTTAAAAAAATTAAAAAAAAAATTTTGAAAAAAAAAACCCATACCATGAAAAATATCCACAGTTTGGAATTAAAATTCCAAGCCGTGAAAATTTTCAACGGTTTTGGTATTTTTATTTAATTAGCTCAAACCTAGTTATTATTATTAAAATATTTGTATTTTTAAAAATGTCGGGACCATATGGTATGTACTACTAGCCTTAGCCTACCAGGTGATGTGATGTCACGTTGATTTTGGAAAAGGAAATTTGAATATCCACTTTTATTATTGACTGACATAGACTTTGCATCCAAGAAAAGTAATAATTTATAATTACATTCCTCTCTTGGAGAATTTTCTTTTTTTCTCTCCTCGGCTTGTTTCCTCTGTAATATATTGAAGCTTGACCATTGACCAACGTAGAATCACCTCTCTCTCTCTCTCGACCAACGTAGAATCACCTCTCTCTCTCTCTAGGGTTGCTAATGATTAAGGTTCGGCTCAAACTCGGCTCGGCTCAATAAGAAAATCAATATCATTCGGCTCGCTTTAATTTGAAAGGAAAAGGCTCAACTCGGCTTGGCTCGACTCGACTCGGCTCGCGAGTCGGCTCATATTTTTATTTAATTATTAACAAAAAATTGTGTCGAATATTTAATTCTGTTGCAATACATAAACATCATTTACGTTACTATCCAAAAGTGAGGTCTTCATATTATACAAATATTAAATAAATAAGTTAACAATAATATCATCTAAAGTAGCATAAGTATACAAGTTAAATAAAATAAAGACAATAACAACGAAAATATAACTAATAGAATACAATAGAACTATGGATATGTGAAAAGTTAAATAAATTAATAAATAAGGTAATAAACTAAACTATATCATGTAAATAACATTCATATCAAACATAGAACACAATAGACATTTTTTTCACCGATTTCAAATTTCAAATATCAAACATCAAACTTTTTTCAAATTTCAAGTTTTTTAAATTTCAAATATTTGAAAAAAATTGAAATTTGAAACAAAAAATTGAAATTTGGAAAAAATTGGAATTTGAAAAAAAAAATGAAATTTGGAAACAAATTTGAAATTTAAAAAATTGAAATTTGAAAAGGTTTGATATTTGAAAAATTTTGAAATTTGAAATCGATGGGCTTAAAAAATTTCATTAGATATCATAACACCGTGCCTTGATTCACATCAGCCGTCTATAAAAAGTAAAAAAAAAATGAATATATATATGTCATGTTATTCAATTTTAAGAACAAATGTATTATTTAATGAGCCAAAGCTTACTAGATAACATATAGTGTACGGTGCCTACTCGGGGATAGCGCAAATTTAGGAGTATTATTGTGCACAACTTATTTGAACAGTTGAGATTGGTGCACGTACAACTTATTTAAACTTTTGAGATATCTAACTGAGAGGATGTGAATTCGACAAAATAAGTACAAAACATATTTACATCAAAGAAGGTTCGTGCATTACTTGGAACAAAGTTAAAATAAAAAATATTCTACAATGGGATTTATTTTTACCAACATTGTTTAATTAATTTCCTCCAATAGTAAAAACGTTGCTTACTGATTTAATTTGTGCAACGAAGCAAAGTAAAAAGTAAAAACGATAAACCTAAAAAGCGAGTACTATGTACTACGTACGTATACTCCAATTGTTCTACATGCACTAAGATAAGATATGTTCAAATTCACTAAGCGGTCATTAGATGCATGCATTAATTTATTTAAACAGAAATTTAATTATTAAATGGAAATATAATTAATTAATTAATTGTACCCACATTCACTATATATATATATGCCATTGGTGGTCATTTTAATTACAACCTAACAATATATAATATCAACAAATTAAAGGTGGCAAACTGGGTGTAATTAATTTTTCCACAAATTAAAAGACTATCGAGTATGACCTACACTACAACAGATCCTACTATCTGTGACCGATTTTTTGGTCGCAGAAAGTCTAAGTGCCGGTCGCAGATAGTTACAACGGTCGCTGACGATCAATTCCGGTCACTAATAACCCGGTCACTGTAAGCATTGTCGCAAATACTCGTCTGATGACGTCACCGGTCGCTGATAATGTATATGCGACCAATTTTTTTGGTCGCTGATTTTTTGCTAACGTCAGAAAAAAATTATCAGCGACCAAAATAACGGTCGCTAATAGTAAAATAATGGTCTCTAATAGTTTTTTTCTGAGACCAAAAAAACGATCGCTGATACTTAAAATCGGTCGCAGAAAGTTTTCTGTCAGGTTTTCAGAATTTTTTTTATTATGTAAATTTGCACCATATAATAATTGGTACGACACGTACCAACATACAACATAATACACATACAAGACATCGATACATGCATACACATAATACAACATAACATCAATACATACACATAATACAAGATATCGATACATACAAAACAGATATAAACATAAATATCAGAAAACTGTATACTATATCATCAAACATAAACATAAATGTAGAATAACATCAAGTAACAGATAATCTAAATGTCAAGTAACATCTAAACCAGGAATGTCAAAACAAACATCCGAACCATATATAAATACCTAGCCACCTAAGCAGTACCATCTCCGCCGACATCTGAGAACTGCCCCTCGTCATCATCTTCGTCATCCTGAGGAGCAGGCGGCGAGGCCTGGTGTAAGCTCGAACCTCCGTCCTGTGAGGTTGTAAGAAAGTAGTTTAGATAATTAGAATTTATAGTTCACAATTAAAACATGAGGAGGGATCAAATGCACCAAATTTTTATGCTCCAAATTTATTCCAAATCCTCAACCGCTTGTTTCATTTGAGATGAACGCCTCAGATTTTCTCCGCCTCAAATTCTTTGTTTCCATAAATGCGCGGTAAAGTTTTTCCATTTCTCTCCAGTGAACAAAACAGGCAAGAAATCATAATCTATTGTTTTCTCCATTTCAAAGAGATCCTTCTGATTTCTTCCCGTGGACCAAAGTTGCCATGGTTTCTCCTTGTCCTCTTTCTCCAGTGAATGAAATTTCCACTGCAGTTGCTCCCTTGGCCATGCCCACCACCGAACCAGTCATGCTTCCGATCTCCGTCGAGCCTTCATCGCCACCATCTTCATTCTCTGACATAATCTACTTTTTAAAAAAAAAAAATCAATTAAATTTCTTCAAATTGCAAGATAACAAAATTTAAATATCAATCAAGATGCTTAATTTTATCTTTTTTTAAATGCCAAGATGCTTAATTTTATCAACAAATGAAATTCCCTATGAGAGCACTTGAAAAATTTCTTTCAACTTACTTTCTGTGTGCAACGTGCACATGAAAATTTTGAAATAGAATTGTCTCTGAGAACCTAGACACCACCAATAAATAAAATTTCAATTTATTTTTTTGCTAATCAAAATCTAGTCAAGTCAATTTGGGGTTCAACCAAAAACCAAATTACGTACTCATTATGTATGCAGATTGGAAGCATTGTATTTATACAAAATAATTAATATAACTATGCAAAATAATGTTCAAGAATTTGCATACTTATTATAATAAAATTTGAATTCAGAAATGTATTTATACAAATTCTCATTGAACATTGTTTTATAATAGGATGATGCTTCTATGGGTGATGAGATGGAAATGGAGACAGATTTTATTCGCGAAGATGATACAAATAAGAAGAGTGCTAATGATCGTGCCCCATGGAAAGGCATGGCGTTTGCGTCACTTGAAGAGTTTGAGAATTTTTATTACAATTATGCTATTTCGGAGGGATATACAGTACGGGTAAGGAGGACCACCAAATTTGCACATTCGGATAAAATTTGTTACCGACAGTATGTGTGCTCTTGTGCTGGATTTTGTGAAGAGAAATCAAATGATGTTGTTGTTTTGGATCAAGAAAAGAAGAGTAGAAAAACATTATCTCGTAGAAGTGGTTGCCCAGTATATATAAGTGTATCAAATAAGAATGGAATATGGAAGGTATGAAAGAGTAGAAAGGAACACAACCATCTTTTGATGAGTCCCAATAGTCGAATATACTTAAAACAACCGGGAGGGATGCCGTCTGTGGCAAAAAGTCTAGTGGAGAAGTTTAGCGAAACAGATCTTCCTATTGGCAAAGTGCCGGATATTGTTAATTGTGATGCAAGCATAAATGTTTCACAAAGAGATTGTTGGAATCATAGAAGAGACCTTAGGAGGAAGAATTTGGACAACGGAGATGCACATGCTGTGGTGCAATATTGTGTTGAGAAGAAATTACAAGATCCAAATTTCTTTTATGAAATCCAAATTGATGAAGAGGATAGGATGATAAATTTCTTTTGGATAGATTCGACCGCTCGTCAATACTATGAGCGGTTTGGCTATGTGTTGGTCTTTGATACAACTTATAAAACTAATAAGTATAGCTTGCCTTTGGGAAACTTTGTTGGAGTCAATAACCATTCCCAATCCATCATGTTTGGTTTCGCCTTGTTGCAAAATGAGCAAGAAGAAACATTTGTGTGGTTATTTGAGACTTGGCTTAATGCGGTGGGTGGTAAGTTACCGATATCAATCCTCACGGATCAAGACCGTGCTATTGAAAATGCAATAAGAAAGGTTTTTCCAACCGTTTCTCACAGATTTTGCCTTTGGCACATCATGAATAAATTTCCAGAAAAATATGGTTTCCTTTACAATGATAACTCACCATTTTCTCGAGAAATGAAGAACTGTTTGTACTATTCAATCACTACTGAGCAATTTGATAATGAATGGAAGAGGATTATGAAAGATTATAAGCTTATGGATGATGAGTGGTTGAATAATTTATTTGATATTCGACAATCATGGATTCCCATTTACAACCGTACCATATTTTACGCCGGTATGAATACCACACAAAGATGTGAGAGCATACACTCTTTTTTTGATTCATTTCTTAACAAAGGCACCACTTTGAGAGAATTTGTGGTCAAGTATGAGCATGCTCTTGAGCATCGATATAGGGCGGAGCATGCAGAGCGGTTTACTTCAATATACAAAACTCCAATTTTGAAGTTGAAATCTCCACTTGAAGAACAAGCTGCTGATGTGTACACACGAAAGATCTTCAATTATTTTCAAGATTAGCTCATGGAATGTCCAAAGTTGAAGAAAAAGAAGTTGGAGAAAAGTGGATCCTCAAGCAAGTATAAGGTATCAAGTTTTCATAATACTAAGGATGCATTTATTGTTACTTTGGATGTTGAGATGTGGGAGATCTCTTGTGAGTGTCACTTGTTTGAATTCAAAGGTATATTGTGCTGTCATGTATTAAAAAATTTCAGTGAAAAGGATGTTGAAAATATTCCTTCGAAATATATCTTACCACGATGGACAAAGAAGGTGAGGGAGGGCATATCCATTCCTCTTTTTAAAAAGGATGGAGACAAGTCTTCAATGGTTAGTGATTTAAAATTTAATGATTTGATGAGTCGGTTGAGAACACATTTGCACGTGAGCACCGATGCTCATGACATTATAATGGAGGCGTTAGAGGGGGCACTTAAAAGGGTTTCCAACTTAGAGTTAGAGGAAAACAAAGAAGGGAAGGAAAGTGCAACAATTACCATTGATCGTGTTGAAAATATGGTTGAACATCCCTCGATTGCTAATCCTTGCATTGCAAAAACAAAGGGTCGTAAAAAGGAAGATGTTAGTGTGTCGAAGAATGGGCGCTTCAGAAGTGGTTTGGAAGTCCGTATGAAAAACTCAAAAAAGTCGAAGCGACAATGCAAAAATTGTGGTCAATATGACCACTACTCTTCAACTTGCGAGCGAAGAAAACAAGCAGGTGTTATGGAGGATACACATACAGAAGACTAGAGAATGTGTAATCATTTTTGAATATGTATGACTTGTGGTTATTTTGGAATATGTATAACTTGCGGTTATTTTGAAACTTTTATTAGATATTTTTGCTATTATTTGACATTTCTAAACATGTATGAGTTGTGGTATACTTTCAGTTTTATTCAAATTTGTCAGTAATGTTCTCAGCTTTTAGTTTTTGGCTGAAAATAAAGAATATATTATTTATTAAATGAATTCAAAGCTGATATGTACCAGCATAATCTTTGTTAATTGAATTCAAACCTTTATTTATTTATTTTTGCTGAATTTGACAGTTATTTTCTTAGTTTCGGATGGCCTATACTAGTTTCAATCTTTTTCTGTAACTATTTTCCAATTTTACCCCTGCTGGTTTTTTTAATGCCATATTATCCTTTAGTTATAGGCTTATAGCAGACACAATCGATGCACCGAAAGCTGACTCAGTGAACGTAGATTACAAAGAATGCAATAACAAAAAGAGATAATTTCAATTTCAAAATCTTTATTCAATCATCATGCTTACAAAAGATAATTATCTGAATCTAAACATAACTAAAAAGTAATTTACAATAAAAAATATAAGTCCCTAATTTACTAGTTTTCACCCACAACACTGCTTGTATGACCTATACTTGTCAGTGTTTTGATGCCCTCTATTCAACTCCAAAAAAAATATATATATATATAGAAATCCTAAGCCTTCAATGTGAGTCTCAACCTTGCATCCAATCTAAAAGTTGGCACTTTCTGAATTTATGTTTAATATAGATCAGTCCAATTGAATAATTCATTTGCTCGTATGCCACGCTCCGGTCCAGTTAGCCTGACAAAACCCTGTCAGCATGATAAGAGTAATTCAATGTATTTGGAGAAATAGAGAGAACAAAACATGAAAACATGGATGCAAAGAAGTCAAATTATTCTTAGGGGTTCAAATATTACAAATATGTAGTAAATTCAGATATTATAAATATGGAGCAAGGAAGGCCTATACTCAGCTAGTTCGATATGCATGGCATTATGTATTGGGGGAAAAGTGAGATGGCCTTTTATGTACATCTGGAGTACCAAGGTGCCACCATCAGCTAAACTCTTTGCATACCTGATGCTCCAGGACAGGATCCTTACTAGAGAGGTTTTGAGAAGAAGAGGAATAGTCACTGAAATGCACATAGCAGCTACTGTCAGGTTATAAAACAAAAAAAAAAATTGGCATGCATCACAAATAAACTCCAAATCCATTTCGACACCAATTGATATGGAAGTTAAATAGGAAGTCAAATAATTTCTCAATTGAGATTCTTTCAAGCTTACATGACTCTCACCAAAAAAACATAAGTACACGTTAAAGAATCTCAATTGAGTGGTACGATCTAAGAATGTAAATAACTTTATTTTAAATTAATACAATTGTACTCCTCCCGTCTGACAATTCAACTTTTTTTTTCCAGATTCCATAAAGAAAATAAGAAGGCTCCAAATTGATTAATCCTAATCTCACCTCAAAGTCGATGGTATCACCGGGTCATTGGAGAGATGGAGAGAAGAGAGGGCACGGAGGTCAAGGCGGAGGCTCTTGAAGGTCAAGTGACGGGCATGAAATTAGGGAATTGTAAATAACGAAGAGAAAGTGGAAGGGAAGTTGAAGCGTTGGAATGATGGAGGAGAGAGAAGAAGCTCGAGGAAAATGAGGGGAAAGGTCGGTGTCGTCTGTCGTGGTCGTCTGGTCGAGAGGAGTGGGGATAAAGAACAAAATGGAGAGAGAGGGAGGGGGTCAGTATTTTCGTTCACTGGAGAAGATTGAGCGCGTGTTTACGGAAACAAAGAATTTGAGGCGGAGAAAATCTGAGGCGTTCATCTCAAATGAAACAAGCGGTTGAGGATTTGGAATAAATTTGGAGCATAAAAATTTGGTGCATTTGATCCCTCCTCTTAAAACATACTTGAATATCAAATTTCGTACCCGAGAAGCTCTCAACCGACCCTCCAACCGAGATTCCAACCGAGCCTCCACCCGGGCCTTCACCCGAGCCTCCATCTGATCAAGTACCCGCGAAGATATCATGTCGATATCTTCTTCTGTGAGATGCGGAGCTGGCAGCATAGAAGAATATGACTGTGAAGAATGCGACTGAGAACCGCTAGACCCACTAGAGCAAAACATGCATCTCGTCTTGCATGGAACATTAAAAGTAAGATAATTAGTATTATTTGACAAAACTAAAAATAAATTTAAAATTTCAAAGAATGCACCGAGACCATACTTGTCGTCGTGGACATTCTGATCATCAATGTCAGCTCAAACAAGTAACCGGCAAGTCAGCTTTGGCTGACTTCTACCGGTCAGGTACACGAAATAGACACAAGGGGAAAAATAAGCCGTGCAACAAAAAAAGACATGATATATTGTGAAGGAAACTTATCTTACAAGCGAAACCGTAAGGAAACTATGGTTGTTGCATGCGTGTCGTTCCAAGAAAGCAGCCCACTTCAAGAAAAGCTTCATCTACATAAACAAAAGTATAACTCAATTATCGGAACTAACCAAGAGTGAAGGTTGTGAGATCTAACCACCTAAAAAAATTATAAAATAGACCTATCAGCTCAAACAAGTAATAGCCAAGTCAGCTTTAGCTGACTTCTACTGATTATGTACACGAAACAGCCAAAAGGAGAAGAAATAAGCCGTGCAACAAAAAAAAAGGATATATTGTGAATGAAACTTATCTTACAAGCGAAACCACAAGGAAGACATGGTTCTTGCATGCGTTTCGTTCCAAGAAAGCAGCCCACTTGAAGAAAAGCTTCATCTACATAAACAAAAGTACAACTCAATTATCGGTACTAACCAAGAGTGAAGGTTGTGAGATCCGACCACTTAAAAAAAAAACTATACCATAGACCTATCAGCTACAATAATTAACGGCCAAGTCAGTTTTGGCTGACTTCTACCGATAATTAACGGCCACAAGGGGAATAAAATAAGCAGTGCAACAAAAAAAAAATATATATATATTGTGAAGGAAACTTATCTTACAAGCAAAACCGGAATGCATGCGTGTCGTTCCAAGAAATCAGCCCACTTAAAGAAAAGCTCCATCTGAATAAACAAAAATACAACTCAATCATCGGTACTAACCAAGAGTAAAGGTTGTGAGATCTGACCAACTAAAAACAAACTATAACATAGACTTATCCGCTCAAACAAGTAACGGACAAGTCAGCTTTGGCTGACTTCTTCCGATTATGTACACGAAACAGCCACAAGGAGAACAAATAAGCCGTGCAACAAAAAAAATATATATTATGAAGGAAACTTATCTTACAAGCGAAACCGCAAGAAAACCATGGTTGTTGCATGTGTGCCGTTCCAAGAAAGCAACCCACTTGAAGTAAAGCTTCATCTACATAAACAAAAGTACAACTCAATTATCAGTACTAACCAAGAGTGAAGGTTCTGAGATCTGAACACCCAAAACCAAACTATAACAAAGACCAATCAGCTCAAACAAGTAACGGTCAAGTCAGCTTTGACTGACTTCTACTGATTATGTACACGAAACAGCCACAAGGTGAAGAAATAAGCCGTGCAACAAAAAAAGAAAAGATATATTATGAAGGAAACTCATCTTACAAGCAAAACTGCAAGAAAGCCAACAAAAAAGGGATATATTGGTAAGGAAACTTATCTTACAAGCGAAACCGCAAGCAAGCCATGGTTGTTGCATGCGTGCCGTTCCAAGAAAGCAGCCCACTTCAAGAAAAGCTCCATCTACATAAACAAAAGTACACCTCAATTATCGGTACTAACCAATGGTGAAGGTTGTGATATCTGACCACCTAAAAAAAACAATAACATAGACCTATGAGCTCAAACAAGTAACGGCCAAGTCAACTTTGGCTGACTTCTACCGGTTATGTACACGAAAAAACCAAAAGGAGAAGAAAAAAGCCGAGCAACAAAAAAAGAAGAGACATATTGGGAAGGAAACTTATCTTACAAGCGAAACCGCAAGAAAGTGATGGTTGTTGCATGCGTGCCGTTCCAAGAAAAGCAGCCCACTTCAAGAGAAGCTCCATCTACATAAACAAAAGTACACCTCAATTATCGGTACTAACCAATGGTGAACGCTATGAGATCTGACAACCTAAAAAAAACTATAAGATAGACCTATCAGCTCAAGCAAGTAACGGTGAAGTCAGCTTTGGCTGACTTCTACCGGTTCTGTACACAAAACAACCAAAAGGAGAAGAAATAAGACGTCCAACAAAAAAAAGGGATATATAGGGAAGGAAACTTATCTTACAAGTGAAACCGCAAGGAAGCCATGGCTCCAGCATGCGTGTCGTTTCGAGAAAGCAGCCCACTTCAAGAGAAGCTCCATCTACATAAACAAAAGTACACCTCAATTATCGGTACTAACCAATGGCGAAGGTTGTGAGATCTGACAAAAGTACACCTCAATTATCGGTACATAAACAAAACTATAACATAGACCTATCATCTCAAACAAGTAACGGTCAAGTCAGCTTTGGCTGACTTCTACCGGTTATTTACACGAAACAACCAAAACGAGAAGAACTAAAAACGTGCAACAAAAAAAGGGATATATAGTGAAGGAAATTTATTTTACAAGCGACACCGCAAGGAATCCATGGTTGTAGCATGCGTGACGTTCCAAAAAAGCAGCCCACTTCAGGAGAAGCTCCATCTACATAAACAAAAGTACACCTCAATTATCGGTACTAACCAATGGCGAAGGTTGTGAGATCTGACAACCTAAAAAAAATTATAACATAGACCTATCATCTCAAACAAGTAACGGTCAAGTCAGCTTTGGCAGACTTCTACCGGTTATGTAAACGAAACAACCAAAAGGAGAAGAAATAAGCCGTGAAACAAAAACAGAAGGGATATATAGTGAAGGAAACTTATCTTACAAGCGAAACCGCAAGGAAGCCATGGTTGTAGCATGCGTGCCGTTCCAAGAAAGCAGCTAGTTCAAGAAAAGATCAATCGGCATAAACAAAAGTAGACCTCAATTATCGGTACTAACCAATGGCGAGGGTTGTGAGATGTGACAACCTACAAAAAAACTATAACATAGACCAATCAGCTAAAAAAGTAACGGTCAAGTCAGTTTTGGCTGACTTCTACCGGTTATGTACACGAAACAACCAAAAGGAGAAGAAATAAGACGTGCAACAAAACAAAGGGATATATAGTGAAGGAAACTTATCTAACAAGCGAAACTGCAAGGAAGCCATGGTTGTAGCATATGTGCCGTTCCGAGAAAGCAGCCCACTTCAAGAAGAGCTCAATCTATATAAACAAAATTACACCTCAATTATTGGTACTAACCAATGGAGAAGGTTTTGAGATCTGACAACTTAAAAAAAACTATAACATAGACCTATCAGCTAAAAAAGTAACGGTTAAGTCAGCTTTGGCTGACTTCTACCGGTTATGTACACGAAACAACCAAAAGGAGAAGAAATAAGACGTGCAACAAAAAAACTAGGGATATATAGTGAATGAAACTTATCTAACAAGCGAAACCGCAGGGAAGCTTGGTTGTAGCATGCGTGCCGTTCAAAGAATGCAGCCCACTTCAAGAGAAGCTCCATCTACATAAACAAAAGTACACCGCCATTATCGGTACTAACCAATGGCGAATGTTGTGAGATCTGACAACCTAAAGAAAACTATAACATATACCTATCAGCTAAAAAAGTAACGGTCAAGTCAGCTTTGGCTGACTTGTACCGGTTATGTACACGAAACAACCAAAAGGAGAAGAAATAAGACGTGCAACGAAAAAACTAGGGATATATAGTGAAAGAAACTTATCTTACAAGCGAAACCGCAAGGAAGCCTTCGTTGTAGCATGCGTGACGTTCCAAGAAAGCAGCCCACTTCAAGAGAAGCTCCATCTACATAAACAAAAATACACCTCAATTATCGGTACTAACCAATGGCAAGGTTGTGAGATCTGACAACCTAAAAAAAACTATAACATAGACCAATCTGCTAAAAAAGTAACGGTCCAGTCAGCTTTGGCTGACTTCTACCGGTTATGTACACGAAACAACAAAAAAGAGAAGACATAAGACGTGCAACAAAAAAAAAAGATATATAGTGAAGGAAACTTATCTTACAAGCGAAACCGCAAGGAAAAGCCAAGCTTGTAGCATGCGTGCCGTTCCAAAAAATAGCCCACTTCAATAGAAGCTCCATCTAAATAAACAAAAGTACACCTCAATTATTGGTACTAACCAATGGCGAAGGTTGTGAGATCTGACAACCTAAAAAAAACTATAACATAGACCTATCAGCTCAAACAAGTAACAGTCAAGTCAGCTTTGGCTGACTTCTACCGGTTATGTACACGAAACAACCAAAAGGAGAAGAAAGAAGACATGCAACAAAAAAACTAAGGATATATAGTGAAGGAAACTTATCTCACAAGCGAAACCGCAAGGAAGCCTTCGTTGTAGCATGCGTGCTGTTCCAAGAAATCAGCCCACTTCAAGAAAAGATCAATCGATATAAACAAAAGTACACCTCAATTATTGGTACTAACCAATGGTGCAGGTTGTGAGGTCTGACAACCTAAAAAAAACTATAACATAGACCTATCAGCTAAAAAAGTAACGGTCAAGTCAGCTTTGGCTGACTTGTACCGGTTATGTACACGAAACAACCAAAAGGAGAAGAAATAAGACGTGCAACAAAAAAACAAGGGATATATAGTGAAGGAAACTTATCTTACAAGCGAAACCGCAAGGAAGCCTTGGTTGTAGCATGCGTGCCGTTCCAAGAAAGCAGCCCACTTCAAGAGAAGCTCCATCTACATAAACAAAAATACACCTCAATTATCGGTACTATCCAATGGCAAGGTTGTGAGATCTGACAACCTAAAAAAAACTATAACATAGACCTATCAGCTAAAAAAGTAACGGTCAAGTCAGCTTTGGCTAACTTCTACCGATTATGTACACGAAACAACCAAAAGGAGAAGAAATAAGACGTGCAACCAAAAAAGGGATATATAGTGAAGGAAACTTATCTTACAAGCGAAACTGCAAGGAAGCCATGGTTGTAGCATGCGTGCCGTTCCAAAAAAGCAGCCCACTTCAAGAGAAGCTCCTTCTATATAAACAAAAGTACACCTCAATTATCAGAACTAACTAATGGCGAAGGTTGTGAGATTTGACAACCTAAAAAAAACTATAACATAGACCTATCAGCTAAAAAAGTAACGGTCAAGTCAGCTTTGGCTGACTTATACCGGTTATGTACACGAAACAACCAAAAGGAGAAGAAATAAGACATGCAACAAAAAAACTAGGGATATATAGTGAAGGAAACTTATCTTACAAGCGAAACCGCAGGGAAGCCTTGGTTGTAGCTTTCGTGCCGTTCCAAAAAAGCAGCCCACTTTAAGAGAAGCTCCATCTACATAAACAAAAGTATACCTCAATTATCGGTACTAACCAATGGCGAATGTTGTGAGATTTGACAACCTAAAGAAAACTATAAGATAGACCTATCAGCTAAAAAAGTAACGGTGAAGTCAGCTTTGGCTGACTTCAACCGGTTATGTACACGAAACAACCAAAAGGAGAAGAAATAAGTCATGCAACAAAAAAAGGGATATATAGTGAAGGAAACTTATCTTACAAGCAAAACGGCAAGGAAGCCATGGTTGTAGCATGCGTGACGTTCCAAAATAGAAGCCCACTTCAAGAGAAGCTCCATCTACATAAACAAAAGTACACCTTAATTATCGGAACTAACCAATGGCGAAGGTTGTGAGATCTGACAACCTAAAAAAAACTATAACATAGACCTATCAGCTAAAAAAGTAACGGTCAAGTCAGCTTTGGCTGACTTATACCGGTTATGTACACGAAACAACCAAAAGGAGAAGAAATAAGACATGCAAGAAAAAAACTAGGGATATATAGTGAAGGAAACTTATCTTACAAGCGAAACCGCAGGGAAGCCTTGGTTGTAGCTTTCGTGCCGTTCCAAAAAAGCAGCCCACTTTAAGAGAAGCTCCATCTACATAAACAAAAGTATACCTCAATTATCGGTACTAACCAATGGCGAAGGTTGTGAGATTTGACAACCTAAAGAAAACTATAAGATAGACCTATCAGCTAAAAAAGTAACGGTCAAGTCAGCTTTGGCTGACTTATACCGGTTATGTACACGAAACAACCAAAAGGAGAAGAAATAAGACATGCAACAAAAAAACTAGGGATATATAATGAAGGAAACTTATCTTACAAGCGAAACCGCAGGGAAGCCTTGGTTGTAGCCTTCGTGCCGTTCCAAAAAAGCAGATCACTTTAGGAGAAGCTCCATCTACATAAACAAAAGTACACCTCAATTATCGGTACTAACCAATGGCGAAGGTTGTGAGATCTGACAACCTAAAAAAAATTACAACATAAACCTATCAGCTAAAAAAGTAACGGTCAAGTCAACTTTGGCTGACTTCTACCGGTTATGTACACGAAACAACCAAAACGAGAAGAAATAAGACGTGCAAAAAAAAAAGGGATATATAGTGAAGGAAACTTATCTTACAAGCGAAACGGCAAGGAAGCCATGGTTGTAGCATGCGTGCCGTTCCGAAAAAGCAGCCCACTTCAAGGGAAGCTCTATCTACATAAACAAAAGTACTCCTCAATTATCGGTACAAACCAATGGCGAAGGTTGTGAGATCTGACAATCTAAAAAAGCTATAACATAGACCTATCAGCTAAAAAAGTAACGGTCAAGTCAGCTATGGCTGACTTCTACCGGTTATGTACACGAAACAACCAAAAAGAGAAGAAATAAGACCTGCAACAAAAAAAAGAGATATATGGTGAAGGAAATTTACCTTACAAGCGAAACGGCAAGGAAGCCATGGTGGTAGCATGCGTGCCGTTCCGAAAAAGCAGCCCACTTCAAGAGAAGCTCCATCTACATAAACAAAAATACACCTCAATTATCGGTACAAACCAATGGCGAAGGTTGTGAGATCTGACAACCTAAAAAAAACTATAACATAGACCTATCAGCTAAAAAAAGTAACGGTCAAGTCAGCTTTGGCTGACTTTTACCGGTTATGTACACGAAACAACCAAAAGGAGAAGAAAGAAGACATGCAACAAAAAAACTAGGGATATATAGTGAAGGAAACTTATCTTACAAGCGACGCCGCATGAAAGCCTTGGTTGTAGAATGCGTGTCGTTCCAAGAAAGCAGTCCACTTCAAGAGAAGCTCCATCTACATAAACAAAAATACACCTCAATTATCGGTACTAACCAATTGCGAAGGTTGTGAGATTTGACAACCTAAAAAAAAACTATAACATAAACCAATCAGCTAAAGTAACGGTCAAGTCAGCTTTGGCTGACTTCTACCGGTTAGCTACACGAAACAACCGTAAGGAGAAGAAATAAGACGTGCAACAAAAAAGTGATATATGGTGAAGGAAACTTATCTTACAAGCGACGCCGCATGGAAGCCATAGCTGTAGAATGCGTGCCGTTCCAAGAAAGCAGCCCACATCAAGAGAAGCTCCATCTACATAAACAAAAGTACACCTCAATTATCAGTACTATCCAATTGCGAAAGTTGTGAATTTTGACAACCTAAAAAAAAACTATAACATAAACGAATCAGCTAAAGTAACGGTCAAGTCAGCTTTGGCCGACTTTTACCGATTATGTACATGAAACAACCAAAAGGAGAAGAAATAAGACGTGCAACAAAAAAAAGGGATATATAGTGGAGGAAACTTATCTTACAAGCGAAACCGCTAGGAAGCCATGTTTGTCGCATGCGTGCCGTTCCAAGAAAGTAGCCAACTTCAAGAAAAGATCAATCGACATAAAGAAAAATACACCTCAATTATTGGTACTAACCAATGGTGCAGTTTGTGAGATCTGACAACCTAAAAAAAACTATAACAGAGACCTATCAGCTCAAACAACTAACGGTCAAGTCAACTTTGGCTGACTTCTACCGGTTATGTACACGAAACAACTAAAAGGAGAAGAAATAAGACGTGCAACAAAAAAAGGGATATATAGTGAAGGAAACATATCTTACAAGCGAAACGGCAAGGAAGCCATGGTTGTAGCATGTGTGTCATTCCGAGAAAGCAGCCCACTTCAAGAAAAGCTCAATCTACATAAACACCAGTATACCTCAATTATCGGTACTAACCAATGGCGAAGGTTGTGAAATTTGACAACCTGAAAAAAAACTATAACATAGACCTATCAGCTAAAAAACTAACGGTCAAGTCAGCTTTTACTGACTTCTACCAGTTATGTACACGAAACAACCAAAAAGAGAAGAAATAAGACGTGCAACAAAAAAAGGGATATATAGTGAAGGAAACTTATCTTACAAGCGACACCGCAAGGAATTCATGGTTGTAGAATGCGTGCCGTTCGCAGAAAGCAGCCCACTTCAAGAGAAGCTCCATCTACATAAACAAAAGTACATCTCAATTATCGGAACTAACCAAGGGCGAAGGTTGTGAGATCTGACATCCTAAAAAACTATAACATAGACCAATCAACTAAAAAAGTAACGGTAGAAGTCAGCTTTGGCTGACTTCTACCGGTTATGTACACGAAACAACCAAAAGAAGAAGAAATAAGACGTGCAACAAAAAAACTAGGGATATATAGTGAATGAAACTTATCTTACAAGCGAAACCGCAGGAAAGCCTTGGTTGTAGAATGCGTGCCGTTCAAAGAATGCAGCCCACTTCAAGAGAAGCTCCATCTACATAAACAAAAGTACACCGCCATTATCGGTACTAACCAATGGCGAATGTTGTGAGATCTGACAACCTAAAGAAAACTATAACATATACCTATCAGCTAAAAAAGTAACGGTCAAGTCAGCTTTGGCTGACTTCTACCGGTTATGTACATGAAACAACCAAAAGGAGAAAAAATAAGACGTGCAACAAAAAAAAGGATATATGGTGAAGGAAACTTATCTTACAAGCGAAACGGCAAGGAAGCCATTGTTGTAGAATACGTGCCGTTCCAAGAATGCAGCCCACTTCAACAGAAGCTCCATCTACATAAACAAATGTACACCTCAATTATCGGAACTAACAAATGGCGAAGGTTGTGAGATTTGACAACCTAAAAAAAATTATAACATAGACCTATCAGCTAAAAAAGTAACGGTCAAGTCAGCTTTGGCTGATTTCTACCGGTTATGTATACGAAACAACCAATAGGAGAAGAAATAAGGCGTGAAACAAAAAATGGATATATAGTGAAGGAAACTTATCTTGGAAGCGAAACGGCAAGGAAGCCATGGTTGTAGCATGCGTGCCGTTCCAAAAAAGCAGCCCACTTCAAGTGAAGCTCCATCTACATAAACAAAAGTACACCTCAATTATCGGTACTAACCAATGGCGAAGGTTGTGAGATCTGACAACCATAAAAAACTATAACATAGACCTATCAGCTAAAAAAGTAACGGTCAAGTCAGCTTTGGCTGACTTCTACCGGTTATGTACACGAAACAACCAAAAGGAGAAGAAATAAGACGTGCAACAAAAAAAAGGGATATATAGTGAAGGAAACTTATCTTACAAGCGAAACGGCAAGGAAGCCATGGTTGTAGCATGCGTGCCGTTCCAAAAAAAAAGCCCACTTCAAGAGAAGCTCCATCTACATAAACAAAAGTACACCTCAATTATCGGTACTAACCAATGGCGAAGGTAGTGAGATCTGACAACCTAAAAAAAACTATAACATAGACCTATCAGCTAAAAAAGTAACGGTGAATTCAGCTTTGGCAGACTTCTACCGGTTATGTACACGAAACAACTAAAAGGAGAAGAAATAAGACTTGCAACAAAAAAAAGGGATATATAGTGAATGAAACTTATCTTACATGCGAAACCGCAAGGAAGCCATTGTTGTAGCATGCGTGCCGTTCCAAAAAAGCAGCCCACTTCAAGAGAAGCTCCATCTGCATAAACAAAAGTACACCTCAATTATCGGTACTAACCAATGGCGAAGGTTGTGAGATCTGACAACCTAAAAAAAACTATAACATAGACCTATCAGCTAAAAAAGTAACGGTAAAGTCAGCTTTGGCTGACTTCTACCGGTTATGTACACGAAACAACCAAAAGCAGAAGAAATAAGACGTGCAACAAAAAAAAGGAATATATGGTGAAGGAAATTTATCTTACACGCGAAACGGCATGAAAGCCATGGTTGTAGAATACGTGCCGTTCAAAGAAAGCAGCCCACTTCAAGAGAAGCTTCATCTACAAAAACAAAAGTACATCTCAATTATCGGTACTAACCAATGGCGAAGGTTGTGAGATTGACAACCTAAAAAAAACTATAACATAGACCAATCAGCTAAAAAAGTAACGGTCAAGTCAGCTTTGGCTGACTTCTACCGGTTATGTACACGAAACAACCAAAAGGAGAAGAAATAAGACATGCAATAAAAAAACTAGGGATATATAGTGAAGGAAACTTATCTTTCAAGCGAAACTTCAGGGAAGCCTTGGTTGTAGCATGCGTGCCGTTCCAAGAAAGCAGCCCACTTCAAGAGAAGCTCCATCTACATAAGAAAAAGTACACCTCAATTATCGGTACTAACCAATGGTGAAGGTTCTGAGATCTGACAACCTAAAAAAAAACTATAACATACTCCTATCAGCTCAAACAAGTAACGGTCAAGTCAGATTTGGCTGACTTCTACCGGTTATGTACACGAAACAACTAAAAGGAGAAGAAATAAGACGTGCAACAAAAAAAGGGATATATAGTGAAAGAAATTGTTCTTAAAAGCGAAACCGGAAGGAAGCCATGGTTGTAGCATGCGTGCCGTTCCAAAAAAGCAGCCCAATTCAAGAGAAGCTCCATCTACATAAACAAAAGTACACCTCAATTTTCGGTACTAACCAATGGTGAAGGTTGTGAGATCTGACCACCTAAAAAAACTATAACATAGACCTATCAGCTTAAACAAGTAACGGTCAAGTCAGCTTTGGTTAAATTCTACCGGTTATGTATACGAAATAAACAAAAGTAGAATAAATAAGACGTGCAAGTTTGAACGGCACGCATGCTACAACCATAAGTTTGAACGGTGTATAAGTTTGAACGGTGGCAAGATCCTATCAACTCAAACAGGTTAAAAAATTATGGTGTATAAGTTTGAACGGTGACAAGATCCTATTCTCTCCATAGATCACTTTTAAGGGCATATTCATTTGTTACATGATTACACGGGATGAGATTTAATGGTGATGGTAATCCACTTTGAAAAGGTGGGAAGCCATGAGCATGGATATGCATAGGATTGATTATGAAATATATTGAAAGGAGTGTTTGGTTGTATCGTGGAATTAATTAGTTGTAGAAAATCTTTATTTATTTCAAATTATGTATTTTTATTTAAATTTCTCACCTATTTAAAATAAGAAAAAATATATATATAATCTGACATGAGATATAATTTTGAGTTCCGAAATAAAAAAAATGTGGAATCTCAAAGTATTTAAATTTCTATGTAATTTGTAAAAAGTAATATTTTATAATAAGAAAATACTTAAAGTGATGTTTATAATTTTGATGTACTAATATATAAAAGGAACTAAATTCGATGTAATTTAAATAAATAAAAAATTAAACAATATTTATAAAATTGATTTTATAATAAAAAACCGTGCATTGACTTCAGAACTAAAGTTAGTTAGTCAGTCCCTTTCAATAAAAGAAATTAATATATATGCGTAAGTTTTTCAAACAAATTTGTAGAGTTGTAGTTCCGGATCAGACTACAAATAACTAGTCCCACAAAGGGTAAAAAGAATTAAGATGCTAGATACCTTTATATATGATCTTGGTAGCTAAGTTGCTGTTGAAGCGTATTTGTTAGTATTATATGATATAAGATAATGCACTTGGTCCATTTCATTTCATGACCAATAAAGAGATGAGAGAGAGTAATCAATCAAGATGGGATGGATATAAATAATGTACTCTGATGTGTTTTTTTCCTGCCGAATTAATTACACTGGGATGGGACCAATTTGGGGAAAACTATAACCCGAGTGCTGGCGTCATTGTTCAAAATTGCACCATCCATGCCACCAGTTGTGAGAATGTTTATTTTCCCAGCAAGGCACCCGACCCGGGACTGATGGATCCCTCTTGAAGTCCTGACCTGCAGATGAGAATGTGTTCGAATAATTAGTATGAAGCACATTGAAAGGAGCAAAAGATGTTGTTTTCGTATTATTGACATAAAATAATGATTTAAGTGTAATGAAATTAATCATACTAACCATCTTATTAGAGGTAGAATCCCACAGCTGTACATCAGATTAGTTGAGACCAATAGCAATGTGTTGCCCATTTGGAGCCCAGCTGACACTAGTAACAAGGCCAGTGTCGTCATCAATTGTCACCAATTCAGAGGTAGACACATTTACAGCATTCCCCAGTGTTGTTAAGTGCAATTAAAAGCACGTTAACACTTCTCTAGTCGAGCAAATTAAGGTAGTAGTTATCTACTATATCGGGTGCATCCAATGTTCTCTCAGCTGACCAACAATTGAGAAAGAATAAGCATGTCACAATTCCAAAAAAAGTAATTAAAAAAAAACAAATTGACAAAAAACTGTTTCTGCCTTGTACCAGAAACAATTATAACAAGGTATATTAAACAAAAAAAAAATTCATGTACACCATACACGGACATAAATTGTGGGGCACAGCAACAAATAAATCTCAAAAAATTTTATAATAAGCATGTGATAATTCCAGAACTAAGTAATAAAAGAAACAAATTGACAAAAAATAGTCTGTTTTCTATTATACCAGAACAAGAACGGACAAGGTATATAAAAAAAATTCACAACATACACAGACCTGAATTGTGGGGTACAACACGCAATCTCAACAACTCCTAACCGAGCTAAACATTGTACTATTATTTGTTGAATCAGACACCCAGTAGGTAACAAAATTACAGACCCGGCTTTTATGTAACAAAGGGCCCTAAAAGGATATCAGTCTAATCATAGCCCTAGCAAAAAAAAGAAAAATAAAAAAACATCCAAGAAACTAAACCCAACTAACGAACAAGGAACAAGATGATATACCTGAGGGATGTGCCTTCGCTATTTGTATATCTCGTGTCACCATACGTAACTAAATGCTTCAGAGAAAAAAAAAGAATTTAAATACTCATCCCTTTCATATTTATCATTAGAGTGAATTTAGGCATTAAATAATAGCTTGACACCAGCACTGCTACAAAGTTCCACAGCATCCTTGACCCCTGGACGGCACGGATCCTTTAAAAAAAAATAAAAAAGGAAAATGGAAATTAATCGAAGGTCAAGGATATATATAAAATTACAATGAAAGGAGCATTAGAAGTTGCAAGAATACCTTGATTCCCACCCACTATTCCATGGAGAATGAGTTCTTCCTCTGACAATACCCAATTGTCCCTATTTTCCTCCTTTGGTACCGCTTCCGCATTGAGTGGTCAATACGCAAAAGCAACACATCTAAGACTAGATTCGGCCATGACTTCGATGTGTCTCTTAAATTCATTTAGCTTAAATTATACACACAGAATGATAAGTTCAAGTGTGTGTGACTTTCAATCAAGAAGCCCCTCTAATTTCTCAAAACACTTTAGTCCCTGGTTTTCAAGGAAAACACCAAGGAAAACATTGGCTACCAAATCGATGGTTACAGATGGTACCCCTCAGGTACCAACAAAAAAGACTGCACAACTGTTCCAATACATCATAAAATTGTAAAAAAAAAAATTAAAATGTGTACCGGTCCGAGTTTGGTCAAAATTTCCAGCATAGAATCACTTCCTAAATTACTATATCAAGCAAGAGATGAAGTCACAATTAGTGGTGATATTAGAATATCAAGAAAAAGATACACAAGGGAAAAGGAGAATAAAATGAGGGAGAAGAGAACCTTCGAAAATTGCAGCACCAATAGTTAGCATACAATGCCCTTGCCATACTGTTGCAATGAATATCATCAGCTCTGTAAAATGAATTGCCATGTTGATGATGCCCCTTGGATGCATAGGTTCCAGTTGCTGAAATAAAGTAGAATTCATGATAATATGGTTAAACGCTTTATTATTAAAATTGGAGATTAAATGTACTTGCCAATAAAATCAATTGAAACAAAGTAGAAACATATTTAAATGAAGTAGTTTAAGGTTTCAAAAATGTGACCAAAATAGTTAAATGAAATAGGTTAAGGTCAGTTTTGACCAAAATAAGGTTTAAAAAATGGGGCAAGGTTACCTAATTGAGTTTCAATTACATCCAGTTCCTGCTTAGTTGTCTACTGGAGCACAAGTCAAGGAAAATCAGCATGTCACCCAGGATAGCTAGTGCATGTGCCAACTTACTGCACCTACAGAATTGAAAATACAAACAGCTTAGGTGTACCCCAGGAACCAGTTCACGACCCAAACTAGCAGCAAATCAAACAGAAAATAGATTATCGTAACACAAGATTAATTAGAAGAATAGTTCACTTACTACCTCTTCCTCATGCTAGTAGGTTGCTCTGGAAGGGACACCAAGCAAACACCTTCAACTCAGCAGTATGATTGCTAAACTGGTCACTAGGGTTGGATGTAGTGAGGTGCCATATGTGGAGAAGATTATCATTTATACCACTTGCAATGGGCACGGAAAGAGCAGACGGTGTAACCCGAGTGCTGACGTCATTGTTCAAAATTGCACCATCCATGCCACCAGTTGTGAGAATGTTTATTTTCCCAGCAAGGCACCCGACCCGGGACTGATGGATCCTTCTTGAAGTCCTGACCTGCAGATGAGAATGTGTTCGAATAATTAGTATGAAGCACATTGAAAGGAGCAAAAGATGCTAGAAATTGTTTTGGTATTATTGACATAAAATAATGGTTTAAGTGTAATAAAATTAATCATACTAACCATCTTATTGGAGGTAGAATCCCACAGCTGCAAAAACTAGCACTTCGAGGGTTGTTTTTGGGTCCCCCAAAATATTTGGCAGGCAAACTTTAAGCTGTATATAAAACTTAAAATGTAAGGTGGATAGTAGTCACTGCCGTGTAATTCAATATAAGAAATATCTTCAGTACTAACCTCATCCTTGTGAGTACCAGCATATGTAATGCCAAGACCTAGGATTGCCCCAACAATTCTGATGGTGGTATCCTCTCTATCAAGAAAACCAATAAGCAGTGCCAATGCCGGGACAATTTGAGAAGCAACGATATTAAATCATTCTCAAATAGATAGAGAGAGAGAGAGAGAGAGCGAGTACAGGATCACAATCATTCTTGATGCCACAGTAAACTATTCTAACACACAAGAGAGCTCCAGCCACCACATGATTATCATTGCTGTGTAGGAACTTGTCAATTTGTGAAAGACCCGAGTCCACATCCCACAAATGGATCATCCCAAAAAATGAACAAAGAGTATGCAGATTCAATAAATATACTAGTAATGACATACTGGATATCAATGAATGTTTTGATCATGCCTAGAAGAAGACACAAAGTTCATACCAAGCTTGCGGCTGCACTGGCTTTGCCATGCTCCTTGTTTTTGAACAACCAACTTCCGGTGGACCCACCACTGGCAGTCTTAGCTGGGGCAGTCATCAACCTATCCTGTACAAAGAGTGCCAAAAAAGGAATATTTAAACAAAAACAATTTATAGTTAAAAGCAATACCTTACTTGAAAATATTTTTATTAAATATGACCTGGCCAAATCCAGCATTCACAAATGCATTGACAAAGGTGGCAGTTGGATTTTGCCTGGCTGAATCAAGGCTGGAGCTAGCACTTGCTCGTCCGTCAATCAAGTGCACCTAATGAATGAAGAAAGAAGTTTATTTAGCTTATTCTACGACAACATCTGAAGCAAGGGGCATGACAGGTTCAACAGGGTTCTCTTGACCTAACTTCTGAACTTCCTCGAAGGAAGAGAGTTGTCACGAGGAGTTGTTCTTGGCCAATGAAACCTCAGCTGAGCCACCTGATTCACTGATGTAAATCACGCGTTTTACCGTGTCAAGCTGGCCACTTGTGTCTATCAGCTTTTTCAATTCCTTTGGCCCACATACCACAGTTGTGGCCTCAGTCTGAAATACAGAAATAAGGATATAATAATTATAATATGAACACAAACTGTGTTTGCGGGAATCTATATTTGTTGTTTATCCTCTTTCACCTAATGTATTAAGCGGGAATATATATTTGTTGTTTATCCTCTTTCACCTAGTGTATTAAGAATTCTGGGGTCTTTTCTTGAAAAGATATTTTAATCAGACAGGCAATGCATCTATGTTAGTGCATGTTTGTTTCAAAAAGGGTTTAAAGTCATCACAATAGCTGCGAGGATAAGCAAAATTGAAACTAAAAATGCCAAATAAATAGAGCCAGAAGTTTTAGAACAAGAACCTCATTTAACGAGTGACAGAGAGCACCTTCTCCCAAGGAAGAGTAGATAGTAATGATGGTTTGCATGACCATATATTGTGCAAACCAAGGGAAGTACTGTCCATGCAAGACTTCATTAAAGTCCTTTGCCTTAGCCTCCAAATTTGAAGTTGAAATGTTGTTGACAATGAGCAAGATTTAGGATGAACCTGTCTCCCTATTTTTCATTTAATTTAAAAATAAAAAACTGAGAATGTAGTTTGGTGAGCCAATTCAATAGGTTTTTAGGAACCAAGATGAGAGGCAACAGGTTCAGTTCAGTAGGTGAAACAAATTGAACTGGGTTTATCGGATAAACTGTACCATCAAGAGAGATGCAACAGGTTCACCTACTGAACTGTACCATCATGTCAGCTGATCATTACAAATTCGATCTCAGAGAAACAGAATTGAACACAAAAAAGATCCATGAATCAAGAATTTCAACAGAGAGGAAGAGAGTGTACCGCAAAAACTGAGAATGTGGTCGATCCATCGCCAGGTACTCCAGACGAGCAGATTAAGGTAGTAGTCATCTACTATATCTGGTGCATCCAACGTTCTCTCAGCTGACTGCACAATTGAGAAAGAATAAGCATGTCACAATTCCAAAAATAAGTAATAAAAAAAAAGCAAATCGACAAAAAACTATATCTGTTTTATACCAGAACAACAATAACAGGGTATATTGAAAAAAAAAAGAACACACTGCCAGTAGTGTTTTGTGAGATGCCCTCCATCATAAGGCTTGATACAATTGCTGACATCATCCAACCTGGTTCCTCTAACATAGGCCTCCACAACTGTCATCTAATATCAAGGAATCAATTAAGTTCATACAAATACAGGAAGAGGGAGGGAGTTAAGAATCCAACACATGGACTATTATCAGATGCCATTTACATCTCATAGCTTCAGCTCATTTTGGCACATATAATTAATTAGGATTTTACTTCATGTAAATTTACCAACTAAAGGTAAAAATCAGAAAACAGCAAGACCTTGCAAGTGAAACTAGTCAAAATAAGGCTGCACTTAATAAATAAATAAAATAATAAGCACATGAAACTAGTCAAAATTTAATATTACATGGAAGATAATTATTCATATAGTCACCTACCAGTTGTACAGCAACACCACCAAGCTTAATGGAAAAACATGAATAACCGAAGATCTATTTCTTACTTCACTGAATTTCATTCCCAACTAAAATGGAACCAAAAAGTAAAACTGAAGTTGGTCAAATGCAAGAAAAACCAAAAAGAGGGGAAAAATCTTGATAGAGGATGAAAAACCAGATACCTTGATGCCCCATGAAAGGATTGCTTTCTCAGTGGGTGAACCTGTTACCTCAGCAGCTCCACCATCCTCTAACAGCACCAGATACTAGAGATCTGAAGCTTCTCTCCCCAGAAATCCTTATTTCTGCGTCTTAAACCCTAAACCCTGAGATAACGATTACCAAATTATGAAATTGAAGCCTAAATCGAAAATAAAGAATCAAGGGGAGAAAGAGATGCTATCTCACCCCTCAAACTCGAGATTTTCGAACTTCGACCAATTCTGTCGTGTGAGAGGGTTTGAAAGGCCGGCTCCTCCTCCTGACGGCCGCTTCTGGCGTTCTCTCCTCCCCGACATCAGATGCGTTCTCTCCTCCTCACGCTCCCTCTCCTTCGCCTCCTCTCCCGCGATCGCTCTCAATCGCTTGTCTCTCTCTCTCTCTCGCACGCCTGCTCTCTCCCGCGATCGCTCTCACTTGTCTCTCTCTCACACGCCTGCTCTCTCCCGCGATCGCTCTCGCTTGTCTCTCTCTCTCTCTCTCGCACGCCTGCTCTCTCGCAAGGTTTGTGGTTTCAGAAAAAAAACTTCGGCCCACAACTAGCCAGCCAGGGAGAGCTCTCAGCTAGCTAGTCACTCAGAGCCTCAGAGGTAGAACTCGGTGAGATTTTTGAAGCTGTAAATATCTCATTAATGAAGAAAGTCGGGAGCTGACCTATAAGTAGGTACCCGAGGCCCTTTGAAAATTCAGGAGTATAACCCAATCTTTTATTTGGATCTGGACCGTTCCCTCTGTGTTTGGCACGAATATTATAGAAATCCGACGGTGAGGATGAAAACTCAAATATTATATTGCTGTAGAAAATCCGGACCCCTTATTGGTCTGAGGCGGGACTGGTATAGTGCCAGACATAATTTTGCGTGTAGAGCAAGCCATTTGCGTGTAGACCTTTCCATTTCAAGAAAAAGGCCTCAAAAGATCTAAAAAATATTAATCTTTGTGGCGATATCTCAAAAAATAATATCTGTTATAAATGATATTGATTTGATTTGATTCGGCAGCAGGTCTTTGCGTGTAGAGCAAACTATCTATTTTAGTTCATTTTTATTATAGTAATTCTATAATTTTTATAAATTTCGTTGCAATTATGTTTTCAAATTTTTTAATTTCAATAAGAATTTTCACAAATAATGTATTAAATCGGATAAAATTTTACTATTAATGACAGGCACTAAAAATACTAATAGATTAAATAAATCTACTAAATTATTTATTTTACACGAATAACAAAGTTGTAAAAAAAAATTATTGTTAATGATTGTCATCAAATATAGTTGTAAATATATTCTAATAGATAGCGTCTACAAAGCACTTTTCAAACTATGATTAAAATCTCTAGCAAACACTTTCCAATATATACTTATTAATAAAGCAAATTTCTGATTTCAATTCATTATTAAAAAAAAACACAATATCTATAAATATAGTTAATTTAGACTAGAGCTTTTAATTTGAGGCATTTTATTATGCGCGAAGAAAACCTCGTAATTCATCATTACAATTTTGTACTGTAATATACATTTTATGGAGACTAGAGTTAGTATAACTTTTCTCTATACAAATTATTAGATTTAGAATTTTTTTAGAAGAAAACCCAAACTATTTTTTGTTCTACTTGAAAAAAAAAATAGTACATAACAAAAATCAGATTTGCTAATTATCAGTAATCTGGACACTTATATAATAGTAACATATTTAAAGAGTATATATGGTGAGGCCTCGGTGAAAATTATCTTTAAAATAAAATAGTAAATAAAAACACAAATCCAATCAATACTCATGTTTCGTTATTATATTTTTTTTTTATACCAAGAGAATAATATAATATATAATACAAGGCTGAAATCCTAACAAAACAGCCTAATTTTTATTTAATTACTTAATTATAAAATAATAATAATAATAATAAAAATTAAATGAGCAAGTTTAAGACATTTCTTTCAAAGTAAAGCAATTAATAACTAGAAGAACTTAAAAATTTATAATCTCTTTATCAATGCACAATATAATTATTTAGTACTCTGTTTTTATTTTTTTTTTAAATAAAGAAAATAACCAAACGACTTAACCTACATATATAGTTGCTAATTAGAGAATATCATATCCTTGAAAAATTGAATATAATTTAAAAAAATCATGATGATAGGATTAAAGTTGATGTACCATGTGAATGAGATAAATTTTTAATTTTCTACATTGGTTTTTTGTATTTTTGTAATGCAATAAAGCACTGCAACTTATTTTTATTATTTATTATTTAGTATAGTCCGTTAAATGAAGAAAATGCAAAAAAAATGTTAAGCGTTAGGTGTAGAAGACTAGCAATTAATGTATGGCATAGGGTCAATCTGATGACGAAAACCCCGAGATTTTTATTTTTACCCAAAAAATAAATTATTTTATTATAAATAACCAAAATCACGACAAAATTTTATTTCTACCCAAACCGTAAATAATATTTACGGTTTGAATTCTTAATTCGAACCGTAAATAATATTTACGGTTCGAAGTCACAATTCAAACCGTAAATAATATTTACGGTTCGAATTAAGAATTCAAACCGTAAATAATATTTACAGTTCAAATTAAGAATTCAAACCGTAAATATTATTTATGGTTCTAATTCAATGCCACTCACGATGTCACAGCCGCTTCCCCTCTTGCCTACCTCCGAGCCGGACCTCGCCGTATCATCAACTTTGATGCGTCTAAGGTTTGTGCTGCAATTGTCACATGCGGCGGGCTGTGTCCCGGGTTGAATACGGTGATAAGGGAGCTGGTAGTGGGTCTGACTGAGCTGTATGGTGTGAAGGATATCTATGGTATACCAATGGGATACAGGGGGTTTTACACGGCAGATCCAATTAAACTGGATCCACGTTCGGTGCATGATTGGCACAAGAAGGGTGGCACTATGCTCACAACCACACGAGGCGGGTTTGATCTCCAGAAAATTGTTGATGCAATCGTGAAACATGGATACAATCAAGTGAGATGCTTGATTCATATTTTTGCTAAGTTTAAATATTTTTCTAACACAATTAACAGCACATAGTAAATATTGTGACATAGGCATCATCGACCGATCGTTTGGTTTTGATACGGCTGTTGAATTAGAACCGTAAATAATATTTACGGTTTGAATTCTTAATTCGAACCGTAAATATTATTTACGATTTGAATTGTGACTTCGAACCGTAAATATTATTTACGGTTCGAATTAAGAATTCAAACCGTAAATATTATTTACGGTTTGGGTAGAAATAAAATTTTGTCGTGATTTTGGTTATTTATAATAAAATAATTTATTTTTTGGGTAAAAATAAAAATTTCGGACGAAAACCTGCTGAATATGTAGCTCACGATTCGATTCAATGATTAGCTTTTCTTGATTGATGTACAAGTAGGACCTTAATTCATGCATAGTTTTTATTATACGTTTTGTTGGACTTATTTTATTACTTATGTTGCTTAATTTTGTTTTTTGTAATAATTCTAGAGTTGATGTAGAAACTAATGCAGGATGGTACTGGTTTCATACCATTATCACAAAACCTCGTCTTAAAGTGTTAACTTAATCTTGTACAAATAGAACAACAAATGATAATTGTAAAGAATAAATATTAAGAAGTCTTCGTTTTCTGTAACTTTTATAGAACATAAGGTTTTTGAACATCAAGCTCGTTTAAATAAATGTCAAAATAACATTTATAACACTTTAATGAACCATCCATGAGAAAAACTAATTTAGCCTAAAAAAAATTTAGACCACCTCTTGTACCAAATTTTATTTTTTTATCATCTCTAAAAACACAAATCAAATGGCTCTATTTTCTTGAAAGTTCAATTTTTACCCCGCAGTTTCAAACTGAACCAAATTTGGGTGTCTAGACCAAATTTTTTTTGAAGGGTTCAAACTGCGGACTAATCTCCAATCTCCAAAGGAAAATAAATAAAAAATACCACAACAATAGCCGCAGCTGCTCTCTACAATTATTTGTTATTGCTTTCTGGTGAAATAGTTGTTTTGGATGTTTAACAATAAATAAAAAAAACATGCATAATTTAATCAACACCTCATATTTAAATTAAAGACAAATTTACATATTATAGTCAGTCTAATTTGTCATATGTTTGTGCGCGTCAAGGATTTATGAACATTAATTGAGTTATGAGAATAATTATAATCTTATTTATTTTCACGTAATATTTTAATTTATATTTGATTTAGTTGAAGCATGACAATTTTTGTTATAGAAAATAACATTCCCGGGGCTTCATAAAATTATAACGCTAACATTAGGTTATCTTAAAATATGGATGTGTGTTTTCGGGCCGAGGCATGCATAATTAATTGGAATTAATTGACCTCAATTAAAAAAAAATTATATATGATTTTTTATATAATTTAGAATAATATTTCATAGGGCATATAAAGTTGATCATCATTCTCAGCATATGGAAATTTTATATGATTGATTTCATTTGCATTTGATCCTCATAGTTTGAAAATCTTATTTCATTTATGATGTAATTGTACTTTTGGTTGGTCGCGTGACATGGTTCTTATTGGGTTGATGGATGGTTCTTCCTCAAATTGAGCAAATATTGTGAGGTACACAAAAAGTGAATTAATTTTGATTGAGGAAATGAGAAAGAGAGAGATTATAAACTGGGATTAGAGTGGGTGCTACATTAAGATCTCAACAGTTGTTGAGCATCAAAATTATGAAGCTGAAAATTAATTGTGTTGGACATTTTTTTTCATAAAAAGGTCTCAACATTAATGGCAGCTGCTTTACCGTACAACTATAGTTACAAACTGTTTAGTTTAGGTACGTAGTAAGAAAATGTCACATGAGTTGCTAATATGAACATTTTCAGCAATAGATAATCCACCTTGATGATACTAACTATTATTCTTCTAGCATAAAATAACTCCACAACATATTCCCATTGACAGTCACTGTCAATGTATTTGGATAAGAGAAGGAAATTTAACTTAATGCAACCCTAGAAGAAGGATGCCTTTCCCTTCCACTTATGAAGTCATCAGAGTTGCTCTTGTCAGTTGGCATCAACCAATAAACTGTTATTTATAATTAAATTGATGGATTATAGTACATAAGACATTTAAATTTTTTTTTTGAAGAAAAATAATGGTCACACCCATATTTGATTGATAGTCGTGGTTACAATACGATTGCAACTGCCGTGCAGAAATTAAAAAACAAGTTGCTCAAAAACAATTGAGCTAGAAAGAGAAATAATGCATGAAAGTGAAAACTAATTAAAGAATAAAGAAAAATAAACAACAACAACAACCAAGCCTTTAGTCCCAAACGAGTTGGGGTAGGCTAGAAATGAAACACAATCACATCAAACAATAAAGATAAGTAATAATAAAGTAGTCATGAAATAAAAGTAATAAAAATAAAAGAGAAAGTGAAAGTGATATTAATAATACTAATACTAATATTAACTATATTCTACCTAATCATAGAGGTCAAAGTCCTAAATAATCCCTTTGACTCCAACTTTTTACTCCTATGACCTAAGGCCTATAATACTATCTCTAAATAATCCCTAACCAGCACTAGGTCATGGTTTTGGTACGTGGATCGCTAGCTTCCACGCGCTCCTGTCCGAAGCCGACTCCTTATCTATATTCCACTCCTTCAAGTCTCTTTTTACTGCTTCGTCCAAAGAAAAATAAGTTAACAAAATTCTGCAAAGTAAGCTAAAGGCGTCATAATAGGCAATTGTTAAAGTAAGCTAAAGGCTGTCGGTCGCATTTTTTGACAAAGTTGTGTCACTTCCTCTAATAGGTCCGTCGGTGTTTTGGTGGAGTCTCTTAAGGTCCTTGCACATCTCTCCCTCCATATATATATATATGGGTCTAATGTTACATGTTTGATACATTTATTGTTTATTTTTTTCAATATTGAACTACTCGCTTTCATTCACGGAGTCATCAAACACTAATAGCGATCCTCAAAATATTTCAAACTATTTCTAAGTACATTTGCTTGCACTGATATATATAACTTGTTGCATGAAAAATTATCAACTCGGATTTTTCGACTATTATAAAAAAAAATGTAAACCAATCTTAACTTTTTAACTGTGAAAAGATTTTTGTACGAATGTTCGTTATACAACAATATTTTTACAGTGCATCATATGCAAAACTACCATAATTTTTTTAAATAAATATTATAAAAGACATATTTTGAAAAAAAAAATTAAGTAAAAAAAGTTGATAATGTGGTCGTGCCATGTACCATTGTACCGAGAGAGTAAATTGTTCAAGTCTCTATGCAGAGTCTTGCTACTACCGAGAGATTAATTTTATATGTAATTAAATTAATTAAATTCACAAAGTTCATAAAACTTATTCAATTTTGAATAATTTGGAAACATGAAGATCATAAGCTTTTATTTATTTGATTGGCGCATAATTTAGTTTGCATAATTTATAAGAAAGAAATGGTTGGGAATGGCCGGCTGCCGGTTATCTTTTAATGACAAATTTGTAACTAGCTTGGGATGTACAAAGTATTAATGACATACCGTAATTAGCTAGCGTATCATCACATCAACGAAAATTGTAAATAGCTCGAAAAAATTGTGATAGTTTATAATATCGACAATGAAGAAAGAAATGATGAAATTTTGACATTTAAGAAAAATGTGATAGTTTTTAATATCTAGAGGATGTTATAAATAATTACAGCCTGCTTAACGAAATCTAATTATTCTCTGATTATATACAATGGCCAAAAAAAAAAAAAAAATTCTAGACTTCATAGTCCATCGCGGCCAGAAAATACCTAAACTTCATATTCTATCATGGCCAGAGAATACCTGAACTTCATAGTCTATCATGGCCAGAGGGGCAGGAAAAAAAACATGTTGTTTTGGTCTATGACGAACCGTGCTAGAACAAGAGGAATCTATTTGTTTCACGGTGCAAAGCTCCCCATCACTTTCTCAAGTTCTCACATTGTGAATTATAGCTTCAATCTATATGAGTTATATATGAACATATATTTTTTTATTGTCTTAGTTTTGAAGTTTTAATTCTGATCTTCAATAAAAAAGAAGCTAAAATTTTTATCTCTAAAGTACCCTTCGGTAATATTTATAAGCCGGATATATATTTGAAGCCATTTAATTTTGATTTGGCGATCATGATATATAACAGTTAAAGCAAACACATTTATAGCAACATATACAGACTCTCTCCTCCTACATAATTAAATTATAATGAAAAGCAAACTTCAGAGCGTATAATCATGTGTTGGAGTTCCCTCTTCATCTTTTATCCCACAATTTTAGGAGAAATATATAATTTGAAAATCAAATTTCATATGCCAGAGAGCTTGGTTTTTTTTTTTACCCCTCAGTTCGTGATGGACTATGATGTTCAGGTATTCTCTGGCCGTAATGGACTATGAAGTCGAGACTTTTTTTTCACTGTTTAGTTAGAAAGTAATTAGATTTCGCTAAGCAGGCCGTGATTGTTTATAAGGTCCTCTGTACGTTATAAACTATTACGTTTTTTCTAGATGTCAAAATTCCTCCATTTCCTTTACTATTGTCGATATATATATATATATTTTTTTTTTATTAATAAAAATTTCGAGAAATGTGCTGTCCCTCCAACTCTAATTCAATATGTACCAAACTCATTCAATTTTATACAGTTTAAGTGTATTATGGATAGGTAGATATATATATTTTTTTAATCATTGGTTTGATAGATGAATCGTCACAAAAACGACTTAGTTATCTACAGCCCTCGAGTACAAAACTCATGGGTTGGAACTTGGGAGCATGCTGAGAAATAACAGGCTTTAACAAAGAAAAGTTGATAAGCTCCAGTCCAGTTCAGTTCAGTCCACAAAAGTAAGACCTTCACGCACCTTTATTCACATCAGCAGCTCCAGTCCACAAAAGTCAAGCCATTCAGCATTAAAAACAATTTATTATTCAATGATAAAATATTTGGTAATCTGAATATACTGATATATTTTTCAAAATCAGATCCAAATTTTTGAATTTTTGTAATTACATTCAGAATTTAATGAAATATATTTGCAACTATGCACCCCAAACAGAATGTTACTGTCATAAAATATATATATATATATATATATATATATATATTTATTTTTATTAACAAAATGAATCTGCCCAGTACAATTGAGTTTAATCAAACATCTGATGATGTATTCCGCTGTATATGTACACAAATCATTGGATATACATATAACTATTTTTTTAATTATAAAACAGGTAGAAACACTAAAAAAACATAAAGGACAATGAATGAAGAAATGTTATTAAATTAGAATTATAGTCCAACAAGACAATTTGGTCTACATCCTACAAATTTTAACAACTTTTTTACAAAAGGAACTTCATGAATTACTTTGTACGGGTTAAAATAAAAAAAATTGAAAGAAATAAATAAGTATAGGTCAGTTGGATTTACTTTACCAATATTGTTGTGTTGCTTCAAAATACTGCACCGGTCTCTATAGTCGTCAAAGTTAATTGCTAATTTTGGACAGTAAAAATTATGAACCTAAAAATACTTGCAAAACAATTTCTTCCATGAAGAGAGGAATGTAATAATTTTTATGAGGTTCCTCTTACTATGTTCGAATTCATGTTAACCAACTCATGCAAGCATTAAGATATATATGTTCAAATTTATGTTATTAAAACAATCAGTAAATACACTAATTTATTTAAACGAAATTTTATTTATTGAATGGAAATATTATAACCGGTGTGTTATTAAATGCGGCCACATTAAATTAAAACGTCCATGTGAAGTATTATGCATTTCATGTAAATATTATATAATTTATTAAAAAAAATCTTAATGCTTAACATGGACATTTTAATTTAATGTGACCACATTTAATAACACGTCGGTTGCAATATTTCCATTCAATAAGTAAAATTATATTTTGTTTAATTAAATAAATTAGTGTATTTTATTGATTGTTTTAATAACATAAATTCGAACATATCTTAATGCTTGCATGAGTTGGTTAACATGAATTCGAACCCATCAACAATAACCCCAAATTCCAAAAACTAAGCAAGAGCTAGAAAATGAAAAATTAACAATTTATGCTAAAGTATTGAAGTTAATATTAAAGGAACTAGAGGAAGACAACAATAATATGAGAACGAAGCAAGTATTGAAAAATATGAATAGAGAATAGAGTAGTTCTTAAATTAAAATATTAAATAATACTGTGTAAAAGAATAATTAAAGTTGTTTGTAAATATCAGCCCACTATTGTTTTTAATTGGAGCAAAGCATCCATTAGTTATTGTATCATGCATGCACCAAATTTATACAACTTTTCAGGCTCTCAATGACGTAGTACGTTAATGGCTTTAAAATAATGAGAAGATATATAAGCAGAAGTGCAATGCTAATTAAATAGATCTTATTTATATTTTAAATTCTTTAACAATGATATTTCGACATAAATTTATTGACAATTTTATGCATGCTTAATTTGTGAGCGCATATGTTTACAAGTTATGCTTAATTCATGCTTTCAAAGAGCAAGAAAACATTTATTTTTGTTTTTAAAGAACAACAAATCTGAATTCATACAGGGCATATTCACAATTTATTATGAACCCATTGTTGTGCTCAACATATACACATTTTGACAGAGCTGTTTTTAATTCATACAGGGCATGAGCAGTAGAGTCAAAATGTATACCCGTGCTCAACAAGTTAATTTCATTTTGAATTTCGGAACATTTAATCCAGTCTTATCAATTTCTCAGCTGTTTGATTGCATTAATTTATATAGTTAAAATTAATCAATTCAAGCCCCAGATTGTATTTTTGTATAAAATAAAATAGTGTTAATTTCTCTTTCTTTTCTCTTCTCTACTCTCCGTTTCGCTAGCTCCGCTCCAAATTTTATATTACGAAGCAAGCAAAAGAGCTTTAATTAATGCTTCTCTTTTACTTAATTATAATATTATTGGATCATATGTTATTATCTTCTTTTTGTCCCTTTCTTTTTTTATTCATTGATCGAGCTTTTCGATCCTTCTATTTAATTTTACGGCAGTAATTAAATTGTGGATGCATATATATATAGGACGCGCAAGTTACGATACATTAATTAATTATCAAACAAAAACGAATCATATATATATATATATATATATATATATTTCTTTTTGAATCATATATATATATATTTCGAATCGAGCTATTATTTGATATCATTAGATTCAAATCGAGCTATTATTTGTTTCTTATAATATGTCTCCGTTGCAACGCACGGGTATAATACTAGTATATATATATATATATACACACACTACCGATTGAAGGCAAATTTGAAAGCACCTACAAGTTAATGCTAGCTACATGTTACATCTCTACAAAAATATATATATATATATATCGTAAAACGTTATGTAACGTTTTTCACTGTAAAACTTGATAAAAATGACAATTTTATGAAGGCTGGATTCAATTAAAACGTCATAACGTTTTCAGAAAACGTTGTAACGTTTTATACACTAAATTATGTGTTTTATACACTATTTTCTGCGTTTCTCACCAGCTGAATCGTTATAACGATTTACCAAAACGTTATAACGTTTTATGCAACGATTCTGAGGTTTATTTGCCTAAATCCTGTGTTTCTTCCTCTCCCACTTCATTTCCTTTCCCTGCCTGATGTGAGCTCCGCCCTATGCCGACGGATGACTATGTGCAGCCACAGGGTGAAGAGACACGAAGCAGTGATGAGCATATCTCCACACATGAGGATTCCGCCTCAAAGGAAGCTACACCAATTGTACCAAGCGACCCTGCCAAACAAGCAAATCTATCTCAAGATGAGCCACCAAAGGTAAGTGCACAGGTACCTCTTTACATTCCTCCTCATAAATTCGCACATTTTCCTGGCAGGCTTAAGAATGAGAGAACTGACAGACAATTTGCTAAATTCCTTGAATTGTTGAAACAACTGCATGTGAACCTACCATTAACTGAGGTAATGACCCAAATGCCGGTTTACACCAAATTTTTCAAGGATATTCTTTCAAATAGGCGTAAGCTTGAGGAAGTACAAATGGTATCCTTAGACTCAAACGGTAGTGCCATGGTAATGAATGAATTGCCCAAAAAGTTGGATGATCCGGGTAAATTTTCCATACCATGTTCTATAGGAAATGTCCAATTTAAACGTGCACTCTGTGATTTAGGGGCAAGCGTAAGTCTTATGCCTAAGTTGGTTTATGATAGGTTAGGTGTTGGGGAACTTAAGCCAACCAGAATATCTATCTAATTGGCAGACCAATCGGTCAAGTTACCTCTAGGAGTGGTAGAGGACTTGCCAATTCAAATTGGTAAATTCTTTGTCCTAATATATTTTGTTGTGGTTGACATGGATGAGGACACTCATACACCACTCTTGTTAGGTAGACCATTTCTCAATACATCAAAAACTGTGATTTATGTTCATGATGGAATTATAACAATGAACATTGGTGAAGAAAAATTGACATTCGATATCAAAAGATCTATGAGATATCCATCTAACGATCAAAGTGTTTTTAGTGTTGATATTCTTGACAGGTTGATAGATGAAGAGCTCATAAACAACTGGGAGAAAGGTTCCGTTGAGTATTGGATGGATCAGGAGTGCGAAAAAGCCAAAAAATCGAGCTCTGTTGACCTCATTGCGGCCCGAAATGAAGCCTTTTGCGGTCCGCAACAACATCAGGCAGAGGGCGTGAATCAGACAGATCCCATTACGGTCCGCAATGAATGTATTGCGGCCCGCAATGAACCCTTCCCAGATGACCTGACGCATATTCTGAGCCTGATTCTCCAAGTTTCAACCATTGAGATCCTTCCCAACTTTACTGAAATCTCGGAGAATGACAAACTTGAGTCGGATGTGCAAAAGAAGCCGGTGGAAATATCTGAAACCGACAAATCTCGAGAAAATCGACACAAAATGGAGCAATGGGGAGGCCGCCCTCCTGATCCTCCACCTAAGCATTAAGGCGCACCACCACTACCTTCCGCCAATAGAGTAGTCCATGTTTCTTCCTATTTACTTTTGTTTATTTTTTAGGTATTGGGGACAATGCTTAATTTAAGCTTGGGGGATGGGAAGAAATTGTATCTTTGCATGCATGTTTTTCAAAAATTTTAGGATTTATAACCTTAATTTTTACTTGACCATGAATAGGATTTGTGATTTTAAACTTAATTGCTTGAAATTGCGAATTTGTCAAGATGTTTTATGAGGTTATGAAAAATAGAGTCTTGCATAATTGGACTTAATTGTTTGAAAATGCATAAAGTATAAAATCATGTTTAATTTTTTTTTGTGTTAAAAGTTAGCAAAAAATAAAACCCTTGAAATTTTAACAAGTTTTTAGTAATACCCTTGGAATAATTTGAAATAACCACATACTTTGGCGAAAAACTTTGTGGAAATAAAGGTTTAAGAAATTAGAAATTTAGGGATTTAAATTTATTTTTTTGAAAATGCAACTTGTTTGGGAAAAACGAATTTAGAAAGATCGGGATATCCATAGGTATGATTTAATGCCTAAGGATGTGTGTATTCATGATATTTTGTAAAAATGTTGAAAAATTGTGTAAAATTGAAAATTTTTAGAAAAGAAAGACTTCGTTTGCTTATGTTACGGCGACATGACGTACTTATAGCAATGAGTCATAGACACTTTGCTCCGCTAGTTTGCCCGATAAAGTGACCGGGTTTGCACTAACCATGTAGGTTCGTGTCATGGAAGGGTTGAACCAAGAGCATGCAAATGCACTTTTGAATTAAAACGGTTGGGTATAGATTAGCTACCTATAACTAGCCGGTTTTGTTCTAAGGATAAAGATTTATAGTGTCATAAAATAAAACCAACAAAAGAAAAATAAAATTTTGCATATATCAACACACGAAGTCTGCGACTTTCTAACCTAAGTTTGATTCAAGCTTGGGGGATTTTTAAAAGAATTTTCGCAAATAAGAATGCATTTTTTGTAACAAATTTAGATATCCGAAATTTACAAATTCTAAACCTTTAAGGAAATAAAAGTTAGAGTAATTTAATTGTGGGGTGAAGCATGATTAACCAAGGGTTGCACTTTAAATTTGTACAAAATTTACGTTGAGATTTTTAAATTTTGGCAAGATCATACAAATTTTTTGATCGAATTGTAGTCCAAGTTTAGATATTGCTTGAGGTCAAGCAATGTTCAAGCTTCGGGAAATTTGATAAGCTGAAGTTGTATCTATTGAAACCTAGGGTTTGTTATGTAAATTAAGCCAAGTTTTGATTAAATTAGGTTTAATTAGGTTAGAAATGTCCAAAAGTTCAAGTTACTGCCCTAGTTATGTTTGTTCTACAGGTAATCAAGTGTTTGGAGCTTAACGAAGCAAAACGGGTGAGTTAGCACGAAGATTGGAGCTTCTGCCAACATGCATTGCGGCCCGGAATGGATCCTTTGCGGCCCACAACCAAGCAAGTCAGAACCAAGCAAGTCAGAGCATTTCTGCACCTTTATTGCGGCCCGCAAGGACCTTTATTGCGGCCCGCAATGCCCTCTCCAAAATTCTTCTGCGCAGTCTGATTAACTGCCTCCATGCATTGCGGCCCGCAATGAATGTATTGCGGCCCGCAATTAGGTCGGTTCAGAGCCCGAATTTGCTATTTTTGGTTAGTTATTTCTAGGTTTTGGAGGGGGATAAAAAGAGGACCTGTAGAACAGATTGAGTACGTTTTTTTAGGCAGAATTTCTGATTTTAAACAAGGAAAAGCAAGGAAGAGAGAAGGAGGAAGAAGAGAACACCATTGATCAACCAGTTTTATTGTTTTCTTTCCTTTGGAACTCTTTTATTCTTTTGATTTGTGCTTTAGCCATGACTGGCTAAAGGCTTTTCTAGGGTTGATTAAGGTTGTACTTGAAACTTTTGTTATGATTTAGTTGGTTTTATTTTATATATTCTTGTTCTTTGTTATGATCTATTCTTTATTTTAATTGATTGTGAAGACTTAATCGAAATCACATGAAACCCTAGGATTTGGTATTTGCAATTGAGAAATTGAATATTAGGTCCAGACCATAATGCTGGTAGCTACTACCATGCTTTTCAAAAAAGGTCCAGACCATAAGAAATAAAGTATTTGATAGGCTAAGTACCGAGAGGTGACGCTTGTCTTATATGGGCTTCACCCAATAGTTTAGAAAATTGTGCCAAGTACCGAGAGGTGAAAGATAGTTTTCTAGATCAATTGGGACAGTAAGAACTTAATGACTTTAGATTAGAGTAGCCAAGTACCGAGAGGTGACGTTTATTCTAATTTAAAGATTGTATTAATATAGAGATATCCCTTTGTACCTACAACACCCAACTGTGCCTTCATAACTAAAAGAACAAATTTAATAAACCAATTAGTCATAACACTAGTGGATAGGAACCCTAAGAAACCCTAATTTCTCATACTTGTTAAAAATTCAGATTTTGCTTTAAGACTTTAGTTTAATTCATTTTAATCAAAACCAAACCAACCTTTGAACAAACAAAAACATTTTTTACTTTCTTTTACTAAATTAAATTGTTAGGTTAGATTTGATATTCCAACTTGTCCCTGTGGAGACGATCCCTAAGTACTACTCGACAAGGTTGTACACTTGCAACCGAATTGAGCGTAAATTAGGATTTATTACTTGTATTGTAATTATTCACACCAGTGGCTTAATAAATAGTAAACAAATTCAGAAAAATGTAAAATTTTGTCTCTAAGCACAATTTAATATGGAGAACATGCAACTTGAACGGTTCGGATCGACGTTTTGAACTTTGAAAATTGAAAAATGAATTGGTAGCACCAAAGCTCAGGAACTACCACTTTGATCTTAGCCAACCTCTATATATATATATATATTATATATATATATATATAGATATAATTCGTTAAAGCAAATCTAGAAGAAAATATAAGTAATAATACTCATCAATCAAAACTCGTCCTTAAACATATTTGGTACAACGATCTGCCTTAGTATTTCAAATGTAATTAAATACTCAATTTATAATATCATCTCCTAATTTTTTTAGCTTAAAGTCAAAAGTTGCAATTGGAAAATACTCCGAGCATGTTTTGACCAAAAAAATTATTACCCTCTTTCCGCCAAAAAAAAACTATTCAAACTTTCTGATTGGATCATAAAATATTGCTTTGACCATTGACCGACAACATAATTTTATGATGACTATTTTAGCTTCAAATTTCTGGAAATTTTTAATCAAATATAATCTCATTCTAAATCCATTATTTCACGAATACAAAGCTATCAAATAACTTAAACTACAGAGATATTCGGTTTGAAAACTGAAACTATATATGAAGTTACATAACCGAAACATGAGAAGGATAACACCATTCAAACGATAGCTATATATATTATAATTGGAAGAAAAAGAACTAGCCTTTCCTGATCCCCGTGAGCTCGCAGGAAGAAATGCACCTCATGATCAAGTCATTAATTAATTAAAAGTTAAAAAGGAAGGGAGTGTCTGCGTAAAGCATGCAGAAGCTCTACTTTCAACCATTTTATTAAAAAAGTAGGTTGTTTTGAAAAAAGCATCCGATGTTCTCCACGCCGCACTAAAATAATTAACGTTGTAGATTTTGGTCTGATTAATTCACACGTACTGGCGCAATTCTATAAATATATGCAATTAATTGTTTACTGATTACAACAATAATTCAATCATTGGTTCAGTATCTCCTATCGATCGTAAAGATGGTTACAGTATTAGAATCAGCAGAGAATCCTTAATTAATTAATTAATTAATTTCTCATTGAAAACCATTGGTTCAAAACCAGATGCATGCACGATGCTTGGTCTAGATCCTTTCCGGCGTGATTTTATGTATTCAATGGTGCTTTTATAATGTTCTTTCTTCCTTTATATATTGTTAATTTTCCCTTGAATTTTTATTACATCTCTGCATGATATGTTGTGTATCGTTAATGTTTTTTGTACGTAGTAGTGATAGGATCTATATTTTATATATGCTATTGATAATTTGATATCATATAAATTTACCACTGAAGCATTTGAATTATGACTGATAATTAAAATTATAAGTTAGAGAATAAAAAATTATAAGTCGAAGTATTAGAAAGTATAAGTTAAAGTATTGTTTTTTTTTATCAAATATCTAATTAGTTAATGGATTTAAATCCAATTTAATATATTTTTACCTTATTTTGACAAAAAATTCTGAGTCCATCCCTGCGCCAACTAGCGGCCATAAAAGACCATGAAAAAGGCATGAATATTCCAAACAGAAATGGTCTAGAAAATCTTCCACTTGTTAATCCTTCAAAATTTTATAAGAGCATCCGACTCGGATGAGGTTGACCTTCGAATAAATCATTTGTTTCGAAAATTTAAAGAAACTTCATAAATCATGTAAACCCCCCTCTACCCAACCTAATAAAAAGATGCGTTACCACTCACCTACACATTACAAAATTCGACTAATTCTATTGGGTCGACCGAAAAATGACATCCATCATCAGCGTCATTGACCAACTTTTTTTATTTTTAGAAATAAACAAAATATATTAATTACTATTTTTTCTTCGATAAATAGATGAAATCGAGCTATTAATTAGTTCACTTTCAGAGAAGACGCACTAATGATTTGATTTTATTGATTTCCACAAGTATTAATCCAACGACTATGAATGTGAAAAATCAGAAATAAATAAAGAATGTGAAGTATGATAAGCATGAAAATTGTCAGGCATTTTAATCCTCCTCTTATTTATACTTATTTACTTATTTACATTTTAATTTAGTCTGTCTCTCAAGCTAAAATTAATTTTCCTGAAAAAAATTTCATCGCACTGTACCAGCAACTAATGTCCCTTAATTAATTATCATTTAAGTCCAAAATTAAGTCACCTACGTACGTACGCCTACCTTGCTTTTTCATGCATGCATGCATGCATCTGTTGACTAGTATATTCGGTGGTATATATATATATATATATATATATATGCACTAATGCACTGCTCCCCAAATACCTGTTTAGTTAGGATTTTCCCTTGGATCAATAGGTACATGAAGATTAATTCTCGATCTCACCGTTGGTGGTACGTACCGTACCTTGATATTCCATAATTTAGTGAACCGCCATCTGCTTTTACCGGCCTCACTTAACATTTTGTAGGCTGATCTAGTACTCACGTCATTTGTATGTTTTTATCCCATTTAATTTCCATTTGATACAGTCTTGACCATTTGATACAGTCTTGATACATATATATATATATATATATATATATGGAATATGCTAGCATGCTACGCATAGCATAGAACCCCTTCGTGCAACGGCTTGGATTTCGAGTTTTCAAAATCCTAACTGTTGATCCGAACCGTTAATCTTGTTCTCCATATTAATATGTGTTTGGAGACCAAATTTTACATTTTTTGAAATTTTTTTACTATTTCTTTAGATTTATTGAAAATCACTGTTTTCAGCAAATCTGGACCATAAAAAAACAGTGATTTTCAATATATATAAAGAAATAGTAAACAAATTCCAAAAAATGTAAAATTTGGTCTCCAAAGACATATTAATATGAAGAACAAGATGAACGGTTCGGATCGACCGTTAGGATTTTGAAAACTCGAAATCCGAGCTGTTGCACGGAGGGGTTCTATGCTATGCATAGCATGCTAGAATATTCCTATATGTATATATAGAGGTAGTCTACGGTGAGTTGAGAAGTAAAACGCGTTTCTACTTCACGCTGTATTTTTATTTGAAAGTCCAAATTACCAATCCGAACCGTTAGATATTTAATCCATATTGAAATGTGCTTGGAGACCAAATGTTACATTTTTTGAAATTTTTTTACTATTTATTAAGCATTTTTAAAAATTGCTGTTTTGCTGTGAACAGTAAAATTTTCTGGACCATCAGATCAGCGACTTTCAAAATTGCTTAATAAATAGTAAAAAAATTCTAAAACAATGTAAAATTTGGTCTCCAAGCACATTTCAATATAAAGAACAAGATGAACGGCTCGGATCGACGTTTTGAACTTTAAAATCACAAAATATAAGCGTGAAGTAAAATAGTCGCTTTACTTCGCAACTCACCGTAGCCTAGCTCTATATATATAGAGAGAGAGAGAGATAGGCTAATATGCTTTCGGTAGCATATGGGCCGAAATACACACGGTCCAAATTTGAAATTTCAAAATTCAAAAAGTCGATCTGAACCGTTCATCTTGTTCTCCGTATTAATATGTGCTTGGAGACCAAATTTTACATTTTTCTTAATTTTTTTACTATTTATTAAGCCACTTTGAAAATCATTGATCCAACGGTTTTACTGTTTTGTTAAGCCACCGTTGGATCAGCAATTTTCAAAGTGACTTAATAAATAGTAAAAAAATTCAGAAAAATGTAAAATTTGGTCTCCAAGTACATATTAATATGGAGAACAAGATGAACGGTTCAAATCGACTTTTTTGGACCATGTGTATTTCGGCCCATATGCTACCGAAAGCATATTAGCCTATCTCTCTCTCCCTCTCTCTCTCTCTCTATATATATATAGGAATATGCTAGCATGTTATGCATAACATAGAGGGCCTCCGTGCAACGGCTCAATATTCGAATTTTTAAAATTCTAATGGTCGATCCGAACCGTTCATCTTGTTCTCCATATTAATATGTGTTTGGAGACCAAATTTTACATTTTTTGAAATTTTTTTACTATTTTTTTAGATTTATTGAAAATCGCTATTTTCATGCAAATCTGGACCATAAAAAACAGCGATTTTCAATAAATCTAAAAAAATAGTAAAAAAATTTCAAAAAATGTAAAATTTGGTCTCCAAACATATATTAATATGAAGAACAAGATGAACGGTTCGGATTGACCGTTAGAATTTTAAAAAGTCGAATATTGAACCGTTGCACGGAGGCACTCTATGCTATGCATAACATGCTAGCATATTCCTATATATATATATATATAGAGGTGGGCTACGGTGAGTTGCGAAGTAAAACGCGTTTCTACTTCACGTTGTATTTTTATTTTGAAAGTCCAAACGACCGATCCGAACCGTTAGATGTTTAATCCATATTGAAATGTGCTTGGAGACCAAATTTTACATTTTTTGAAATTTGTTTACTATTTATTAAGCATTTTTGAAAATTGTTGTTTTGCTATGAACAGTAAAAAACAGTAAAATTTTCTGGACCATCAGATCAGCGACTTTCAAAATTGCTTAATAAATAGTAAAAAAATTCTAAAAAATGTAAAATTTGGTCTCCAAGCACATTTCAATATGGAGAACATGATAAACGGTTCGGATCGACGTTTTGAACTTAAAAATCGCAAAATATGAGCATGAAGTAAAATAGTCGCTTTACTTCGCAACTCACCGTAGCCCATCTCTCTCTCTCTCTCTCTCTCTATATATATATATATATATATATAGAGTTAGGCTGGGGTGCTATGGATAGCATAGTGGCCTCTATGCTACGGCTCAATATTCGAGTTTTCAAAATCCAAACGGTCAATCCGAACCGTTCATCTTATTCTCCATATTAATATCTGCTTGGAGACCAAATTTTACATTTTTCTGAATTTTTTTACTATTTATTAAGTATTTTACAAAATTGTTGATCCAACGGTGGCTGCACAAAACAGTAAAACCGTTGGATTAGCGATTTTCAAAGTGGCTTAATAAATAGTAAAAAAATTCAGAAAATTATAAAATTTGGTCTCCAAGCAGATATTAATATGGAGAATAAGATGAACGGTTCGGATCGACCGTTTGGATTTTGAAAACTCGAATATTGAGCCGTAGCATAGAGGCCACTATGCTATCCATAGCACCGCAGCCTAACTCTATATATATATATGTATCTCAACTGACATGCTTCTGTAATACAGAGATAATTAGAGATGTATCTCAATTGCCTTCCCCTAGCTATATATATGCCAGGCTGTACTCGCAGTGAATATATAGATATCCATGGCATATATGTCATGCTCAGCTATATATATTAATAGAGTCATCACAGATACTACTCAAGATCAGTCAACGCATACTCGATCAGTCAACCCAGTTAGTAAGAACAGGTGTTAGTTAGCATAGGCTGTTAGGAGATAGTTAGTTATAACAGACTATGCTTCTACATGTTTCTGTGAATAGCTTGTAATTACTTTCCCTATATAAAGGGCAATACAGTGTACTGTTAAGACTGATCAAGAAATAATAAAAACATTCTTGTATTCCTTTCTTACCTCTTCTGGTTTCAATATTCATATCGCCTAATTCCGGCAACCCCCGCTAATTATATATGTAAGAAGAAATCAGTGGAGTCCCCATTGATTGATTAATACCCTAGCTTGACTGAGCCCCGCGTAATGAACAGGTCCTTTATCCATTTCATCCATTTCATCCATTTGAACAACTCTCAGTGCATAGCATTGCTATGAATTCAATTCTACCTGACCATCAGGTTTCACATCAATTACTATGCTTGGGGTATATATGTAGTCATGCTCAGGGGATCTCCTTGTGTATATTTGCACATTTTCATGATTTGTTAGTCCTTAATTCTATCAATTTGACATGGTGTTTTATTATTTTGTCCTTTTTACATATTCTGAATCACTGAACTTTGACAAATTATTGTGATCAATTAGCTATGTATAATTTTTAGTTCTTTATATGAAAATGATGGTTGGATCATGAACTATAGGCTAAAAAAATAGCAGGATTTGTGGAGACCCAGAACTGTATGAAATTTATGGATTTTGTGCAGATCAGTTCTTGTGCCAGCACACTGTAACTGCGCAGTTCTTACTTTTCACTGACTAAGATTCATCAATTGTTTATAATTATCTTAAAAATACCCATAAATGGAATATCAAGTGCAAGTATATTCAGTGTGTTGTACTCTAACAGTGTGCATGATTTGGGATCATTTCAAGATCTGTAGATATGCCTACTGATTTGATCTTTTTGGGATTGTTTTTATGGTTGGTACTGTACCAGTATGGGTATTGTTTTTTATATACGCATGAATGGCTGGTCCAGGTACAAGAGGGATGGTACGAGGACAATGCACAACACCTAATGCCTATATGCAAGGTGTTACATATTTTTAGGGTTTTGGCTGTATGTTTTATTTATAAGAGTATCTAAAAGAGATGAGTCAGTAAGATTAAACTTTTGTCAGCGCCTATGAACAAAGTTTAACAAATTGGTCCCTGTTTTCACAGTATTTACACTTTTTATTGTTTTTATCAATTCTTGACAGTAGGCTCTTTTTGTGAAATCAAGTTCACTTGTGCTGGTCATTGCCTTGTCAGACTGTACATTTTACATATCCAACCTCACTTTTATGTTTACTAACACATCTCTATCAAAAGTTTATTTTTACAAGATTCAATACAGTGTGTTGTATTATAGAGATTCATGAGGTGCTCTGTGCTCATTTTCAGTCATGGTACTGTGGAGTCAAGTCCACTGTTTACACCTTCATCTCACAACTTTGCACCTATATCCTTGTAACTTGTTTATTTATAAAATTGAGCCTTTTTAATTGAATGAACTCCAGTTCCAGTGGCTATAAGAAACAACTACGAACTTAGATTAAATTTAGACATCTCTCGAGCCAACAGTGATATTTTTTCTTTCACAGAGGTCCTTACATTTATTATTTTTTGCATTTTTATTTAAAAAAAACAATTATATACGTGTAAATGTTAATATTTCTGTAGGAAGGGCCACAGGATATGAGTGAGCTCCATGACTCATCTGAGATCAGGCATTATGCCTTGATGTCCTCTCCTCTTAAATTTTACATTAAGGTCCTTATTATTATCATTTTTTATTTGAAAACTGTGAAAATTGTGGTGCTATTTTGTTTACTAACCTAGAATTAATTTCAGTAGCCAAAAGTCATTGCAATTTTACCTTCTTTATTTTAAACTGCATTTGGTTGTGTTGATATTTTTCCATCAGTCTGTCTATAGGTTTGAATAGTCATGGTAAGTGAGTTGGGTTGAGTACCTACATGAACAATTTTCAAGCCTACAGTTGAAAAGGTCATCTCAATTCATGAAAAAAAGACACGATTGATGTTCTCCTTTTGTTCTTGCTTTGTTCAAATCACCTTTTCCCATGGCTTATATTTTGGTTGCAGGTACACACCTACGTGAGCCACGGCAAGCAGATATCACGCTTTGATTATTACTGTCCGAATCATGGGTATTTTCTTTATGTTTTTATATATTTTTTTCCTTTTCATTGGTTTATAATTGCATTTTGCCAAGCACGTTTTTGGGCTGACGTAGAAAGGTGAGGTGAGTAAAACATGCCTGAAAACTAATTGAATTTGTTTGCTATTCTTGTAATGGTCAACTGATGTGCTTATTTTGTCAATGTAAATAAAATTTAGCACTTAATGCTATCATGGTCACTATTCTTGTAAAGGTGAGCATCGTATTTTTTTATGTTTATGGAGCATCTTAACATGGTGTTCTTAACTCTGTGTACCGGTATGGTATGATGCTAGTAAATCTCTATTAGTGTGTCACTAGGCCTCTCGATCTGTGTACCAGTCCTAAGTATGTGAAGTCATACTCATTTTTGTGTTATATGCCGTGAGTGTTAGCATTAACTACAATGTACAGATGCCACACCACCTGGCGAATTGGGTGAGAAGATCGGGGTAGCAGTTCTAATAGTGATATGCATGCTAGGAAGGCCTTTGAAGTGCAGCTCAACAACATGGGCAGATATATATGGAGGATAATATGCTTTGAACTTCTCTTTTTAGTTTTAACTTTACTTATTCCTATATATCACCTAGACTATTTTCTAAAAGAAACTCGATATAATAGTCATATTTATGAAATGTTTTGCTTGCTTCTGTTTAACTAACTTTTGAACTACTGCCTTTTCTAAAAGTTATGCTTGCTTTATGTAATTCAAAGTTAGAGACAAAAAAGTCAATTTGTTTTATCAGTATTAGTTAATATTTTTAAATGATTCAATCACTAAACGGAGATATAAATAAATACGATGAGTTTCAATGGGAAAATAACTAAATTTAAAGTTTTAATAGATAAATATCTAATTAATGGAGGTATATATCTAAATTTCTATTATATATAATAGTTTTAATAGTTGTATTTTAAGTTTCACAATTTTTGTTATTAGTCATTTAAAAGGGTGAGGTATAAAAAAAAAAACATAAAAGTTCTGTATAAATTTATAAAGACATTTGAATTTTATTTGTATTATTCGATCTATACATTAATTATGGTTACTCACACTATTTTTATTTATGAACATGCATTCTGTTGCTTTAGAAATAAATATATACAAGCCATATGAATAAAATGAACTTTGTATGTGTCTAAGGCAAAATGAATTTCGCATGATGAACTTCTCTCTCTTTAAAAACACTTTGGTTTTCAATTTTATTTGAGCAATAAATGAAAATTATTTGTGTATTTGTACACATTACTTAATTTTTCGCCTAAGATATTAGAGAAAACTAAATTAATGGAACAAAATAGAAGGGGAATGAATTAATGCATGAGAAAGGATGAAAGAAAGTAATTATGAAACAAAAGAAATAATTTAAAAAAATATATATATAAGGAATGAAAAAAAAACAAAAACAAAATACTAAATTGATCCTAATTTAATTTGACATAAACAAATATATTTGTCATGCCTATTTGAACTAATAATATCACACAACATAATCCTTCTCATTTAAAAAAATAGGTGCACTGATCTTTATAACTAGATTTTTGTGATGAACCCATCCTAGAAAATATATCAATATATAAGATAAACTATAATATAATCAACATACGCCATTTCTATTGTTCCTTCCACTCCCCTTTTTTTCTCCTTTAATTTGCTGCTTCTTTGCCTATTTGCCTCTTTGGTAAAAGGTTTAAGTAGAAATAACGAAGGAAATTAAAAATCGAACGTTGAATCAAAATTTTGTCGTTTTGGTAAAAGCTATTCCTTTTAGGATTTTGAATTTCAAACTCCTTTCTATAAAAATTTATTTGTCGGATCCCTTTTGTCCAGAATGCGTGGATAATAGCATAGGTAGTTTGCTTCGATCTTTTTTGTCGAATCTTGATTAGAACTTCATTAAAAAAATCTTTAAAGTTAAGGTATTTTGTAAAATATAAATTAATAAATGAAGTAACCATGTTATTTTTTTTCTTATATTTAACAACTCATGCGGATGGTTGACTTAATTTTTTCACCAAAAATGCATATTGAACCAAAAAAATGTGGAGGGGGGGGATATTTATTTGCTTGTTATATGTTGTAATATATTATCTTCACTTAATAAATAATAAAGTTGGGTAAGAAGCGTGAATTGGGACATAATTAAATGGACATGTCTTGAGTCAAGGAGTAATAGCAAAATCAAAAGCTTAATTTCTAGTAAAAGTCACTATACCAAAAGTCATAACATCTGATTACCATGCTTAAAAGAATGTACAAAATTATAGTGAATACACATGTTTCACAACACCTATTTCAACATAGATTAAGAGCTATATAAGGGGGCATTTGGTTAGCGTTATAGGTCATTCCAAGGAACAGAATGATTCTATGGAATGTAATGCCAGGGAATGTCATTCCCGGGCATGTGTTATTTCCACATTTGGTTCGCACATGGCTATTACTTTAACATTCTCTGGAATGAGTCATTCTCATGTTTGATTTGCACATAGCTATTCCAATGGCTATAGACATAACTTCACTATTTATTAATTATTAACTAAATAACGTTACGTTACCAAATTTTTGATGTATTATTTAAAGATAAATTATAAATCAGATAAAATATATTTGAGATGGCATGCCTGTCACATTAACTACGTCTGTCTTTTCAAACTATCTATTATATATTTGTATGTTCTATATTTCTACAGCATTATAATAGTTTGACAATTATTTACATAAACTTAAAATTATAGTTTGACAATTATAATAGTTTGGAAATTAAGAGAGATTTTAGCACCAATATATAGAACCATAGACGGTGCCTTACCGTTTCCCTAGAAGCCGATTTTTTTAAAAATACCCATTAAAAAAATTAATTTAATAAAAATAACCAGATCTGAACAGAAATTTTAAAAATACCCAAACCGCGGATTTTTTCCGCGCTCCAGAATTTTTATTCCGGGCCACGGAAAAAATTCGCGCTCCGAAAAAAAAAAAAATTAATTTTTGAGCCCGAGCGCGGATATTATCCGCGGGCCGGATTTAAAAATATTATTTTTTTTTTTTTTTTTTTAGTTTGGAGAAAAAAAATTATTTTTTTGGTCCAACTTTACACTTCTGGTTAACATTTCAAAACGCCTTCAAAAATCATGAAAATTTACCGACATGCATTCTTGACTTCATAGAATAAGACTGTAAAGTTTCATATAAAATATCAGAACAGATTGTGAGATATCGGCTCTCAAAAATTGCCCGAACTGCTGAAGGAGTGCTTCTGACCCCAACTTTGCACATCTGATTAACATACCAAAACAACTTCAAAAATCATGAAAATTTGCCGACATGCATTCTTAACTTCATAAAATAAGACTGTGAAGTTTCATACAAAAACTCAAAACAGATTGTGAGATATCGGCTCTCAAAAATTGCCCGAACTGCTCTCAAAAAAAGTTGGGCTCAGAAGCACTCCTTCAGCAGTTCGAGCAATTTTTGAGAGCCGATATCTCACGATCTGTTTTGATTTTTTGTATAAAACTTCACAGTCTTATTTTATGAAGTCAAGAATGCATGTCGGCAAATTTTCATGATTTTTGAAGTTGTTTTGGTATGTTAATCAGATGTGCAAAGTTGGGGTCAGAAGCACTCCTTCAGCAGTTCGGGCAATTTTTGAGAGCCGATATCTCACAATCTGTTTTGAGATTTTGTATGAAACTTTACAGTCTTATTGTATGAAGTCAAGAATGCATGTCGGTAAATTTTGATGATTTTTGAAGGTGTTTTGATATGTTAACCAGAGGTGTAAATTTGGACCAAAAAAATAATTTTTTTTCTCCAAACTAAAAAAAAAAAAAAAAAAAATTATTTTTAAATCCGGCCCGCGGATAATATCCGCGCTCGGGCTCAAAAATTATTTTTTTTTTCTTTTTTTTTTTTGGGGCGCGAATTTTTTCCGCAGCCCAGAATAAAAATTCCGAAGCGCGGAAAAAATCCGCTGTTTTGATATTTTTAAAATTTCTGTTCAGGTCTGGTTATTTTTATTAAATTAATTTTTTTAATGGGTATTTTTAAAAAAATCGGCCCTAGAAGTCAACGAGGCAAACTTAATTTCAAACCAAAATTATCAATGTAGTCCCATTGTCATTCTTTTATATAAATTTTTGGAGTGCAAGTCCCAATGTAGCTTTACTATGTCCTTACTGTATTTAAATTCTAAGTATATGGTTCTGTTTAGATAAGGGAATGAAGGGGAGCGGCAGATGTATAATGCCTACAAATTGATAACATTGAAATAAAATAAAATAAAAAACTCAACTAAATTTTAGTGGCAATTATGTTCTTAAATTTTAGACACTATTAAAACGATAATAACAATAATTAACAAGAGTTCATAGTTGAAACCTATGGGGACATTGATCGTGATTCATGATCATATTAATAAAATTTAAGCATTTTCCACACTACTTTATATTGAAAGTAAGCTACTAGCTTAAGTTAGTTGAGATTGTAATTTTATTCCTTATGAATAGGTATTAACAACTTAAATAATGAGTAGTTAAATTTGAAATGTTGTGAGAACTAATTAATTTGATGTATTTTTCTGATAATGAATTTTTCATAAGTTCGGAGAAGAGTATTACGAAGAATATATTTTATTAGTACATATTACGAAGATGGCATATGTGTATATATATCGAGCCATAGAAATTTGAGAGATTGTTCAATAATTAAATTACCTTTAATATTTTGATATTTGTAATTAATTTTAAAAAAATAAAAACATATGTGGGACGAAAATAATTAACACTATTCTATTTTACTCCTATTTTTAAATTAAGTTACAGCACTTCTAATGATAACAAAATTTGTATGGATTAATTGCTTGAAACAATTCATATAAAATAGATAAATATATCAGACTGAACTAACATCACTAACAAGCTTTCTAAAATTAACAACTCACTACTTTTCGAATATTAATTATATTATATGACTTGAAATAAATAATTAACTACATGCATGTACTGTAAACATTATAAATTGAGTAACTAACATATGCAACACAAAATATAAAATTTGATTTCCAGACACATTTAATATAGATATAATGTTGTGCATTTTGGGTTAATTATTTGGACTTAAAAAAAAATGTGAGAAATAATTGAAGCACAAAAACCGTAAAGCATTTTAATCCCCATTGGACAACGCTATGACGATCTGAGCCAATTAAGCTAATGATTATTTCTCACAAAAACCGTAAATCATTTTCCCCCACACTACAAAGTACAAACCGATCAAAGCGAACCCTCCCTAGACCCTAGTGACTACATCCTTTTTTCTTAAAATTAAATTAAAAAGTTGGTTTGTCACGAAATAAACTAATGATTAATTTTCTCAACAATAACAAAGGTTAAACCGTTGATTTTGATTCATAGTAGAATAAACCGAATCAATATATAGATTGATCAACTCTTAGTCACACCTACACACTACTAAGAAAACATATCGCACTTCTTCAAAAAAAAAAAAAAAAACTTTGATGCAGCCAAGCTCCTAATATCCGAATTAGGGGTTGTTTCTTTAGATTTGAATTCCCTGTTCGACACAATCCAAACTGATGCGCTCCAATTGAAAACATTACTCGGAGAAGAGAACCAATTGACAAGAACTAGTCGATCAAGCATCAGCATAAGGTCCTATTCAGCTACTGAGAGTGTGAATAACACCACACAACAGTTCGAATTAAGTTATGAGTCGACACAAGACAGTGCTGCCATGTCAGAGGTCAAGAATACAATAGACTGCCTTGACGGCCGCTTAAAGCAGTGTCTCATAAAAAAACAGCTGTAGATTCATTGCTGGATACTGAGATCGGTAAAGGACGCTTTGAAGAGTTCATGTACCATGGTCTGATAGTACCAGTCAAACATGAGCACTGTGATGAGGTCCATGCATTCAGAGTATATCCATGGATCCGTCAGCAGCTGATCGAAGCAGCGAAAGAAAACAATTTCTTGGAGCTTGATCCCATGGGAAATCCTGTTGTCGGTACAACTAATTGTGTGATTCTGATGAAGGGGCAAAAACATGTGCGAGCACGAGTGCGGTCTTTTGGTAGGTCCAGCAATCAGGGTTTGCTATCCGTATACAATGTCGACCAACAATATGTGCATCTCGACAGGTCATGGTTCTCTGGCCAGAAAAAAATGGGCACTTTCCAGGTTGGGAGGTGTACTGCCTCCAGCGAACACCATACCGAGCTTGTGAAAGAATGGTTGTTGAAGGGTATCGGGGCTTGTAGGAACTTGAGGTATCTCAGCCTCAGAGGAATCTCTAGAATTGAGTCCCTTCCTGTTTCAATTGGAGATCTTTACTGTCTCATAATTCTCAATGTTAGAGCGTGCCACAACCTCGAAAAGTTGACTGTTGCTGTCACATCATTGAAGAAGTTGCAGTACCTAGATGTATTAGAGTGCTATTTGCTTGATCAAATGCCTCGAGGCCTCGGTCAGCTCGTCAACCTAGAAGTGCTAAAAGGCTTTGTGATTGGGAGCACGAAAAGCAAAGACCCGTGTGGTCTGATAGAGCTGACGAGGCTAGAGAAGCTAAGAAAGCTCAGCATCAGCATAGGCTGTTAGTCAGTGGCAACCGATGACGAGCTCCAACAATTGGCCAGGTTAGAAAACCTGCGGTATCTTTCAGTAACATGGGGAGTGGTAGCATCACACAAGAAACAGTCACTTGTTTCAAATGCTGGTAAAGTCAAGACAGCCGAGAGCATTGAAGACATGTGTCTCTGTCTTCCCCCGAAAATTGAAAAGCTTGATCTTCGTCGCTGTGTACCATTTAGTGTATTAATTTCCTGATTGGCTTTTGCCGACAAATTAAGTTGGCGGCTGGGCTGTCGAGGTATTGTGACTGAGATTCCTGAGAAATCTCAAATGTGACCTAGGTGGCGGAACCGAGCAGATCGGCCTAGGGTGAGGTAGAGCCGATCTGATCAGATCTAGGTCAGATCTGATCAGATCTAGGTCAGATCGGACCAGAGCATAGGAGCTCCTGTGCGGACCAGTGCTGACCTAGGCGGAGGTAGGCGGAGCTCCGGCGACGTTCAGGCGGCCCTGGCAGAGGTGAAGGAGGAGGTATGTGCTACAGTACTTTCTTACTGAAAACCCGCGGTACTGAAATGACCGACCGACCTGCTGTCCACGTACTTTCTTACTGAAATGCAAGCGGGCCGCGCCCACCCACCGGACTTGTACAAGTTGATTATGAAACACTTTGCTGCTTGGTAATCAATGTCAAGAGCGAAGAGAAGAGATAAAGGGCGTATCTGGCAAGCAAAAAACAATCACGAAGAATAAAGAATAGATGTAATGCATTCATTACAAGGAGATATTTTAACCCTCGATGAAACTAAAAAACATCCACCAAGTTACTTACATAATATTGACGATGAACTTACCAACTTGATAAAGTCTCGGTTGATTAAAATAAATATAAATAACCAGCTGCACAAACAAACAAGCTTGTATTTTTTTTTTTTTTTTTAAAAGAAGGCAGAAATGCCCATCCATTAATAGAAAAGAGAGTCCTACAATAAGAACTGACAGAAATGCTTTCATCAGTAAAGCATGCAAAGTGTCGTCAGGCAACCACGATGTGCCCGACAAACAAAAACAACAAAAAGGCTCTAACAAGGGAGCCAACAACAGGTATGTCATGGAAACACTCCATGCTTATTACAAGCAAGCAAATAAAATGACTACTAAGCAACTATTGCATGTGCAAGTGATCTCTACAAATAAGCTTGTATAGAAAGTTATTAATTACAAAATCAACGATGGAATAAAGAAGCTGCCCATGACGACGATTGTGATGCAGAAGCAACATCTGCCATGGACTTCATTTCCTTCCAGACTACGGTCGACAAATCAGGCCTATTTATTCTCATTGTATCGCTGCATCTTAGACCCAATGAGATCATCTTATCGGCCTCCTTAAATGGCCAGGGACCTACCGAAGCATCAATTAATTCCTTTAATGTACCTTTCCTATGTTCCTCCTCCACCGATTGCCTTATACCCCATGGGTCTTTGCATGTCACAAGCTGCAATAACATAATGCCAAATGAATAAACATCATTTTGAGGAGTCATTTTCCCCGTTGTGAAGTACTCCGGGTCAATGTAACCAAATGTTCCCTTTAGACAATCTGTAATGTGGAATGGTTGACTTGCATTGGTTGTCCGGTTAAGTTGACGACAGAGGCCAAAATCGCTTAGTTTGCTAACACTGTTCAAATCAAGAAGGACGTTGTCGGGTTTGAGATCACCATGCACAATACCATGAGGTTTGCTACAGTGTAGGAAGCTTAGTGCATCGCAAATCTCAAATGCAATACGAACTCATGCTTGCCATGAGAGGGGTGAAGTGTTGTTTTCACATCGTAGACGGTCTTCAAGGCTACCATTTGGTAGGTACTCATAAATAAGTGCATGGTTCTCTGCACAGGCCCCTATGAGTTTCACAAGGTTTGGATGTTGCAATTTGCTGAGGACTTCAACCTATGATGTTAAAATTAAATAACTTCTGGTTAATTGGAAAATATAAACTCTCCATAGACCTAGATGTTTATGAATGCTTAAAATTTATACATATTTTCCTTTTCTCAAAAAAAAAAAAATATACATATTTCCAATGCAAAGGTTGAACTACTTTTACCAAAATATACTACAGAGCATATGTGTGTGTGTGTGTGTGTAGTTTCACGTTCTTGTCTTCTTGATCTATTCTTTCTGTACATTGCATTAGTTTAATCGGTGGTTGTTTATCATTTCTTTACATACTTAAAAAATATACACTTGAGATGTGAGGTATTTAAGGGATCAAGGATCAACAAAGTGATATTATGAGCAGGCAGAAAAAAGCCATCAAGACATTATAATGGTTCATATTTTCTTGAAGTAGAAATATCTCACTCAAGTAAAGGCTTATTTATATCCCAAAGAAAATATGTCAAAAGAAACAAGTAAATTGGGAGCTAAACCAGCCAATACTCTAATGGAAACCAATATTAAACTTGAAATTGAAGATGGTGAAACACTACCTGACATAGGACAATATCAAAGGTTGGTATGCAAGTTAATTTACCTTACAGTTACCAAACCTGACATTGCCTTTGCAGTTAGTGTTATAAGCCAATTTATGCATGCTCCATGCACTAGTCACTTGAGTGCAATTGATAGAATACTAAGATATCTTAAATGCACTCCAGGTTAAGGAATTTGGATGAAGAAAAATAGTTCTAACGATGTGGTTGGTTTTTTTAATGCAGATTGGGTCGGTAGCTGCGATAGAAAATCAACCACAGGCTTTTGTACCTTTGTAGGTGACAACCTGGTCACTTAGAAGAGCAGGAAGCAGAATGTTGTGGCAAGATCATGTGCGGAAGCAGAATATCGAGCCATGACATCCACTGCAAGTGAGCTCATCTGGATCAAACAACTACTCAATGACATGAAGATAAAGCTCAAAGGAACAATGCAAATGTATTGTCACAACCAAGTTGCACGACATATTGCATCAAATCCAGTGTTCAATGAAAGGACAAAGTACATAAAGATCGATTGTCACTTTTTCAGAAAAAAAAAAGTACAGTCGGGAGAAATAGAAACCTCATTTGTTAGAAGCAAAGACCAATTGGTAGATGTCTTCACCAAAGCACTTGACAAATCCAGCCATGTAAACATACTCGACAAGTTGGGCTCAATCAATTTATTTGAACCCAACTGGAGAGAGAGTATTGAGGAATAAAATTCTTAGCCCTAGAAAATATTCATCATTGGCATATATAGTTTAGGCAACAAATAAGCTAGCTTCTAATTACATAGCTGTCAAGCTATTTGAGGTACCTAGCTAGCTTTATCCTTGTAAATCTTTTGTAATTAAGACACAACTAGGCTATAAATACTCATGTACAACCTTTTTAAAGATCAGTAAGAACAATTGTTCAACAGTTCTCTTCATTTCCAAAAATTCAATAGTTCATGACAGGGAAAAGTACTGACCGAATATGGTGTTGGTAGGGTTTTTGTCGGCCTGGATCGCAGCAGCTTCACCTATCAGCCGCCTGTTAGGCGTGAACGCAACACATGATGGGGTTGTCATGTTGCCTTGATCATTCGCAATGATCTCCACACGTCCATCATGCCAGACTCCAACACATGAATAGTCTATGCCGAGATAGATCCCAATTGCCGGTGTCATCTTGCTTGATGCCATTGCTCAGATGCTTCAAGCTGATTGCTTGTGTCTGTCGAAACTTAATTTTTCAAAGACATGAATGAGTTCATGAAATTTTAAATCAAAGAAGATTTTGGGACCAGGTTTACCAGTTAGTTTTCGTACTTTGGTAAGAGGGACTATTAAATAAGAGTAACTCTATTCTTTATGCCCAAGTCGTTCGTCTGTTTAACTTGTGCCATTCTTTTATTCCATTAATTTTTTTTTTTATGACAAATTAATTTATATATTGAAACTATAATTTGGTTCTGTGTCACAGTCAAGGTACCATTTGGACCAAGTGTACTCCCTCCTGTCCTTCTCAGAGGTAATTTACTATGTGTTAACTACAACTTACAAGTCAAGCCAATGGTATCATGAATTTCCCCGCAATTTCACAATTAATTATTTATCATTAATGTAACCATCAGATCATTATTTTGGGTACCAATAGTACCACTTGAGGGAAACAAGCAGATCGGAAGCTTACCTAGAGAACCCATATTACAAAAACAAATGGAATATTAGGAAATGTAGGTCTAGCATGACGGTCCTCGTCTCTCTCTAACTCTAAACATGAATGCATTATTTCTTGTCCATTCTATGATTTTTCATTTTATCTGGTCAGCGCTAATTGCTGATGGTATCGTCCCATGATGTAACAATAAACAATTTATTTTTGCTTCATTAATTCATTTTTATTGGTATATCATGGGACGATACCATCAGCAATTTAGCATGAGCTAATGAAATGAAAAATCATAGAATGGACGAGAAATGTAATCCAGCAATCAGTTTTTCATTTGGTAATTTGAAGATCCAAAATTCAGATTCAAAATGCAAATTTGAAAATTTTCAAAAGTAGGAGGATCCTGACGTTTTTTGTTTTGAGGAAAATTTGAAGCGTGCATTCTAAAATTAATAACATGTTATAAAAAATGTATCATATTCGTCCATGCCGCCTTTTCATGACTCCAGAATATGCGTTCTGAGAAAAACAAGATTCTATTTAGCTCTCATCCTAACCGTTCAAATTGTACCCACGTACGGCTTGGATTAATTACTTGAATCGTCTCTTTCTTCATGTCAATCTGACATATTGCCCGATCTCCTATTATCTTCCAGTAAAATAAAGAATTACTATGTCAGTACTTCAGCGGGGAAGGTTAAAGGATAAAAATTATACATTATTTAGCAAACAAAGAAAGAGAAATTGGTTGGGATCGATGAAGAGCAGGGGCGGACCCAGTAGGGTCATGATAGCTGTTCTTTCTGAATTTTGAAATTTAGTGAAAATCTACATGTTCGAACATTTGCTCCTAACCTCTTCTGAAATTTTGTGTCCTTTTTTAGAATTTTGATTTGTAATTAGTGTTAAATGTATGGTTAGAATTATGATAATTTTTTTGAATTCTAATTGGTAATTACAATTAAAAATCAAAGTATTGGAAATAAGAAGTTCGAGCATTGAAAATTAGAATTTTTTTTTTTCTAAAAAAAAAAGACCATAGCAGTGACTTCTAGGATACTAAAAATTAGAAGTTAGAACATTTTTTTTAATCTAGTACTCAATTAGCTAATGGGTTTGAATCTGATTAATCATTTAAAATCGATTCAATATTTTTTGTCCCCCTTAGGAGTGCAAACAAATCAAATAGTGGTAAACCTATATATAGGGCTGCAAACGAATCGAACCAAATCGAATTAGGTCAAGTTCGAATTTGAATTCGAAATTATTTCGAACCGAATCCAATTCGAAATTGAAATAGATTTCGAACCAAAAAGGTCAGTTCGAATTTGATTCGGTATAATTCGAACTAGTTCGATTTGATTCGAAATTAGTTCGAAATTGAGAGCAATTCGAACTGGTTTAGCCGATTTTGCAACGCCGTCTGATGCAAATGAGGGGTTAGCTGGCGCAGTTGATTTCTCGGGGCGAGAGGAAACGCCAAAGGAGCTGGTGCTGGTGGTTGTAAATTGGTCGGAGGAGAGACACTTGAGACGTGACTGGAGGCGACGGTGGAGGAAGAGCTTGAAGAAAACACCGTAGAGCTTAACAGCGACACTAGGCATGGCGTTTTAATGGATGTGATGATGAAGATGGGATGAGAATGAGGTAGGAAGCAGGAAGCAGGATTCTCTACTACCTATACTAGCACGTACATTATGTGGCGGGTGCACACTGGCAATAAAGGTCCATAGACCATGGGTCCCAATATCAGTGGTTTGACATGCGTAAGTACTGTAGCGTAACATTCGGACTTGTGCCAGTGGAGCTTACTTTATATTAAAGTAGACACTGGCAAGTGGTTCCCACGTAATGCAAAGGTAATTTCAATTCGAACTGGGCCTGGTTCGCGAACCATACGAATCGAATTGGGCCTGGTTCGAATTCGAAATTGAATTAATTTCGAATCGAACTGGTTTGAATTAATTTCGAACCGAATTTCTTTCGAATCGAATTTTTTTCGAACTTTTTTTAATCGAACTCGAATCGAATCACGAATCTCGAATTTTTTGTGCACCCCTACCTATATATGTATCTGCTTTTGTTTCGAATACCGATCATATATTAGACGGATACAGATTAGATATTGTATCCGTAATTTTATAATAGAAATTTTTCATGTCTAAACCATTCAGTTTGATATCCATATTAAAATGTGTTTGGAGATCAAATTTTATATTTTTTTAGAAATTTTTTGCTACTTTTTTAGAATTTTTGAAAATCACGATTTTAATAAAAACAACGATTTTCAAAAATTCTAAAAAAATAGTAAAAATTTTCAAAAAAATATAAAATTTGGTATACAAGCACATTTTAATATGGAGAACATATTAAACTCTTTAGATTGACTGTTTGAACTTTGAATCAACAGTTTATAGTTCAATGTACAAGAAGGATTATACATCGCAATGCACCATAGCCCAATTCAATTTTTGAATACAGACAGATATCCATATCCGCACATATATGTATCTAATTTTTTAATACAGACAAATAATATCAATTCGATTGAACCCCTAGCCGCTCCTCCGAGCGAAAATTTTGAATGCTGAGAGAGTTTCATGTCACGGTTTATTTGGTTTATTTGGTGAATAAAGAAGATGAGAAGTATAAAGTAAAGGAATCTAAGGAGAGAGATGGGCCAAGCAACTCTGTTGTGGGCTGAGAAGAGATATTAATATGGGCTACACATTTTGTAAAAGCTGCTGCTTTCAAATCTTACTACTTTTGTTTTTAACTTTTTGTCTTAGTTAATTATATGTATCTTTTACTGTGGACACGTGTTAGAGTGAGACATCATCAAATTAGTAGAAAAGGAAAAAAAAAAAAAAAAAAGAATAGATGGAAGGAACTATTCAGGAACTAAGAATTAAGTTGTTTCTTTATTTCTTCTTTTTCTTCTTTTCCTCTCAAGTTGCTTCCAATTTCGTTTTAATTACTCAAAAATTGAAATTTTTTTGAAAAACAACAGATTGGGTTGTGACATTTCATGTTCCCTCTATTTAGTGATTTCAAAGATTATTTTTCTAAACTGCAATGTAAGATCTAGAGTAGAACTAGGATGTTCTTAAGCTCCAAAGTGTTTGGTGAGCTTAATTCCAAAACTCATCAAATCAGTTTCAAATGATGAATCCGAACCGTTGGAACCCGCCTAACTAACGAGTGATGCGTCTACATGTGAAAATTTTAAACATTCGAATTAATTTAGTATAAAGTCAATTGATCAAAATTAGAAGGTTAATAAATTAATTTCTGTGCATTCACTTTTTGAACGTTTTTTTACCATTTAACTTTATACTAAATTAATTCGAATGTTTAAAATTTTCACATGTAGACGCATCACTTGTAGATAGGTGAGTTTCAACGGTTCGAATTCATTATTTAAAACTAATTTAATAAATTTTGGAGTTAAGCTCACCAAACACTTTGGTGAGCTTAAGAACACCCTAGTTCTAATATTAAGGAAAATTGCTTACGTGCAGCTCCAAATATATATATATATATATATATATATATTGAGAAATAATAAGCAGCCACACCCACATTCTTCAGAGTTCAGACCCCAAAAAAAAAAGGAATAAATAAATAGGCAGCCACATTCGTTATTCCCACGCACTGATTCAACAGATATTTACTTCATGCCAACGTGTTAGTTTACTATTGGAAAGAATCAGCTAGTTCTGAGAATTGATACCTCCTGCTTTTCCGTCGCAAATACGGAACCATAGTTCGACTATGCACATCCCTCTCTTTTATAAAAAATTAACTGGAGAGCTCTTGACAATCATACGTTCTGAATTACACAATTGAACAGAACCGGCTTCACCGTTCATAGAACCACTGGCGAGGATTCAATTCAACGTCTCTTCTCCTCTCTGTTCCTTCGACTCGACGACTTCTACTTCTCTCGTACAAATACTCCTCCCTTCACCTCTCTTCATCATCAAGTCAGAAGCATGTTAGAACTGAGGCTATCACAAGGTGTTCTTCTCAAGAAGATTCTAGAATCCGTGAAGGATCTCCTCTCAAACGTCAATTTTGATTGCTCCTCTTCCAATGGTCTATGCCTCCAGTCAATGGATTCCAGCCACGTGGCACTCGTATCTCTCCAATTGCTTCCCCATTCCTTTGAAAGGTTCAGATGCGATCGTAACCTCACCATGGGCATTAACCTCGCACACTTGTCAAGGCTTCTAAAATGTGCAGCAAATGAAGATGTAATCACGATCAAGGCCGATGATCAAAATCCTGATACAATGTCTCTCATGTTTGAAAACCCGAGTGAGTTCTTAGTTTCATTTTCATGCTGTGATCAATTAAGATGTAGCTATTTAAGTTGTTACCAGTATTTTTTTTTCAGAGCATGACAGAATATCAGACTTTGAAATGAAGCTGATGGATATTGAATCAGAGCATCTTCACATTCCTGATACAAGTTATGAAGCAACAGTTAGAATGCCTTCACAGGAGTTTGCACGGATTTGCAAGGATCTCAGCACAATTGGAGATACTGGTACTTACTGTTACCTGTTTAAAGTTGTTACTGTTTCTCTGCATCATTTGTGTTCTTCTTCTTATTTGTTATGTGCTGTGCTTTTATTGTGGCAGTTGTTATATCTATCACAAAGGAAGGTGTAAAATTTTCAGTAAGTGGTGCAATTGGGAATGTAAATATCATATGTCGACATAACATCTCTGTAGTCAAGGTAATAGGCATTTCAAATTTTCAATATCAGTCAAGGGCGAATTCAGGATTTTTGTTAGGGGGCAGAAAAATAGTGAACCGGATTTAAATAGTTAATTAGATCCAAACCCATTAGTTAATCGGGTACTAGATAAAAAATAATACTTTAACTTATAATTTTCAATGCTCTGAATTATTATTGTTGATGCTCTGACTTATAATTCTAACTACCAATCATAATATAAGAAAATTATTTTAATTTTAACCTTAAATTTATCCCAAATTACAAATCAGAATTTCAGAGGGGATAAAAAAAAACATTCAGGAAGAAAAGTCGGTTGGAGCGATAAATATCCGTAAAAATTTAAAATTCAGGGAAGAAACTGGCCACCTGGTCCAACGTGGGTCCGCCTTAAGTTACCAGTAATAAATTAGATCGTTGTATTTTATCTATCCATCAGTCCTACTTGGTATTGAGACACACCAGTAATAAATTCTGAAATTTCAAATTTTTCATCATTTAATATTTTTCTATGTTGAAACAAACTCTTTACAGAGATCAGAGATCACAGAACCGTAGATCAAAAGATGAAACGAGATAACGGGTAAAGATTTTTCACAACACAATTTTGGCTTCACGCAGCGCATGAACCATATGGAGTTTTGTTTATCGTCTATAGTTTGTGCGTTGCATGAAGTTAAAACTTCTTTGTTAAAATCTTTACTCCGAGATAACCTTATAAAACCATAAAATCTGCGAGAAAACTTTCATATTTGATAATATAAACCGATCAATTTTTACAGCCAGATGAATCGATCGTGATAGAGATGAAGGAACCGGTTTCACTCTCCTTTCCTCTTCGATATCTCAATTCCTTCACAAAATCGACACCTCTTTCGAGCAATGTAATTATAAGCATGTCGCATGATTTGCCAATGGTTGTAGAGTACAAGATTTCAGGTGCTGGATATATGAGATTTTACTTGGCACCTAAGGTTGAAGATGAAGAAATGGAGGCTTAACAATTTATTCTGCTATTGTATTAATTGTATTGTATAATTTTATTATTATATTCTTTTTCTATAAATATTTAGTATATAGGTATTTTTTCCATTGGATAATTAATAATTAGTAACATATTTGTTTAAATCCTTGTGGTGATTTTAGCTGTGTTTGTTTTCTCAGTAAACATTTTTTTTTCCTTGTGGTGATTTTTTGCTTTTTTTTTTTTTGCTATCTTTTAAACCCTTATGAGTTATGATACATATATTTGAAAAATATTGAATTAAAAAAAATAAAATTAAAGATGTGTTATCAGTTCTTATAAAAAAAAATTAATAATCTTATCAAAAAAGTTGTGTTATCAGTTATTTAAATAATACGTCTATTAAATTTTAGTCCATTTAAAATTTGGTCATTTATCCACTAATATTTTACTGCTAAAAATTTAAATTATTTGATGAAAGATAAATGTCTTTCAAAAAGGCCAAACTTTAATACACGTAATATTTAATTAATTGAAATGTATCTATAATATATTTTTGTTAATGTAAATAATTTTTTTAAATATAGTAAAATGCATTATAAAAAGAGGAGGGTTCAAATACCTCCATTTTTTGTGCCTCCATCATGCCTCCATTTTTAAAAACTTTAATAACTCAAAATTTAAATCTTAAAATTCAAAATAAAACCGTTGGATATGAACTACATCATTTTATCTATGCACGTGTAAAAAATTATGGCATTTCAACTTTGTTTTGGTTGTCATCTTGAGCTTGTAAAAATGTATAGTAATGTGGATAATTTATAGACGTTGATTTTTTAACTTATTGATTAACATAAAAGCAAAATCATAATGTGATAATTTTTTATGGGCACATAGAGCAAGTAACATAGATCATATCTAACGGTTTTATTTTAACGTTTAAGTTTTAAACTTTGAGTTATTAAAGTTTTTAAAAATAAATACATGATGGAGGCACAAAAAATGGAGGCATTTGAACTCTTATAAAAAATAGATGAATGTTCAAGTTTGGGTCCAAGCCCGCGCGCTCAGGTCAGAATGAGATATGTTCTCTGAAATGTAAGAGTTAGTATAATTTACAAGGATTGTTTCTAGAAATCATTTCGGGTGAAGATTTTGAGAGAGCAACATATTTGTGCGCTACGTAAACCAAAAACTGCTCTGTCCCTCACAGACTGGTTCCCAACGCAGAGGCGATCATCACAAACAACAATAGCACTAGTTTCTTGTCCTCTCCTTTATGTGCTTTACAAAAATAATTTTATTTTACTTCACTTTAATTATATCCATATTTTATTTCATGTAACAACTTGGGCCTTGGGCTGCAGGCTGGGTTGGACTTGGGTCTCAAGTCCAGGTTCTAATACTCTTTTAATTTCAATTAATTTCACTTGTCAGTCCCTGACAAGTTTCTCTAAAAAAAATAAAATAATTGACCTTGCAGATGTTGCGAAGTGGTGAGGGAAGCTCTTTTATTACAATTTTACATCAAATATCACTGCAACTGAATAACAGCAAGGAGCTAATAATGTTAGGTAGTATTGATTGAATGGCGATCCCCTAATATTCAAACAACCAATACAAACAATACTGATACATCAATCCGCTTTTAAATGAGGAAGGTTATCCTCAGAGTCATCGGAGCAATCCTCTTTCAGCTATAATTGTGGAGGCCGCAACACTCTACGCCGGAGGCCGCACTCTAAGGAAGGATGAATATACTTCAGATTCCTCCAATTGATTGTACAGAAGAAATCATGCACTGATCGGGGCACACCCTTTGAGGAAGCAGTAGATGTCCCGTATATAGTCAGACTCGTCAAATTAGCAAGCAACAAATCAAGGCTGGTCATGCACTCTAAGTCGAAGTAAAACTGATTAATATTCAGAGTACTCAAATTAATTGCAGGGAACAAATCAAGCACTCGGGACACTTGGGCACTTAACGAAAGTTCGGATTCTGGTAGGTGGGAGTAACCCACAGAGTTTGGATGAAGTTGGCATTTCGCCCACTGAAACAGACTTGTATTCTGGTGGGTGGGCAGTGCTTGTGCAGGCTGAGAAGGCTTCACCTACTCAATCAGCACCTCTGTGACTTTTCGCTGCATGGCTATTATTGTGACGAACGTGAGCGAAAAAAGTAACACCAGTGCTTCTGTGAATGTCAGGTCAGCAAAGTCTCGAGCCCCTTTATTTTCCACTTATGTTTGGCCGAAATCCTGTGAGGTTAGCCGCATCATGGAGATAACAACACAAGTCATGACAGAGATGAGATTCCACCCGTAGAAGAGTCTGCTGATGAAACCAATCGGGATCACCAATTGTTGGATATTGTCGGCTGACAAGGACTGAGTAGCCTTAGTTAAAGACCTTAAATATTGATAAGAAAAATTAAAGAGCCATTCATAATTAATTTCAAGCAAAATTAAAGTTGTCATATATATATATATTGTAACACTGTGAACTTTTAAAATTCAGATTTAATTAAAATAATAAGTGGTTAAATCGAATTATATATATATATACGTATATATGAAATTAGTGACGTGGATGGTGAACAATAATTATACGATTAATTGTGTTAAGAAAGAGGAACAATAGGTGTTATATAAATCATTTAAACAATATCGAACAAGTGGAGGGTTTATTTTGCAAAAAGACCACTTACAAGTGGGGGCCCCTTGTCATTCCCTCCTCTTCCCCTCCTTCCTTTCCTTTCCTGCCCCCATCTCTTTTCTTCTTTTCCCTTGTTTCCGCCAAGAGAGAAAGAACGAGAGAGAGAGAGAGTGAGAGAGAGACACCCCGGTGACCGTATTTCACGAAAACGGAGATTTAGGAAGAGGAGCTCAAATCTCGTACATCCATCCGTTCCATCGGTAATTCCCCTTTCTATTTCTCTCTCATTTCGTGATTCCTTGTTTTTAGGGTTTCGGTGAAAACCCGTAGAATCGTACCAAACTTATTATTCCGTGCCTTTGTTGTTTCTATAGTGTAAATTGACTGATTCCGTGTTCCAAAGTGCCACCAAATTTCCAATTTACGGATTTTCCCAAATTTCTCGATTCCGTGTTTTTAGGGTTTCGGTGAAAACCCGTAGAATCGTACCAAATTGATTATTCCGTGCCTTTGTTGTTTCTAAAGTGTAAATTGATTGATTTCGTGTTCCAAAGTGCAACCAAATTTCCAAATTACGGATTTTCCCAAAAATTGATTAGGGTTTAAATTGTAAAAGTGCCGGACTTTAATAAATTGACCTATGTATAGATCCTAACGAGCACGGCTAGCGGGATTGACGAGCTTACCGAGTCGCGAGATCGCGGACCCTCTACGTGCCCTACGTAACCAGGTGCGGGGGTTCACGGGATCTGTTTTGGGGTTTATTCGTAGAACTAAATAACGGTGCATATTATTATATTTATGTTGATTGCTTGATTTAAATAAACTGTGCATAGCATGTTGAATCTCTGATTGAAAGCATTTGTTGCCGCATTGCATTAATTGTGATATTAGTGAAATTGAATTGTATAACTGTTATGATTCTCATGTTGGTACGGTTTATCGATTGTTGATCTATCGTTTTGAATAAGTGAGTGGAACCACAGTATGACTTGGATTGATTGTGTGAAGTGAACAGTGTATCATAGTGGAAAGTCTAGCTAGCTACTAGACTTTCATCCAGGACCCTTATGCGCATCTGGAGAATGGCCCTAGTGAACCCAGTACCGGTTGGGTAAGGGAAGTGCAGTGTAATTTTAGGTAGAACTGTGGTTCAGTGACTCAGTGAAAGTGTCAGTGATTTCTTTTTGAGAAAAACGATATTCTGTTGCATATTCGCGGAATATGCCCGTGTATATTTTAAGTGATGAATTGATGAGATTGTATGACTTGAAACCAGAAAAATAGAACTGTTAAGCCGGAGGTGATCGATAGTTGATATCTGTACCTCATAACCAGACTTATATATATTATATCTGTGAAACCAAATCTTTCTGGACATTCGTTGATTGATGTTGATTTTTGTGAATTGAAATCCGTTTGAATCTATTCCCGGTACATGTGCATTTATTATTATTGGTGAATAAGTAAATAGATGCCTTATCGCTAGTGTATTTAGTTCTGGTGATGGATTTCTCACAAATCCAGTAGCCCTTTAAATTCCGCACTGAGAAAACGGATGACAGGTTTTCTCACCCCCTCCCTTCGGGGAATTTTTTCCTTTGAACTGATATGTGCAGGTAAACGCGAGTGAAGTGGGACTCGGGCTCGACGCGTGAGTATAGGCCGAGCTAATAGGTTATGCCAAACCCTTTATGCCCATTTTGAATGTGTAGTTGAACCTGTAGTCGGTTATTTTGATGTATAGGTTATTATCGAACCGTATTATGTTATAAAGCCCTAACGGTATGTTTTAAATGGTTGTTATGATTTAAATGTTGAAATTGCATGTTAAATGTCATTGAAATTTCTAGTGAATGGGGAATAATTGTTTAGTTATACGGGGATTTGATCGGGTTTGAAAACGGGGTGAAATTTCACGAAAACGCAAAGAAATGAAAAACAGTACCCTTATTGCGGGCCGCAATAACCCTATTGCGGGCCGCAATGAGAGTAGGCAGAGAAAAATTCGCAGCTTAAAAAGCCAACCAGGTCATTGCGGGCCGCAATAAATTCATTGCGGGCCGCAATGAATGGAGACAGAGGCAAATTTCAAAGGCTGGAAATTTTGGGAAGTGTTGCGGGCCGCAACAGCCCTATTGCGGGCCGCAATGGGTTCTGAAAAATGCTGTTTTAGGGTATAACTTAGTCAAATTAAATCGGTTTTGAACCAAACTTGTTTTAAATCAAATCATATGATAATTTGACTAATCTGGGCCGTCGGTTAAAGGATTTTCATACCATTTGACTTCTCCAAAATAAAATTTTCCGTGCTCTATTGAGCGGTGCTTCGTAACCTCAGACAACGCTCGCAGGGGGCTGCCGCCCCCCCCTGCCACCCCCCGCATACTAATAGAATCAGGCCCACCCACATAAAAAAATATAATAATATAAATACAAATCCGCATGCATGAACAAAACCGCATTTTAAGACACTGGCAAACACAAAACTGCGCGACCCCCTGTTTCGGGGTGTGACATATATACACCCTGTGTCTTCGGGGTAGAAGTCCGCCAGCAGCGGAAACATACTAAGAAGAACAACACGGTGACAGACACATGAACCTTTGTTTCCAGAGTGATGAAAATCCCACCTTGCACCAGCATCAGCACCACCCACCCACACACCAGCACTCCCAGCCTGCTGGCCCCCTTCTCCAGTAGCTTTGGTATTGGAACGAACTTCTCCTGCGCTCCTACACCGGTCGACACGAGGCTTCTGTTGTCACCATTGTTCTTCTGCATCGAGTCTGATGAATGCTGCTGATGGCTGGAGGGCATGTCAATTATTACATACGCCATTTATATTGTTCTGTTTTTAAAGAGAACCACTGAGAATTAAAGAGATTTTTCCAAATGATTTCCAGGGCGGTGCTTGGTTTTATAAAATCCTAGTCAAGGGTGAGAGCGCGTAAATCCTGAACCCTAGAAGTCATCAGAACACTTGATCTAATTATTAATCTCTTACATATATAATTATATTAATTAAGTAATTGGTTCATTGTGACATTCCTATATTTTTACATTTAAGGAGCCTTCTCAGAAACTAAACAAAACAAAAAATAATTACAGTAGCCTAGCTAGTCAGTTGCATATCGCCTGACATTACCACCAACTGCTCGCATACATCCAGTGTTTCATTGTTCTCTCTTAAAGCCATACCATGGCCAATCAACACCGCCTGTTCATGATCTGCCTGCTCTAACTGAAGATCATCATCCAGTCCATGCACCAACCAGTTGCCATCCTAGCTAGGCGTACCATACTTCGAAATGGGGAAGCCGTTCCTCAAGCTCTTGTCCAATGGTCAGGCCTACTACTAGAAGATTCAAGTTGGGAGGACCTTGCCAATTTGGATGAGCTTCGACTTGAGGACAAATCTTCCCATGGGGGTGGGAATGTTACAAAATTGAACCTTCCCCTAAAGGCTTACACAAGATGCAACAAAGATACAATTGCATTCAATCGTTAACTGATGATGCTATATTGAAAAATTACAATTTAGGCTTGATTTGAAATCAGCCATTAAGAGGACATCTGAACAGCAAAGGCTTAGGCAGGATTCAGGGGGATTTAAAGAGATTTGATTTATATTTTAATTAGTACTTTTGTTAGGCAATAATCAAGGGCTAATAGCCTATTAGTGTACCAGTTGACAGAGGAAATAGGTAAGCAATATTCAACAACTCTCTCTCTCTCTCTTTCTCCCCCTTTCTCCCTCTAATCCTATATCTCTTCTATCTTCTACCCTCTATTTTCCTAACTACAGCTCCTACACACAAATTCTCCAAACAATCTGACTACCTAAAAAAAATTATAACAAAGACCTATCAACTAAAATAAGTAATGGCCAAGTCAGCTTTGGCTAACTTCAACCGGTCAGGTACACGAAACAGCCACAAGGAGAAGAAATAAGCTGTGCACCGAAAAAAGTAAGGATATATTGTGAAGGAAACTTATCTTAGAAGCGAAACCGGAAGGCAGTCGTGGTTGTTACATGCGTGCCATTCCAAGAAACCAGCCCACTTCAAGAAAAGCTCCATCTAAATAAAAAAAAAGTAGAACTCAAAAATCGGTACTAAACAAGCGTAAAGGTTGTGAGATCTGACCACCTAAACAAACTATAACAAAGACCTATCAACTAAACCAAGTAACCGCCAAGTCAGCTTTGGCTGACTTCTACCGGTCAAGTACACCAAACAGCTAGAAGGGGAAAAAATAAACCGTGCAACGAAAAAAGAAAAGATATATTGTGAAGGGAACTTATCTTACAATCCAAACCGGAAGAAAATCGTGGTTGTTGCATGCGTGTCATTCCAAGAAAACAGCTCACTTCAAGAAATGCTCTATCTACATAAACAAAAGAACAATAAAGGTTCTGAGAGATTACCACCTAAAAGAAACTATAACAAAGCCCTATCAACTAAAACAATTAACCGCCAAGTCAGCTTTGGCTGACTTCTACCGGTCAAGTACACCAAACAGCTAGAAGGGGAAGAAATAAACCGTGCAACAAAAAGAGAAATGATATATTGTGAATGAAACTTATCTTACAAAACAAACTAGAAGGAAATCGTGGTTGTTGCATGCGTGTCATTCCAAGAAAGCAGCCCAACCACCTTAAAAAAACCTTAATCTACATAAATAAAAGAACAATAAAGGTTGTGAGATATGACCACCTAAAAAAACTATAACAAAGCCCTATCAACTAAAACAAGTAACCCCCAAGTCAGCTTTGGCTGACTTCTACCGGTCAAATACACCAAACAACTACAAGGGCAAGAAATAAACCGTACAACAAAAAAAGAAAGGATATATTGAGAAGGAAACTTATCTTACAAATCAAACCGGAAGGAAATCATGGTCGTTGCATGCGTGCCACTCCAAGAAAGCAGCCCACTTCAAGAAATGCTCCATCTACATAAACAAAAGAACAATAAAGGTTGTAAAATATGACCACCTAAAAGAAACTATAACAAAGACCAATCAATTAAAACAAGTAACCGCCAAGTCAGCTTTGGCTGACTTCTACCGGTCAAGTGCACCAAACAGCTAGAAGGGGAAGAAATAAACCGTGCAACAAAAAAAGAAAGGATATATTGTGAATGAAACTTATCTTACAAAACAAACCGGAAGGAAATCGTGATTGCATGCGTGCCATTCCAAGAAAGCAGCTCACTTCAAAAAAACATTCATCTACATAAACAAAAGAACAATAAAGGTTGTGAGAGATAACCACCTAAAAGAAACTATAACAAAGACAGATCAACTAAAACAAGTAACCGCCAAGTCAGCTTTGGCTGACTTCTACCTGTCAAGTAGCCCAAACAGCTAGAAGGGAATGAAATAAACCGTGCAACAAAAAAAGAAAGGATATATTGTGAATGAAACTTATCTTACAAAACAAACCGGAAGGAAATCGTGGTTGTTGCATGCGTGCCATTTCAAGATAGCAGCCCACTTCAAAAAAACCTCCATCTACATAAACAAAAGAACAATAAAGGTTGTGAGATATGACCACCTAAAAGAAACTATAACAAAGACAAATCAACTAAAACAAGTAACCGCCAAGTACACCAAACAGCTACAAGGGGAACAAATAAACCGTGCAACAAAAAAAGAAAGGATATATTGAGAAGGAAACTTATCTTACAAAACAAACCGGAAGGAAATCGTGGTTGTTGCATGCGTGCCATTCCAAAAAAGCAGCCCACTTCAAAAAAACCACCATCTACATAAACAAAAGAACAATAAAGGTTGCGAGACATGACCACCTAAAAGAAACTATAACAAAGACCAATCAACGAAAACAAGTAACCGCCAAGTTAGCTTTGGCTGACTTCTACCGGTCAAGTACAACAAACAGCTAGAAGGGGAAGAAATAAACAGTGTAACGAAAAAAGAAAGGATATATTGTGAAGGAAACTTATCCTACAAACCAAACCGAAAGGAAATCGTGGTTGTTGCATACGTGCCATTCCAAGAATGCAGCCCACTTCAAAAAAACCTCCATCTACATAAACAAAAGAACAATAAAGGTTGCGAGACATTACCACCTAAAAGAAACTATAACAAAGACCTATCAACTAAAACAAGTAACCGCCAAGTCAGCTGTGGCTGACTTCTACCTGTCAAGTACACCAAATAGCTAGAAGGACAAGAAATAAACCGTGCAACAAAAAAAGAAAGGATATATTGTGAAGGAAACTTATCTTACAAACTAAACCGGAAGGAAATCGTGGTTGTTGCATGCGTGCCACTTCAAGAAAGCAGCCCACTTCAAGAAATGCTCCATCTACATAAACAAAAGAACAATAAAGGTTGCGAGACATGACCACCTAAAAGAAACTATAACAAAGACCTATCAACTAAAAAAAGTAACCGCCAAGTCAGCTTTGGCTGACTTTTACCGGTCAAGAAAACCAAACAGTTAGAATGGCAAGATATAACAGGTGCAACAAAAAAAAAGGATATATTGTGAAGGAAACTTATCTTACAAACCAAACCGGAAGGAAATCGTGGTTGTTGCATGTGTGCCATTCCAAGAATACAGCCCACTTCAAAAAAACCTCCATCTACATAAACAAAAGAACAATAAAGGTTGTGAGATATGACCACCTAAAAGAAACTATAACAAAGACAAATCAACTAAAACAAGTAACCGCCAAGTACACCAAACAGCTAGAAGGGGAACAAATAAACCGTGCAACAAAAAAAGAAAGGATATATTGAGAAGAAAACTTATCTTACAAACCAAACCGGAAGGAAATCGTGTTTGTTGCATGCGTGTCATTCCAAGAATACAGCCCACTTCAAAAAAACCACCATCTACATAAACAAAAGAACAATAAAGATTGCGAGACATGACCACCTAAAAGAAACTATAACAAAGACCTATCAACTCAAACTAGTAACCGCCAAGTCAGCTTTGGCTGACTTCTACCGGTCAAGTACACCAAACAGCTAGAAGGGGAAGAAATAAACAGTGTAACGAAAAAAGAAAGGATATATTGTGAAGGAAACTTATCCTACAAACCAAACCGAAAGGAAATCGTGGTTGTTGCATACGTGCCATTCCAAGAATGCAGCCCACTTCAAAAAAATCTCCATCTACATAAACAAAAGAACAATAAAGGTTGCGAGACATGACCACCTAAAAGAAACTATAACAAAGACCTATCAACTAAAACAAGTAACCGCCAAGTCTGCTGTGGCTGACTTCTACCTGTCAAGTACACCAAACAGCTAGAAGGACAAGAAATAAACTGTGCAACAAAAAAAGAAAGGATATATTGTGAAGGAAACTTATCTTACAAACTAAACCGGAAGGAAATCGTGGTTGTTGCATGCGTGCCACTTCAAGAAAGCAGCCCACTTCAAGAAATGCTCCATCTACATAAACAAAAGAACAATAAAGGTTGCGAGACATGACCACCTAAAAGAAACTATAACAAAGACCTATCAACTAAAAAAAGTAACCGCCAAGTCAGCTTTGGCTGACTTTTACCGGTCAAGAAAACCAAACAGTTAGAATGGCAAGATATAACAGGTGCAACAAAAAAAAAGGATATATTGTGAAGGAAACTTATCTTACAAACCAAACCGGAAGGAAATCGTGTTTGTTGCATGCGTGTCATTCCAAGAATACAGCCCACTTCAAAAAAACCACCATCTACATAAACAAAAGAACAATAAAGGTTGCAAGACAAGACCACCTAAAAGAAACTATAACAAAGACCTATCAACTCAAACTAGTAACCGCCAAGTCAGCTTTGGCTGACTTCTACCGGTCAAGTACACCAAACAGCTAGAAGGGGAACAAATAAACCGTGCAACAAAAAAAGAAAGGATATATTGAGAAGGAAACTTATCTTACAAACCAAACCGGAAGGAAATCGTGTTTGTTGCATGCGTGTCATTCCAAGAATACAGCCCACTTCAAAAAAACCACCATCTACATAAACAAAAGAACAATAAAGATTGCGAGACATGACCACCTAAAAGAAACTATAACAAAGACCTATCAACTCAAACTAGTAACCGCCAAGTCAGCTTTGGCTGACTTCTACCGGTCAAGTACACCAAACAGCTAGAAGGGGAAGAAATAAACAGTGTAACGAAAAAAGAAAGGATATATTGTGAAGGAAACTTATCCTACAAACCAAACCGAAAGGAAATCGTGGTTGTTGCATACGTGCCATTCCAAGAATGCAGCCCACTTCAAAAAAACCTCCATCTACATAAACAAAAGAACAATAAAGGTTGCGAGACATGACCACCTAAAAGAAACTATAACAAAGACCTATCAACTAAAACAAGTAACCGCCAAGTCAGCTGTGGCTGACTTTTACCTGTCAAGTACACCAAACAGCTAGAAGGACAAGAAATAAACCGTGCAACAAAAAAAGAAAGGATATATTGTGAAGGAAACTTATCTTACAAACTAAACCGGAAGGAAATCGTGGTTGTTGCATGCGTGCCACTTCAAGAAAGCAGCCCACTTCAAGAAATGCTCCATCTACATAAACAAAAGAACAATAAAGGTTGCGAGACATGACCACCTAAAAGAAACTATAACAAAGACCTATCAACTAAAAAAAGTAACCGCCAAGTCAGCTTTGGCTGACTTTTACCGGTCAAGAAAACCAAACAGTTAGAATGGCAAGATATAACAGGTGCAACAAAAAAAAAGGATATATTGTGAAGGAAACTTATCTTACAAACCAAACCGGAAGGAAATCGTGGTTGTTGTATGTGTCCCATTCCAAGAATACAGCCCACTTCAAAAAAACCTCCATCTACATAAACAAAAGAACAATAAAGGTTGTGAGATATGACCACCTAAAAGAAACTATAACAATGACAAATCAACTAAAACAAGTAACCGCCAAGTACACCAAACAGCTACAAGGGGAACAAATAAACCGTGCAACAAAAAAAGAAAGGATATATTGAGAAGGAAACTTATCTTACAAAACAAACCGGAAGGAAATCGTGGTTGTTGCATGCGTGCCATTCCAAAAAAGCAGCCCACTTCAAAAAAACCACCATCTACATAAACAAAAGAACAATAAAGGTTGCGAGACATGACCACCTAAAAGAAACTATAACAAAGACCAATCAACTAAAACAAGTAACCGCCAAGTTAGCTTTGGCTGACTTCTACCGGTCATGTACAACAAACAGCTAGAAGGGGAAGAAATAAACAGTGTTACGAAAAAAGAAAGGATATATTGTGAAGGAAACTTATCCTACAAACCAAACCGAAAGGAAATCGTGGTTGTTGCATACGTGCCATTCCAAGAATGCAGCCCACTTCAAAAAAACCTCCATCTACATAAACAAAAGAACAATAAAGGTAGCGAGACATGACCACCTAAAAGAAACTATAACAAAGACCTATCAACTAAAACAAGTAACCGCCAAGTCAGCTGTGGCTGACTTCTACCTGTCAAGTACACCAAACAGCTAGAAGGACAAGAAATAAACCGTGCAACAAAAAAAGAAAGGATATATTGTGAAGAAACTTATCTTACAAACTAAACCGGAAGGAAATCGTGGTTGTTGCATGCGTGCCACTTCAAGAAAGCAGCCCACTTCAAGAAATGCTCCATCTACATAAACAAAAGAACAATAAAGGTTGCGAGACATGACCACCTAAAAGAAACTATAACAAAGACCTATCAACTAAAAAAAGTAACCGCCAAGTCAGCTTTGGCTGACTTTTACCGGTCAAGAAAACCAAACAGTTAGAATGGCAAGATATAATAGGTGCAACAAAAAAAAGGATATATTGTGAAGGAAACTTATCTTACAAACCAAACCGGAAGGAAATCGTGTTTGTTGCATGCGTGTCATTCCAAGAATACAGCCCACTTCAAAAAAACCACCATCTACATAAACAAAAGAACAATAAAGGTTGCAAGACATGACCACCTAAAAGAAACTATAACAAAGACCTATCAACTCAAACTAGTAACCGCCAAGTCAGCTTTGGCTGACTTCTACCGGTCAAGTACACCAAACAGCTAGAAGGGGAACAAATAAACCGTGCAACAAAAAAAGAAAGGATATATTGAGAAGGAAACTTATCTTACAAACCAAACCGGAAGGAAATCGTGTTTGTTGCATGCGTGTCATTCCAAGAATACAGCCCACTTCAAAAAAACCACCATCTACATAAACAAAAGAACAATAAAGATTGCGAGACATGACCACCTAAAAGAAACTATAACAAAGACCTATCAACTCAAACTAGTAACCGCCAAGTCAGCTTTGGCTGACTTCTACCGGTCAAGTACACCAAACAGCTAGAAGGGGAAGAAAAATAAACAGTGTAACGAAAAAAGAAAGGATATATTGTGAAGGAAACTTATCCTACAAACCAAACCGAAAGGAAATCGTGGTTGTTGCATACGTGCCATTCCAAGAATGCAGCCCACTTCAAAAAAACCTCCATCTACATAAACAAAAGAACAATAAAGGTTGCGAGACATGACCACCTAAAAGAAACTATAACAAAGACCTATCAACTAAAACAAGTAACCACCAAGTCAGCTGTGGCTGACTTCTACCTGTCAAGTACACCAAACAGCTAGAAGGACAAGAAATAAACCGTGCAACAAAAAAAGAAAAGGATATATTGTGAAGGAAACTTATCTTAAAATCTAAACCGGAAGGAAATCGTGGTTGTTGCAAGCGTGCCACTTCAAGAAAGCAGCCCACTTCAAGAAATGCTCCATCTACATAAACAAAAGAACAATAAAGGTTGCGAGACATGACCACCTAAAAGAAACTATAACAAAGACCTATCAACTAAAAAAAGTAACCGCCAAGTCAGCTTTGGCTGACTTTTACCGGTCAAGAAAACCAAACAGTTAGAATGGCAAGATATAACAGGTGCAACAAAAAAAAGGATATATTGTGAAGGAAACTTATCTTACAAACCAAACCGGAAGGAAATCGTGGTTGTTGCATGTGTCCCATTCCAAGAATACAGCCCACTTCAAAAAAACCTCCATCTACATAAACAAAAGAACAATAAAGGTTGTGAGATATGACCACCTAAAAGAAACTATAACAATGACAAATCAACTAAAACAAGTAACCGCCAAGTACACCAAACAGCTACAAGGGGAACAAATAAACCGTGCAACAAAAAAAGAAAGGATATATTGAGAAGGAAACTTATCTTACAAAACAAACCGGAAGGAAATCGTGGTTGTTGCATGCGTGCCATTCCAAAAAAGCAGCCCACTTCAAAAAAACCTCCATCTACATAAACAAAAGAACAATAAAGGTTGCGAGACATGACCACCTAAAAGAAACTATAACAAAGACCAATCAACTAAAACAAGTAACCGCCAAGTTAGCTTTGGCAGACTTCTACCGGTCAAGTACAACAAACAGCTAGAAGGGGAAGAAATAAACAGTGTAACGAAAAAAGAAAGGATATATTGTGAAGGAAACTTATCCTACAAACCAAACCGAAAGGAAATCGTGGTTGTTGCATACGTGCCATTCCAAGAATGCAGCCCACTTCAAAAAAACCTCCATCTACATAAACAAAAGAACAATAAAGGTTGCGAGACATGACCACCTAAAAGAAACTATAACAAAGACCTATCAACTAAAACAAGTAACCGCCAAGTCAGCTGTGGCTGACTTCTACCTGTCAAGTACACCAAACAGCTAGAAGGACAAGAAATAAACCGTGCAACAAAAAAAGAAAGGATATATTGTGAAGGAAACTTATCTTACAAACTAAACCGGAAGGAAATCGTGGTTGCATGCGTGCCACTTCAAGAAAGCAGCCCACTTCAAGAAATGCTCCATCTACATAAACAAAAGAACAATAAAGGTTGCGAGACATGACCACCTAAAAGAAACTATAACAAAGACCTATCAACTAAAAAAAGTAACCGCCAAGTCAGCTTTGGCTGACTTTTACCGGTCAAGAAAACCAAACAGTTAGAATGGCAAGATATAACAGGTGCAACAAAAAAAAGGATATATTGTGAATGAAACTTATCTTACAAACCAAACCGGAAGGAAATCGTGGTTGTTGCATGTGTCCCATTCCAAGAATACAGCCCACTTCAAAAAAACCTCCATCTACATAAACAAAAGAACAATAAAGGTTGTGAGACATGACCACCTAAAAGAAACTATAACAAAGACCTATCAACTAAAAAAAGTAACCGCCAAGTCAGCTTTGGCTGACTTCTACCGGTCAAGTGCACCAAACAGCTAGAAGAGGAAGAAATAAACCGTGCAAGAAAAAAAGAAAGGATATATTGTGAAGGAAACTTATCTTACAAACCAAACCGGAAGGATATCGTGGTTGCATGCGTGTCATTCGAAGAAAGCAGCCGACTTCAAAAAAACCTCCATCTACATAAACAAAAGAACCATAAAAGTTGTGAGATATGACCACCTAAAAGAAACTATAACATAGATCTATCAACTAAAACAAGTAACCGCCAAGTTAGCTATGGCTGACTTCTACCTGTCAAGTACACCAAACAGCTAGAAGGGGAAGAAATAACCGTGCAACAAAAAAAGAAAGGATATACTGAGAAGGAAACTTATCTTACAAACCAAACCGGAAGGAAATCGTGGTTGTTGCATGCGTGACATTCCAAGAATACAGCCCACTTCAACAAAACCTCCATCTACATAAACAAAAGAACAATAAAGGTTGCGAGACATGACCACCTAAAAGAAACTATAACAAAGACCTATCAACTAAAACAAGTAACTGCCAAGTCAGCTTTGGCTGACTTCTACCGGTCAAGTACACCAAACAGCTAGAATGGCAAGAAATAAACCGTGCAACAAAAAAAGAAAGGATATATTGTGAAAGAAACTTATCTTACAAACCAAACCGGAGGGAAATCGTGGTTGTTGCATGCGTTCCATTCCAAGAATGCAGCGCACTTCAAAAAAACCTCCATCTACATAAACAAAAGAACAATAAAGGTTGTGAGACATGACCACCTAAAAGAAACTATAACAAACACCTATCAACTAAAACAAGTAACCGCCAAGTCAGCTTTGGCTGACTTCTACCGGTCAAGTACACCAAACAGCTAGAAGGGTAAGAAATAAACCGTGCAACGAAAAAAGAAAGGATATACTAAGAAGGAAACTTATCTTACAAATCAAACCAGAAGGAAATCGTGGTTGTTGCATGCCTGTCATTCCAAGAAAGCAGCCGACTTCAAAAAAACTTCCATCTACATAAACAAAAGAACCATAAAGGTTGTGAGACATGACCACCTAAAAGAAACTATAACAAAGACCTATCAACTCAAACAAGTAACCGTCAAGTCAGCTTTGGCTGACTTCTACCGGTCAGGTACACCAAACAGCTAGAAGGGGAAGAAATAAACCGTGTCACGAAAAAAAAAAAGATATATTGAGAAGGAAACTTATCTTACAAATCAAACCGGAAGGAAATCGTGATTGTTGCATGCCTGCCATTCCAGGAAAGCAGCCGACTTCAAAAAACCTCCATCTACATAAACAAAAGAACCATAAAGGTTGTGAGACATGACCACCTAAAAGAAACTATAACAAAGATCTATCAACTCAAACTAGTAACCGCCAAGTCAGCTTTGGCTGACTTCTACCGGTCAAGTACACCAAACAGCTAGAAGGGGAAGAAATAAACCGTGCAACGAAAAAAGAAAGGATGTGCTGAGAAGGAAACTTATCTTACAAACCAAACCGGAAGGAAATCGTGGTTGTTTCATGCGTGTCATTCCAAGAATACAGCCCACTTCAAAAAAACTTCCATCTACATAAAGAAAAGAACCATAAAGGTTGGGAGATATGACTACCTAAAAAAACTATAACAAAGACCTATCAAATAAAACAAGTAACCGCCAAGTCAGCTTTGGCTGACTTCTACCGGTCAAGTACACCAAACAGCTAGAAGGGCAAGAAATAAACCGTGCAACAAAAAAAGAAAGGATATACTGAGAAGGAAACTTATCTCACAAACAAACCGGAAGGAAATCGTGGTTGTTGCAAGCGTGGCATTCCAAGAATACAGCCGACTTCAGAAAAACGTCCATCTAAATCAACAAAATAACAATAAAGGTTGTGAGACATGACCACCTAAAAGAAACTATAACAAAGACCTATCAACTAAAACAAGTGACCGCTAAGGAAATCGTGCTTGTTGCATGAGTGGCATTCCAAGAATACAGCCGACTTCAAAAAAACCTCCATCTACATCAACAAAAGAACAATAAAGGTTGTGAGACATGACCACCTCAAAGAAACTATAACAAAGACCTATCAACTAAAACAAGTAACCGCCAAGTCAGGTTTGGCTGACTTCTACCGGTCAAGTACACCAAACAGCTAGAAGGGCCAGAAATAAACCGTGCAACGAAAAAAGAAAGGATATACTGAGAAGGAAACTTATCTTACAAACCAAACCGGAAGGAAATCGTGGTTGTTTCGTGCGTGCCATTCCAAGAATACAGCCCACTTCAAAAAAAGTTCCATCTACATAAACAAAAGAACAAT
>CAXKVT010000255.1:0-240000 GCA_964058875.1 Carex rostrata
TGTGAGCTAGTACGTAAAATCAAAACAAGGATGAGGCCTCTTATCAATGTCCAAACCTTTTTTTTTTTTTTTTTTTTTTTGTAAAAAAAGATGGAGGTGTCCAACCTTCCACATTAGAAATTAAGTGTCCTTATCTATAAATTAAAAGCTATTGTTCATCAGTATTGTACTAACTTTAATTTTGTTAGTTTGTAAAATTCTCATTAAAGGAAATTAAGAAATTTGTTGAACAAAATTTTCATGCAAGCATGACATTTTAAAAATGCATGTCATGTATGCAACATATATATAGAGAGATATAGATGGGCTACGGTGAGTTGCGAAGGATCTTGTTTTATTTCATGCTTATATCTCTATTTTTAAAGACTAAATAGTCGATCCAAACCACTCAACATAATATCCATATTGATATGTGCTTGGAGACTAAATTTAATATTTTCAATTTTTTTTTACTAACTTTAGATAGGTAGAAAACTGATGTTTTTAGATGGATTGTGGACCATAAAAAATAATGATTTTAAAATATTCTAAAAAATTAATAAACAATTTTAAAAAAATATATAAAATTTGGTCTCCTAGCACATTTCAATATGGAGATCATATTGAACGGTTCGGTTCATCTTTTTAAAATTTTAAATATAAAAAAATATGAACGTGAATTAAAATAAAATCCTTACTTCGTAACTCACCATAATCCAACTCTATACATACATATTCCTTTGTTTCAAACTGTTCTGATCACATCTTGATGGTAACATGAGAGCTGAGCGTAGACGGTAGTATGTGTTGTGTGTGCATCCATCATTATGGCGCAGGCTTAGGCTCCTGTTTTAAAATAGAGTTGCAATCTCGAGGCCGTACAATCGTGGCTTGTGTTGTGTGATTAAGGTTTTATGTTTCATGTGGTAATAGCAAATGTTTTCAGTGATAATAGTATTACTTACATAAAACATAAAAATGGTGTTCGTATATTATTTAAGTCTATATATATAACACCAACTCCAAAATCTATCGAATAAACTTTAAACGGTGAATTCAAACCATTCAAACCGATCTACTTCTTTAGTTGTGTGTTTATATGCAAATTTATAAATTTTCGAACTTATTTAGTATCAAATCAAGCGGTTAAATGAGTGAGTTTTTAAGTTAATTTTAATATATTCATTTTTCAACATTTTTATCGCTTGATTTGATACACAAATAACTTGAAAATATAAAAAATTTGCATGTAAACACATCACTCATAAAGTAAATCGATTTGAACAGTTTGGATTAATCATTCGAAGTCTATTTAATTAATTTTGATTTGAAATTTTGTGACAATTGTGACATAATCCCCAAACTTTGTAAATTGCATCTGTAAACTCGTTGATAGACCAACTTAAAGATCAAATTCGGGATCAACTAGAACAAGTCCGCATATATAGGGTTTTTTTTTTTCCATTGGTGTACAAGTAGTTGATTACAATATTAAATTGGGGATCAACCGGTAAAGTGCATCAGTGGGTGCATTGCATATATATATATATGTTTCTTACCTACAACAAAGCAAACAACTATCAATTTTTATGTAATTGCAAATAAATAACTTGAAAATGTAAAAACAAATAATTAATGTATAAATACAAAAAAGTTTCTTGACCCAGAATCATCAAATTTTTTATATTTTTCATGTGCCTTGTTTCATACTTTCACTATGTTGACTTGACAATGTTGCTCTCAATGTGGTAACATAATGTTGAAATTAATTGGCACTGAAATTTTTTGTTGTTATGTTCTAGTATGAGTGCAAGGAGGCTTAGAGGCATACGACACTAAGAGAGGACTGAACAAAGAATGCAGGATAGGGTGTGGTGTATTTTTTTTTTGTGTGTGTATGATAATGATACCACTCAATTGACAACTAGAATTAATACTACCTCATCTACCAGCCTATAAAATTTTTCTCACTCACTTTTTACAAGATATATTGTCTGGTTGAACAATAGATTGTCATTTGAAATTAATCCATCATAATCAACTGAATTCGTTATTATTATTATTTTTTTAATCTCTCGATCTAGTATAAATTGACCTTGCGGAAATGAACAAGATCTAGCATAAATTAATTAACCGCTCTATCTTTAAATTCTTGATTAATGAATGAAAAATTTGAAGTCGCACCAAGGGACGCTAGTTGCCAAAATAGATTGTCATTGATGTAATTCTAACTGTTTGATTCTAATCTAACGGTAGAAATGAGCCCCGCAAGGATCCTCATGATATGGCACCTGTAGAGGTTTCTTAACCAAGGATTGCAGATGATATATATTATTTTCTTTATGCACACGTAAAAGATCACAATATTTCGATTTTATTTTGATTAGTATCAAGAGCTTGCAAAAATACACCGATGTTAATAAATTATGAATGTTAATTTTTCAACTTATTGATTCATATAAAATCAAAACCAAAAAGTGATATTTTTTTTATGTGCATGTGAAGAAAATAATATTAATCATATTCATAACTAATGGTTTTATTTTGACATATAATTTTTTAGAAACTTTGTTATAAAAAAAATTAAAAAAATAGAGACAAAAAAAATTTAAGGCATTTGAACCCTTTTCTTTTTTTTTTCATTAGGGATAATAAATAAATTTATATGTAAAAGTTGATTTTCTCATAAAATAAAGTTAACATTAAACAACTTAATCAAACATTCAAATTAATGTCAAAAACTGATTCACTACAAGTCTGAAACCTACTTTAATGTAACAATTAGTTAATGCCATACAATTTTCCTTTTTTGTTCTCTTTACGAAACATCATAACATAATTCAAATAAGCACAAACTTACTGAGACTTAATTGCTCTTCTTTTGTCCATATGCATATTAGAAAAAAAAAATTTGATATGACCTTCAGACAATAATCTGAATATTCTGTTGTGAAAATCCTTGATAATTAACTAAATCACACTGAATTCGATCTTTCAATACAGATTGCTTACAGCTTTCTTTTTTAAGGCATCTATTAATTGTAATTACATGGACGAAACTAGAAAAATGAGAGTGGAGGTTGAAAAATTTAGTGTAGTGTAATTTTATTTTATAACTAAATTAGAAAGTAATGACTAATGATGTATATAAAACTTATAAAATTATAAATTTTCAACTATCCATCTGCTTGTAAAATGTAACCAATTAAGAGAATGACGTCAAGTTATCAACAATATAAGAGTGAAATCTTTCGGTGTGATGGGTTGCCAACTTTTTTAACTTACAATTAAGTTATATATTTTGTGTTTTTTTTTTTTGATAAATCGGAGAAGAGGAATTAATTACCGTTTTTTTTTATGTACCACCCTAATAAATAAGAATTAAATCAATACCACCCGTTAATTCCGAATTCAGATTCCGCCACGTTCGCACACTGGATCTGCGAACGGGTCGCTACCCATTCGCGCAATGGATATGCGGACTGACCCGTTCCCGACGACCCGTGCGCGTAACAGATCTGCGGACGGATGACCCGTGCGCGTAACAGATCTGCGGACAGACCCGTTCGCACTGTTGATCTGCGCACGTGGCACATTATATAGATATATACCAGTTCTGCAGAGCATTCTACACCCTCATTTTCACCGAAGCTGCTGCATAGGTACGTTTTTTTCCTTTTCATCCTTTTTTTAAAAAAAATTATTTTTTGTAGTTTTTTTAATTTAGTTATTTTTTATTATTAGGTTTATTCAACCAATTATAATTGGAATTGCTTGTTATTTTGATGGTGAAGTATTACAAGGACCAAATGGCGCTTATTATAGCCACCAAGTGCCGAAAATGTTCAATATCCGGCTTGGTTTGGATTTTAGAGGTTTAAATAGGGAAGTGTACCAACAACTCGGTATTGAGCACCGTAATTATGAACTGATAATTACCGCAAGAATCAATATTGGCCAAGGCAATCAAACCTGGTTCCAACAGCTACCGGTACAAGACGATAGCAGTTGGGAGTTATATGTCCAAATGACAATGAATATGACTTTCAAGTTCCTGGAGTTATATGTTGTAGCCAACCCCAGACAAAACTCTAGACATAACTCCAGACAGAATACTAGGCAATTGTTGCAGTTGACTCAGGGTTTGGGGCTCGAGCAATCTGTAACGGGTCCTAGCCGGGCCCCATGTGTAGCGGGCCCTAGTAGGGTCCAATCTGACAGGGGTCGATCTCAGATTCCATCATCGTCCTCTAGCCGAGTCCAATCTGAGAGGGAGCGATCTGAAACCCCTGAACGGCTTTATTATGCTGAAAATACGGACGATGATCCTGAAGAAATGGAGGCAGAGGCTAATTGGGATGATAATGGGGACGGTAGGGTATCAGATCACAGTGATGAGGATACTGGTATTCCTGTGCTTGGTAGACGGAAGTGGCCTATAGTGGATCGTGGCGAAATCCTGCTTGGTTGGCTTATTTGGATACATGTGGCAAATATAATGAAAATGACGAGGAAGAACTGCCTAAGTCATGGAAGGTGTATCAAGCTATGGATGATGGATCTCGTTGGGAAATAATGACTAGCAACGGTTCCGAATCGCTCAACCATGTCTTCAAAACTTCTCGCAGGTTTGTATTTTGTAATCCTCTTATTTTTTATTATTGTTTTCTTCACTTAGTTGTAATTTTAATTATTGTTTTATTATTGTTTTCTCATAGATTACCAGTTGCTGCAATCATTGAGGAGACATTCTACAAGTGTGTCAGCTGGTTTGAGCAAAGAAGTGAGACGGTTGTGCAATTGCAAGCAGGGACGGTGTTCCCAGAGGAATCTGGGAACAACCAGCAAGAGAATAACTCCATTATGTAAGCCCGTGTCCACCGATCTATCTTCTCCTCAGGCGCATCTTCTTCCAATTTTCCACTACATATACGAACTAATTTAGTACAGAGTATGAAGCATCACAATCAAATACTTACTATTACAAAAAAAATACTTACCTGAATGCCGCCCGCAAAAGAGGTATACTGATGTCATTCTTCGATGCAACCTTCGACCTCTTGAGGGACCTTTCCTTCATCAGGTTGGGTCCCAACAGTTCTTCGACGTCCTTTGTGAAGTCCCCGTACTCCACACCCGTCACAGCTCGTCCAGTAATAGGCAGTTCCCAGAGACAACTGACATCCTGGAGAGACACCGTAATCTCTCCGACAGGCATGTGAAATGTGTGTGTCTCCGGCCGCCACCTCTCGACCAACGCAGATAGAAGAGCGACATCTGCGACAATGGGGGTCAGCTGTGAGACATGCCACAGACCCAAACTCTTCAACACGGGAGCATATCGGTCGTCGTAGAGGATACTCATCTGATTGTTCCGCGTATTCGTCAAGGTATGAGTCTGCATTCAATTTCAAAACAAACAAACATATAACTTACCTATTTTTATCTAAATGAAAATGAAAATTATTTGCATTTCTCAAAACAAAAACTTACATATGCGTTTTTGATCTTGTGCTCCTCGAATTTATATCAGCAAAGAGGACTGATACTCTCTTCCGTCATATTTGGAAATACGTGACGGGCCAGTGATAAATCTAACTGTAAATCATCTTGCGTCCGATTTTGATTGGTACCGCTGGTTGACGCCATCCTAACAACAAATTTAACAATTTTATCAATTTTGACCTCTATTGATAATTTCAAATAGTACAAATCTAACAATAATACAAATATCTATGGTAATTCAATAATATATCACCATTCTTGAATGAATCGGTAAAAAATCTTACAATCTACGCTAATTCAGAAAAAAATAAATTCTGAATTGGTGCATTTATACTCTATTTTGGTCTAAATACAACATTTCTAAATTTGTCGATTTGTAAATTGGTACATTTCTAAATTCTAAATATAATTTCTAAATTCTACATACAATCACAATTCTAAATTGGTTTAAATACACAAATATTTTGGTACCCAACTAAACTACTATTTTAGTGTAATTTACAATATACTACTATTTAATAAAAAATATACACAAATAATAGTATATCGTAAATTACACAAATATTTACAAATAGATCACAATATACTATTTTGATCTAGTTAACACAAATATTTACAAAACTACAAAAAATATAAACAACTATTTTGGTACCTAATTTACAATATACAATATACAACTATTTTGAACTAATTTACAATATACAACTATTTTGGTACCTAATTTTGATCTAATTTACAATATACAACTATTTTGGTACCTAACAAAAATAAACTACCTAAAACTAGAAAAAAAATTAATCTAATTTATAATATACAACTATTTTGGTACCTAACTAAAATAAACTATCTAATAAAACTAAACTACTTAATAACTAAATTAAATTAAATTATTTAACAAAATTAAACTAATAAATTTTTTTTTTTACCTTTTTACTCTGCTGGACGCGGCAGTGCGGAGACAGGGACAGGTGTAAAAACACTGCGGAGGGGCTTATATCCGGATCCGCCACGTACGCATATCTATAGTGCGAACGGGTCAGGTCGCGCACGGGTCCGTCCGCAGATCAGTTACGCGCACGGGTCGTCGGGAACGGGTCAGTTGGGAACGGGTCAGTCCGCTTATCCATTACGCGAACGGGTAGCGACCCGTTCGCAGATCTACTGTGCGAACGTGGCGGAATCTGAATTCGGAATTAACGGGTGGTATTGATTTAACTCTGATTTATCACGGTGGTACATAAAAAAAAACCGGAATTAATTATTGATATGAGTATAATATATATATCGAGTAACCAGAAAATATATTATGTATGCCCTTCTTAGTTATCTTTGCTTGAAGCATGCTCTATTCTCATCCTACGAACCTAAATTTATGGGGATCAAGTACCTAGCTTTGATCTTATTTGTAAAATTCATGTCGAGTTGTAGCCGAATCAATCGAAACAAGTATCATTACGATACTAGCTAGGTTGTGAAAAAGTACTATCACAGTACGTGCAGCGAACCGGTTAACAAATAATAACAATTAATTAATTAATTAATATTTAGTAATGATACTTGGAATTTCACATATTAATTAGGTCCTACACTCGACATTAATTAATTAACCAAAGCATGCATGTATCAGCTCCTATCAGTCATAATTTTGTTCACAATAATTAATTGTATTTCTTGGAGATTGATCGCCAGGAAATAGTTTAATTAATTAGGTTCTTGATTCATCATGATTACATTTTTTTAGTAATTATTTAATTATAAAATAAATATTGTCGAATTCAATTATTATTTTTCTAAACTGTCGGTTTTACGAGTTCAATTATAATTTAAAAAATAATATACAAAATATGACATATAGAGGATGCATATTATTTTCTCTATGTTCACGTGTATAGTTTACTACCTTTTGATTTTGTTTTAATTGATATCAAGAGCTTTCGCAAATACACTTGTGTGAATAATTTAGGATGTTGATTTTTAACTCATTGATTCCTATAATAATAAATCTAATAAATGATAATCATTTATGTGAATTAATGTAAAGAAAAATAATATAGATTGTATCTAATGATTTTATTTCGACATATAAATTGTTTGCTCTGTCACCAATCAGGGCTTGTAGGAGTGGCTTCAAATTGATACTATTGTAACTAATATAGAGAGGTAGAGGTAGAGGTGGACCTACAAATAATTAACAAAAGGAACAAATAAATAAAATTCCCCTGCTGCTGCTGCTATCAATTAGGATGTAATAATTAATTTATAGAATTTGATACTGTTGTAACTAATAATTCTCCATAGAAAACATTGGAACATTAATTAATTTCCAATTAATATTAAGTCATCCAATTCCAATTAATCTGAGGTCAAGCGACCACACCTCTGAAAGGGACTCAAGAATGGAGACCCTTTTTCTGTGTGACCTGCTTTTTACTTACTAGATTCCCTAATAATTGGAAGAGACTCTGATATTGAACAAATTTCTGAACAGGTCTAGTGATTCAACAAGCCAAATTGAACCAATACTTATAATTTCTCCCACGTCAGTAATTAAAAATTGGGAGAATTGAATGACTTAATTCTCTGAATGGGGCCAGTTACTTTAAAGTATTTTTCATTTCTTTTCTTTAGATTGCATAACTTTATTGAGATTAATTGCGTCGGTTCAATCATAAAATGAACTTCAAATTCATCACAGAACTAATCAAAATTAATTTGTTATCATAGCTTTCTGTCAAAAAAGAAAATTGTTATCATGCGTGTTATATGCAACTATGATACCAAAAAAAAATAATACTCAAGACTATGTTGTAATGCTTGATCTTAATTTTAGTGATGCCTAGTAGGCCAGCTCTCAAGATGATAGGCTCAAACAGGGGAAGCTATCCATATTTCCCAATAAGTGTACTGTACTGCATGTGCCTAGTTAGCTAAATTTTGACTATATATAATAGGTATGAAAACCGAGTATTCAACTTCGAGGCATCACCAAAAGATCAAGTTCAATGCAATTAACAATTTCTTTGCGCAGCTTTTTGTTTCATGTTTTATATTAATTGTCGCTGAGTCTTCCTTTAATTGAAGGGATTATATACCGGCGAGACACAGGGAGAATCCCATCTCGGGTCACCATTTGGTATCTTGTGCTTAATAATTTATATAAGTAAATATGCTATTTTCTCTAGTGATTTTTGGCAAACATAACAATTAAATGTTAGTTGCCAAAATATTTTTTCAAGATTAAACTGTCAATAAATTTATAGAGCCAGAAGAAATTATCAACATATATAATTAATGCTGATATACTTTCGTAATATAATAAAATATTTTCTCTTCTAATATCTTTGAAAATCTTAAAGATCTAACGGAATACAAATAATGAATATTGAGGAATATTTATTTATTTATTTTACATCTGACTTTGAAAAAGAAAATCATTTTAAAATTAGAGATATAAACAAATTTCAAACAAAATAACATATTTATAACTTTAAAAGTAACATTTAAGAAAAAAATATACAATAACATACGATCGAGAGAGCAGCATTTAAATGTCTATTTATTAGAAGTTTTATATAATGTCATGTTGATAAAAAAAAAAGCGGTGCAAATATTGTGAACCATATCTGGATTGAAATCCTGCAACCCTCTCTAAAGGAAAATAAAATGCCTTTCTCATCCTGAAAAGAAAACAAATTAATTAAAGATTAATGGAGATTTGAACTGATAACTTGATGAAACGTGTCTAATGCCTTCCCCATCAGCTATATACGACAAAATATGTACTAAAGTTTGATATTGAGAATTTTATTTTTATTTTCTGACTTGCACATTATGATAAATTCAAGCCATATTATTTATTATCTTGCTGACTTTTAAGACTTAGTTTTGAATTTTTTGTTTGTTTAGTTATGTCGTCCGATAATATAAAGATATAGTTAATTTTAAATACTACTAATTAAATCAAACAAAGAAATAGATTATCTTACAGACTTTAGAGATTTAATTTTGATTTTTTACTTGTTTAATTATGTCATCCGATTATGTAAAGATATAGTTTTAAATACTATTGATTAAATTATATCAAAGAAAGAAATATTATTTTGGAACGGTAACAAAAGATTTTCCGTATCTTTTGACAGCACCGCTACAGTAATCTTGCTTGTTAAAGAAGTAACAAAGAAAGGAACCTTACTTCTCTAAGCTCACTAAAAAGTAAAATGTAGGTCTCCTCCAGTTGGGGAGTTCATTCTAGAAGTTCTGGGAGAGAAAAGACAAAGCGTGAGGAGAGAAAGAGCAGAGAGAGATGAGCTCGTGCGAGAGAGAGAGAGAGAGAGCGATCGCGCGCGCGAGAGAGAAAGCAATCTCGCGCGAGAGAGAGCAGGCGTGCTAGAGAGATCGCGGGAGAGGAGGCGGAGGAGAAAGGGATGTCAGCCATGGCGAAGGAGAAGAGATTGGGGAGGAGAGAACGCCAGGAACGGCAGACGGAGACGAAGCGGAGCCGGCCTTTCAGACCTCTAACGCGCACAAGATAGCATATCTTTTGATTTTGAGCGGTGTTTCGTAATGTAGAAATCGTGTGTCTCAGAGTTTAAGACGCAGAAACAAGGATTTTCTGGGGCTAGGGAGCTTCAGATCTCTAGTTGGATCAGGATCTGGTGCTGTCAGAGCAGGCTACACTCCTAACGCAGAGCCATCTTTTGAATCAAACTAGCAGGTAGATTTCTTCCCTCAAATTGAGAAAAACTAACTTCATTTATTATATTATGCTAGAGGATCTAAGTGAATGTTGGAATTTTGATGAGATAATTTGGCAGTGAACCTCTGATTCTAGATATCATGTTTCGTTTTGCTAAGTGCAGTGTTAAACAGAGCCAAGAACCCGTTAAAGGTTGTCGACTACGTCGAAAAAATATACGGGACTTACAGAAACATTGAGGTACTTTTTTCTTCTTATAATGTGCAATCAAGCCTTATTTTACAATTTTGGGAATGTTGTCAAGTTAAGTTGCAAAACTGTGGTAAAATGAGGTCACAGTTCAGTCTGTACTTTGGTCTATTTGCCAAATATATGCAAATCAAGCACTTTTGTACTGTTTTGGAAATGTGTTTTTTGTCTGGTGTAGTACCTGTTAATTAGTCGTGCATTGTTCAAAATTTTCTGGTTACCTATTATTTCATTGGGCTGTCAATCTATTTTATGTTGCCAAAAAATGGGTGAAATAATGCCAAATTGAGTCATAATTTTGATCTAATTTCCAAATATAATTTGGTGCCCATATGTGCTAATCTGGCAATATTCATTCCAAGAAAACAAACTTTGAGGAAAAGTGGTGATCTCTCAGGAATAGGCCCTTTCATTATTAACTAAGTTAGAAAAGTGTATTAATATTATTTATTTTAGAAGTAATTAATTAACTAATTTTACTTCACAGGAAACAAGTTGTGTGAACCCTGAGTACATGGCTAAGCAACCAGACATCAATGATCAGATGCAAGCTATTCTGATTGACTGACTCATTGAGGTAATTTTGCCGGCATTTGTGAAACTAGTAATGTTTTCAAACCAAGGTTAAGTAAAAATGTCAAAAGGATGCACCAACTATTTAAAGGTAAGAAAAATCACAAAGGTGCCCCTAATTTTTTAACGAAAGAAAAATGAATATAATGCCCCGACTTCTAAACATAACCAAAATCTTTCCACAATAGTTCATATGATCTTCATACATGAAAATTGTAACTAGTTAAAACTTGTGATAAAAAAAAGCTTGTTAGATTTTCAGGATTAAATTGTCGGAATTTAACTTATTGTAACTCATCTATATTAATTTTTTTTTTCTTTCTTTTCCATATTCAGGTGCATTACAAGTTTGAGCTCATGGATGAGACACTATATCTAACTGTGAACATTATTGACCGGTTCCTAGAACGGCAAAATGTTCAACGATAGAAGTTGCAGCTGGTTGGAGTTACTGCAATGCTACTTGCATGCAAATATGAGGAGGTCTCTGTGCCCGTAGTTGAGGATCTGGTGCAAATCTCTGACCATGCCTACACACGTCAGGAAATCCTTAACATGGTAAGCAGGCATTATAGACTTGTTGTGTGCACTCGGCTGTTTATTTTATTTGGCAAAACCAGCTTAATCATTTGCCGAGAACACCTATTTTTAATGGATAGGTTAGAAGTAATTTTTGTTTTAGCTTCAAGAATTATTTTCTCCGTGAAAAAAATTGGGCAAAGGTCACTGCTTTTTATCTCTCTCTGGTAGCAGCGAAATTATGTTCATGTATGGGGTGCTTTTTGCAAATACTATAACTAGTTGGTATATTTTTTGTCACAAGAAGAATTTCTTTATAATATTGCAACATTTTTTTAACATTTGATCAGGAATGGCTGATTGTAAAGACTCTCCAATTCAACATGTCTGTACCGACTCCATATGTCTTCATGAAACGGTTTCTCCAAGCTGCTCAGTCTGATAAACAGGTTATTAAACTATTATACTCTACTTGTTTTTACAAAATATGATTGTTTTTAATTTTTACCCAACAGTTTTATTTATTTTTTGTTTTGTGATCATAGATGGATCTGCTTTCATATTTTCTAATGGAGCTGTGCTTGGTGGATTACAACATGTTGCGGTACCGACCTTCTCTCCTCGCCGCAGCAGCGGTATACACTGCACAGTGCTCACTCAAGGGATACAAGCTCTGGACCAAAACTAGCCAGTTTCATTCAACCTATTCTGAAGACCAGATAATGTAAGTGCAATAACCAGAAGGCCATTAAAGCATATAATGTGTTGTTTGAGATATCTTCTGGATACTATTTTTAATACAAAAGAATTATGAATGTTATAACATCTTTTCACTATAGCATCTAATTTTATGTTTCGCTATTTTTTTGTTAGTGAATGCTCACGCAGAGGATAGCGTTTCACTTCATTCTAGCTCCTTCCTCTTCTTTGGGAGAGAAAAAGACAAAATCACGGGAGGAGAGAAAGAGAGAGAGAAAGAGACAAAGGTCTTGCGTGAGGAGAGAGATATAAGAGCTCGTGAGAGAGAGAGAGAGAGAGCAGGCGAGTTGCGTGAGGAGAGAAAGAGATAAGAGCTCGTGAGAGAGAGAGAGAGAGAGAGCAGGCGAGATAAGAGAGAAATCGCGGGAGAGGAGGCCAAGGAGAAAGGAGAAAGGGAGCGAATGAGAAGAGATCAGGGAGGAAGACGGAGATGAAGCCGAGCATCAGGAGGAGGAGCCGGCCTTTCAGACCTCTGACGCGCACAGATAAGCATATCTTTCGATTTGATCTTTATTTTCGTAGAAATCGTATATCTTAGGGTTTGATCTAGTTGGATCACCATCTGGTGCTGTTAGAGGAGGCTACACTCCTAACACAAAGCCATCATTTATATCAAACTTGTATGCACAGATCAAACTCATAGATTTCTTCCCTTAAATTGAGAAAAAACGTATGGATTAAAATCACAGCAGGCATATCATGTCTAGGTCTCCTTGATCCAAGATTTAAATTGTCAAAATGGGTGTTTCAGTCTAGTTTAAGCATGGTTATGGTTTGCATGCTGTACTAGAACCTCAGGGAGTTTCCAAGAATTTTAAGAACCTTTAACTGTGTTTAATCTTTATAACAATAACAATGGTGCTAATTGGCACTGTTTAGAATAGTGAATTTCTGTCACTTTTCAAATTGAGTTGAGGTACTGCTTTGTGGCTGGTTTTTGGCTGCTATGTTGAGTGAATTGAGTTCATTAAAGTTTGGTCCTGGGTAGTAGGCAAGTTTGTCTAGAGTTTAGAAGTGCTGCTGGGAATTTTTCGGTTTGACCCCTATGTTTAATTAGATAAGGTATTCCAAACTATACTGGCTCAGAACTCTCTTAAAGTCTAAACACTGAAAATAATTGGTTGAAACATGAAGAGCTTTTTCACTAATTTGTCCTTCATAACTACATAGTTTCTAAATTCTTCACTTTAGAGGTAAATAAACTTGAATTATTGCAGATGTGGATCAAGCCAGACATATAAAGGCAAACACTGGAACAGTCGGTGTAAGAGACATCGAGATAGAAGATGATAGGTATAACTACAAATTTTCATCAAAATTGTCTCATTAAACTGTTAGGTATTGTTTTCTCATTCTATTTCTTAATTGATCATTATTGTCAATTGTTTTCATGATACGTTGAGCTGGTAAGCAATATATTTCATTTCTTTTTGAATTTTTATTGTTTATGGTAATTCAAACTTGATATTCCCCCATCTCTCTTCTCTAGTTACGCATTTAATTATGGCTACTGTTGAATCCGGTATATGGTTGATTTTTCTTAGAATTCACTGTTATATTCTATCTATAGCTCGGGCTAATTTCTTAGAATTCACTGTTATGTGCTAGAAATTTTGCTCAATTTCCCTTCTAACAACATTTTTTGCATTTAATTATCCAATTTGCTTGGAGTGATGTGCTGAACCTTGTGGTTACTACTTTACTATACTAGAGCACATCACTGATCAAGTTTACTTCAATAGTTTTCTTTAATTAGGTTGTAACCTGATTCTTTTGTTGGTCGCTAATTAATAAGGATTTTGAGATTTGGCTATTCTAATAAGACAAACAATAGCTATTCTTGATTTGGCTATTCTAGCTATACTTGTTTTGCAACCAAACATAGTAAACCAATTTAGACAAAAAATGCTAGTAAACTAATTATTTCAGTTGCAGGTTCAGTTCTTCCTCATGTACTTGGACTAGTACCAATAACGATACTAGTGTTTTATTATTTCCTTTATTTCATATAATCAAGCAAGATTCCAATCAGCTCCGAACTGACAAAGGAATTTTTTTTTTGTTTCATAAATCCAGTATAGAATACTAATTGCAATGGCCAGAGACAGATTTTGTACCGCCATTCTTCTCTGATGTAAATCAAAGAACCCAAGTACCAGTGAAGAGTAATGTTCTTACCGGCATCTGCGCGGCTGTCCTTTCATTCTTCATGGAGGTCTGTCAGCTAATTGGAATGGTATGGTACCAGTAATCACCTTGTTGTATAGTCTTTGATAGTTTGTAGAATTATATTCGCATGCAATCATTGCAACTCCTTTTTAAATTATATAGGTTAGTGTTGGCACACTTCTCGCATTCACGATAGTTGCAGTTTCAATCCTGATACTCAGATATGTCATTCTTTTCTTCTTTTTTATTCCTGTTCTATTTTTTTTTTATGTGTGCTTGATTTGGTATTTTGTTATGGATAACAGGTACCATTGCCTTCATCGTTGAGAGAATCGATTGACTCAGTCTCGCTTCGTTTCAGCTCACAAGAAGATGCAGCTCAAAGAAAAAATTTATGGATGTAATTCTTTTTGATATCTTAAATAAACAGAAAAAAAGGAAATCTAAAATACCTCAACTTTACTCTAGTTTTGAGATTTGTAGTGTTTAGTGGTCTTCTACTTCAAAAAAAATAAAAAAAATGTATGATAATATTATTTTTTGTGTTTGCAGACGAGATTAATGAGGAGAAAAGGCGAAAACTAGTAGCTATGAACATAGCATTTGTTGTTGTAGGTGTTCTTATCCTCACAGCTTCAGCCTCTGCAACATTTCTGTCTAGGTAATTATCATGCTTTCAAGATGAATAACAAAAAGAAAAGAGAAGGATAGAAACACTTTCAAGGAGATAAACATTTCTAACCTCTTTTATGCAGTAGTTTTCCAAAATATTTTGGGTGCGTTGCGGGTGGATTACTGCTCCTGACTGGACTTGGTGTACTGTCCTATATAGACCAAGATGATGGCCACCATAGTTTCGGCCACACTGGAGGTATAATATTTTTTTGTAACTGTCCTAACATTAATGAACAGTATGCAACTATAGTTGTACGGTACCTGAAAACACGATGAGCAGAACCTTTCCACTTGAGTACCCTCTAAAGCAGCTGCCATTAAGGTTGGGACCTTTTTTAGCAAAAAAAATGTCCAACACAATTAATTTTCAGATCGAATGGAATTATTCCACTGAATTGCATGCTAGCATGAGAAGTATATTCCACTGAATGACTTCTTTTTCGTTTAAAAACCTTGATAATTAATTTTGTTATTTTGAAATAAAACCACACTTCTAACTATTTTTTTTTCTTCTCTTGAAGCTGAAAGATGGAATGAATTCAACATGGATTGGTTGATGCCAACCAGGGGCGAGTCCAGTATGAAACAGGGGTAGGCACTTGCCTGTCCCTGGAAATTTTTTTTTTTGGACCGGGCTTTTCTGATGGGCTTGCCTACCCCAGGCCCAGAACCTGACGCTCTCTCCTGCGCGAAGGAAAATAGTTTCTTTCTCCGCTCAGCCACTCTGTCCTGCGCGAAGGAAAAGAAGAAAGACGCGGTGCTGCTCGATCGGAGAGGTAGAGAGAAAGAAGAAAGGCTCAGTAGAGAGAAGGTTACTGATGACGAGGCGCTCGATCCTGTGCTTCTCATCTCTGGAATGGCAGGATCGATCTTGAGTGCGAAGAGAAGGATCGATCTGTGGTGACAATTGAATTGCTTCTCATCTCTGGTTTGTAGTTTTTTTTCTCTTCTTTTTTCCAATTTCACAGGTGTATTTCTGCTTGTGTAGTGTGTTTTTGTACTTCATTTTCTTTAAAAGATTGTCTTGGGATGTTTTATGGATTAGTTTTAGTATAGATTACGGCTGTTAACTCAATTAGAGAAGAAAATTTCTGAATAAACCTTTTCAAGACAAGTCAAATTTCTGCAAGGGAAGCCCTTCTCTTCTGTTCTTTGCTTCTTGATGTGATTGGTCAATTTTATAATCCAATTGGTTGCAAAGGTTGCCCTTTTACAGACAATATTTTATAATCCAATTCGGTTTAAGTTCTGACCTTTAAAATCAAGAGCTTGGTCAATTAATTTGCTTGAAAATTTGAGTTTAATCCATTGTGTAATTGTTTAATTTGAAAGCAGGAACCCACTGGTAAAAATCTCCCCGGTATATAGTATAGAAGGAGAACAAGTACTGGCACCAAAAATTGCAGCATTTTCATCAAGAGAGCCAAACCCGACATTTCCCGGTATACTCAAGGTATGTGTTTTATAATTCAATTAATATAGAAATTGGGGGAAGCTGTCTCTAACAATACACAGAGAGATTGTGAGTTGAATTAATATATTTTTCTAATGGGACGTACAGCCTGATATAGCCGCACCTGGAGTGGTATTGTTGCACTTCTCAAATCTGTGCATGAGTGCATCCTGATTGGTCCCCTGCTGCCATAAAATCTGCAATTGTCACCACAGGTTAGCTTCAAGTTTTCAAGTTTTCAGTTCCTTTATTTTTCCAAGTTGAAAAGTGAATCCTTTTCAAATAATAGGCAATATTGGTTACCACAGATTGCTCCTTTTATAGGCAATTGTCACCACAGATTGCTCCTTTTATAGCCAATATTGGTTACAAATGAGACATGTATCCTGTAAGATCAATTAATTCAAGAGCTCGGTCAATGTCTGCAACATTGGGCTTTCAATTTCATTTTCATTTTTTCTTAGTTTATCTACATTTCAATGTTTTAATTTAAGCATGTCCAGGTTTCATCTCCCAGGTTAGCAATGTTTGGTTACTTACGTCAAGAGTGAGTTATTTGATGAGGTAGATGATGAACGAATTATGCAACAATGGCAAAATATGAGTAACCGTAGAGAAAAGCTCCCTCCATTGACTTGATTTTATAGCATTAATATATTTCTTTAATATTTGTTATAAACTTTTGACTTAGTTGAAACCTTTGATGTTCATTTATGTTAATTTTTTTTTACAACTATTTATATAGTTATGCTTGCCTACCCTTGATTGAATTCCTAGCCTCGCCACTGATGCCAACTGACAAGAGCAACTTTGATGACTTCGCAAGTGGGAGGGGAAGGCATCCTTCTTCTAGGGTTGTATTAAGTTAAGTTTCTTTCTTATCGAATCTGTTGTGGGGTTATTTTATGCTAGATGATTAATAGTTAGTATCATCAAGGCAGATTGTCTATTGCTGAAATGGTTCATATTAGCAACTCTGCTTCCTTTCTATGCATATCAAATTATGGCATGTATTCTTTGGAGTTTAATTGTTCTCGCGAACTGAATTGAGTTAACATGTCTTTATGATGTTTAATTTGTCCAAATGGCATCATTCTACTGACACGGGGGCGAGGATTTCCTGAGCAGTTTTTTAAGTGTGTTTTTTTATTAGTAAATACAGTTAGGATATTCCGTATAAATCTTTGCAGTATTTCCACGTTGGATAACTAAAAATACTGAAAGATCAAAAGATAAAGTGCATTGGTAATGCTAAAAGTTGTTCGTTTAGCTACTAGCCATAAAAGACTTGCAAGAATTATAAAATATGACAGAAATTATAGTGCTTTGAACAGCATTAGTATTTTCACCAGTATTATACCATGGCATATTACGAACATTGATATTTGTTATTTTTGTTTACTTTAGCTTTTTGCTTCTTTTACAGTATGCACTGGTCGAAGAAGACAACGTTGACCTTCTTATCATGCCTGAACAGATTCCCTCCCCTTATGGCATCCCTCAGGTGGTCCCACCCGCTCAAGCTCCCTCCCCATCTCCATCCCCTTTCTTGCTTGATCAGGTTTTGCTTCTTTTAGAATTTCTCAATATTTGTCCTTTTATCAGTGGAACAAATATGTGACATTTTATTTTTATGACCTGTGCATATGAATTGAAAACTCAACATTTGATTTTCTTGACTTATTTCTTTAGACTGGGTATCAGTGATACTGATGTAGATTAAATTGTCAATTCTTGACAGAATGGTTCTATTTTTTTGCAAAAATAATCCTAATTATGCTGGCTGTATGTTGCAAACCTGAGAAACGTATGTTTATATCTAGAAATATGGTTCATGCTTGCTACTAGTTCTGATTTTTTACTTTTTAAATCCTATCAACAGCAATTTCTCTTTAAATATAATTGATGTGCTTTGCTTTTGTGCAGCTCTTGCAAACTATTCGTGACAATTATTTCAGAATCGACCCTATGATTAGTGCTGCGGGCGATCCTCAAATGCCCTATTTCAGGTTCAACTTATTACTTAAATCTTATCTAATAGGCGCTGTTCTTCTTTATTTTGTCCTATAATCTTTATGTACACTGCTTTGCCTCTTCATCCAAATTTCTCACATTTAACACTTGTTTTCCCTGTTTTTTCTACTATTCATTGCATTGTTCTCCGTTCTGCGGATGATGAAAGCTGTACACCACTACACCGTGAATGACGGTGTATGACATAAGCACTGTGTTATATCATATTACCCAAGTGTTATTGCCATTTAATTTGCTAATTATTTTGTAATAAACTAATGTTTACATAATTAATGTAGTTTATCTACTATTGACATGTAAAATATATGATATGCTTGTCGCAATTTTTGTTTTGTTTGATAACTCTTACTTATATTCCCATGTAAAATATGTGACATGGTTTTTTTGCAATTTTTGTTTTGTATGATAACTCTTGCTTACATTTTTCAATATTAATGACTACTTTAAAAATTGCTGGCACTTATATTAATTTATTTGTGAAATTAGCTGCTTATCATATAAGTTTGTGGTGTAATAACCTTTTACAAATATTTATTTGCTCTCTAATAAATTTTTATATATACTTCTATACCAGCAAGAGTTCCTTTAACCTTTATATATGATCCTTTCTTACAAACCATTGGAACTACCTTTGGGGTACAGTATCGTCTGGTACATACAAATTCAAGAAATATTTACCTGTCTAGCATAACTTGTAACATATACCTTTAGATATGGTACTTTCAGGTACATACAAATTCAAGAAATATTTAATGCTTATGTACAATTTGTAGCATATACACACATTTTCAATATAAAATATGTATGTCAGCATGAACAAAGGAAATGGTTGTGGTTACGTCGCAACAAGGCATTTAGTGTATATGTACTTGTAGATCAAATTTTATAATTTTTAGAATTTTTTAAATAATTTTTTAGATAGGTAGAAAATCACTTTATCTAAAGGTTTTAGACCATTCAATAGTAGTATTCTACCTATCTCAAACATATAAAACTTAGTCTGCAAGTACATATAAATGTGGAGATCGTGTTGAACGGTTAAGATTGACTGTTTGATCTGATCGCACAATCTCCACTCTTGGTTAGTACCGATAATTAAGTTTTACTTTTGTTTATCTAGATGAAACTTTTCTTGAAGTGGGCTGCATTCTTGGAACGGTACGTATGCAACAACCATGACTACCTTGCGGTTTCGCTTGTAAGATAAGTTTCCTGCGCAATATATCGCTTCTTTTTTGTTGCACAGCTTATTTCTTCTTCTTGTGGATGTTTCGTGTACATAACCGGTAGAAGTCAGCCAAAGCTGACTTGACCGTTACTTGTTTGAGCTGATAGGTCTGTGTTATAATTTTTTTTAGGTGGTTAGATCTCACAACCTTCACTCTTGGTTAGTACGGATAATTCAGTTGTACTTTTAATTTTGTAGATAGAGCTTTTCTTGAAATGAGATACTTTCGTGAATCGGCACGCATGCGACGAACATGGCTTCCTTCCGGTTTCGCTTGTTAGATAAGTTTCATTCACAATATATCCTTTCTTTTTTGTTGCACGGGTTATTTCTTCTCCTTGTGGATGTTTTGTGTACATAACCGGTAAAAGTCAGCCAAAGCTGACTTGATCGTTACTTGTTTGAGTTGATAGGTATATAGTTTTTTTTAGGTGGTCAGATCGCATAACCTTCACTCTTGATTAGTACTAATAATTTAATTCTATTTTTGATTTTGCAGATAAAGTTTTTTTTGAAATGAGCTGCTTTCTTGGATCGGCACGCATGTGACAAGCATGGCTTCCTTGCGGTTTCGCTAACAAGATAAGTTTCCTTCACAATATATCCTTTCTTTTTTGTTGCACGGGTTATTTCTTCTCCTTATGGCTGTTTCGTGTACATAACCGGTAGAAGTCAGCCAAAGCTGACTTGACCGTTACTTGTTTGAGCTGATAGTTCTATAGTTTTTTTTAGGTGGTCAGATCGCACAACCTTCACTCTTGGTTAGTACTGATAATTGAATTCTACTTTTGATTTTATAGCTGGAGCTTTTTTTGCAGTGAGATGCTTTCTTGGATCGGCACGCATGCGACAACCATGGCTTCCTTCCGGTTTCGCTTGTTAGATAAGTTTCCTTCACAATATATCCTTTTTTTTTTGTTGCACGGGTTATTTCTTCTCCTTGTGAATGTTTTGTGTACATAACCGATAGAAGTCGCCCAAATCTGACTTGACCGTTACTTGTTTGAGTTGATAGGTCTATAGTTTTTTTTAGGTGGTCAGATCGCACAACATTCACTCTTGGTTTGTATTGATAATTGAAATCTACTTTTGATTTAGCAGATGGAGCTTTTTTTGAAATGAGCTCCTTTCTTGGATCGGCACGCATGCGACAAACATGGCTTCCTTCCGGTTTCGCTTGTTAGATAAGTTTCTTCACAATATATCCTTTCTATTTTGTTGCACGGGTTATTTCTTCTCCTTGTGTTTCGTGTACATAACCGGTAGAAGTCAGCCAAAGCTGACTTGACCGTTACTTGTTTGAGCTGATAGGTCTGTGTTATAGTTATTTTTATGTGGTTAGATCTTACAACCTTCACTCTTGGTTAGTAGTGATAATTGAGTTGTACTTTTGATTTTGTAGATGAAGCTTTTCTTGAAGTGAGCTGCTTTCGTGGATCGGCACGCATGCGACAACCATGGCGTCCTTTCTGTTTCGCTTGTTAGATAAGTTTGCTTCACAATATATCCTTTCTTTTTTGTTGCACGAGTTATTTCTTCTCCGTGTGGATGTTTTGTGTACATAACCGGTAGAAATCAGCCAAAGCTGACTTGACCGTTACTTGCTTGAGCTGATAGGTCTATAGTTTTTTTTGGTGGTCATATCGCACAACCTTCACTCTTGGTTAGTACTGATAATTGAGTTGTACTTTTGATTCTGTAGATGGGGCTTTTCTTGAAGTGAGCTGCTTTCTTGAATCGGCACGCATGCGACAACCATGGCTTCCTTCCGGTTTCGCTTGTTAGATAAGTTTCCTTCACAATATATCCTTTCTATTTTGTTGCACGGGTTAGTTCTTCTCCTTGTGGATGTTTCGTGTACATAACCGGTAGAAGTCAGCCCAAGCTGACTTTACCGTTACTTGTTTCAGATGATAGGTCTGTGTTATAGTTTTTTTTAGGTGGTAAGATCTCATAACGTTCACTCTTGGTTAGTACTGATAATTGAGTTGTACTTTTGATTTTGTAGATGTAGCTTTTCTTGAAGTGAGCGGCTTTCGAGGATCGGCATGCATGGGACAACCATGGCTTCCTTCCGGTTTCGCTTGTTAGATAAGTTTCATTCACAATATATCATTTCTTTTTTGTTGCACGGATTATTTCTTCTCCTTGTGGATGTTTTGTGTACATAACCGGTAGAAGTCAGCCAAAGCTGACTTGACCGTTACTTGTCTGAGCTGATAGGTCTATAGTTTTTTTTGGTGGTCATATCGCAGAACCTTCACTCTTGGTTAGTACTGATAATTGAATTCTACTTTTGATTTTGCAGATGGAGTTTGTTTTGAAGTGAGCTGATTTCTTGGATCGGCACGCATGCGACAAACATGGCTTCCTTCCGATTTCGCTTGTTAGATAAGTTTCCTTCACAATATATCCTTTCTTTTTTGTTGCACGGGTTATTTCTTCTCCTTATGGATGTTTCGTGTACATAACCGGTAGAAGTCAGCCAAAGCTGACTTGACCGTTACTTGTTTGAGCTGATAGGTCTGTGTTATAGTTTTTTTTATGTGGTTAAATCTCAGAACCTTCACTTTTGGTTAGTACTGATAATTGAGTTGTACTTTTGATTTTGTAGATGAAACTTTTTTTAAGTGAGCTGCTTTCGTGGATCGGCACGCATGCGACAACCATGGCTTCCTTCCGGTTTCGCTTGTTAGATAAGTTTCCTTCATAATATATCCTTTCTTTTTTGTTGCACGGGTTATTTCTTCTCCTTGTGGATGTTTTGTGTACATTACCGGTGGAAGTCAGCTAAAGCTGACTTGACCGTTACTTGTTTTAGCTGATAGGTCTATAGTTTTTTTTGGTGGTCATATTGCACAACCATCACTCTTGGTTAGTACTGATAATTGAATTCTACTTTTGATTTTGCAGATGAAGTTTGTTTTGAAGTGAGCTGCTTTCTTGGATCGGCACGCATGCGACAACCATGGCTTCCTTCCGGTTTCGCTTGTGAGATAAGTTTGCTTCACAATATATCCTTTCTTTTTTGTTGCACGCCTTATTTCTTCTCCTTGTGGATGTTTTGTGTACATAACCGGTAGAAGTCAGCCAAAGCTGACTTGACCGTTACTTGTTTGAGTTGATAGGTCTATAGTTTTTTTTAGGTGGTCAGATCGCACAACATTCAATCTTGGTTAGTACTGATAATTGAATTCTACTTTTGATTTTGTAGATGGAGTTTGTGTTGAAGGGAGCTGCTTTCTTGAATCGCCACGCATGGGACAAATATGGCTTCCTTCCGGTTTCGCTTGTTAAATAAGTTTCCTTCACAATATATCCTTTCTATTTTGTTGCACGGGTTATTTCTTCTCCTTGTGGATGTTTCGTGTACATAACCGGTAGAAGTCAGCCAAAGCTGACTTGACCGTTACTTGTTTGAGCTGATAGGTCTATAGTTTTTTTTGGTGGTCATATCGCACAACCTTCACTCTTGGTTAGTACTGATAATTGAATTCAACTTTTGATTTTGCAGATGAAGTTTATTTTGAAGAGCCGCTTTCTTGGATCGGCACGCATGCGACAAATATGGCTTCCTTCCGGTTTCGCTTGTTAGATAAGTTTCCTTCACAATATATCCTTTCTATTTTGTTGCACGGGTTATTTCTTCTCCTTGTGGATGTTTCGTGTACATAACCGGTAGAAGTCAGCCCAAGCTGACTTGACCGTTACTTGTTTGAGCTGATAGGTCTGTGTTATAGTTTTTGTTTGGTGGTTAGATCTCACAACCTTCACTCTTGGTTAGTACTGATAATTGAGTTGTACTTTTCATTTTGCAGATGGAGTTTGTTTTGAAGTGAGCTGCTTTCGTGGATCGACACGCATGCGACAACCATGGCTTCCTTCCGGTTTCGCTTCTTAGATAAGTTTCCTTCACAATATATCCTTTCTTTTTTGTTGCACGGGTTATTTCTTCTCCTTGTGGATGTTTCGTGTACATAACCGGTAGAAGTCAGCCAAAGCTGACTTGACCGTTACTTGTTCGAGCTGATAGGTCTGTGTTATAGTTTTTTTTAGGTGGTTAGATCTCAGGACCTTCACTCTTGGTTAGTACTGATAATTGAGTTGTACTTTTGATTTTGTAGATGGAGCTTTTCTTGAAGTGAGCTGCTTTCGTGGATCGGCACGCATGCGACAACCATGGCTTCCTTCCGGTTTCGCTTGTCAGATAAGTTTCTTTCACAATATATCCTTTCTTTTTTGTTGCACGGGTTATTTTTTTCTCCTTGTGAATGTTCAGTGTACATAACCGGTAGAAGTCAGCCAAAGCTGTCTTGACCGTTACTTGTTTGAGCTGATTGGTCGATTGTTTTTTTTAGGTGGTCAGATCGCACAACCTTCACTCTTGGTTAGTACTGATAATTGAATTGTACTTTTGATTTTGCAGATGGAGTTTTTTTTTAAGTGAGCTGCTTTCTTGGATCGGCACGCATGCGACAAGCATGGATTCCTTGCGGTTTCACTAGTAAGATTAGTTTCCTTCACAATATATCATTTCTTTTTTGTTGCACGGGTTATTTCTTCTCCTTGTGGATGTTTCGTGTACATAACCGGTAGAAGTCAGCCAAAGCTAACTTGACCGTTACTTGTTTGAGCTGGTAGGTCTGTGTTATAGTTTTTTTAGGTGGTTAGATCTCACAACCTTCACTCTTGGTTAGTACTGATAATTGAGTTGTACTTTTGATTCTGTAGATGGGGCTTTTCTTGAAGTGAGCTGCTTTCTTGAATCGGCACGCATGCAACAACCATGGCTTCCTTCCGGTTTCGCTTGTTAGATAAGTTTCCTTCACAATATATCCTTTCTATTTTGTTGCACGGGTTAGTTCTTCTCCTTGTGGATGTTTCGTGTACATAACCGGTAGAAGTCAGCCAAAGCTGACTTGACCGTTACTTGTTTGACCTGATAGGTCTGTGTTATAGTTTTTTTTAGGTGGTTAGATCTCACCACCTTCACTCTTGGTTAGTACCGATAATTGAGTTGTACTTTTCTTTTTGTAGATAGAGCTTCTCTTGAAGTGAGCTACTTTCTTGGCTCGGCACGCATGCGACAACCATGGCTTCCTTCCGGTTTCGCTTGTTAGATAATTTTCCTTCTCAATATATCCTTTCTTTTTTGTTGCACGGGTTATTTATTCTCCTTGTGGATGTTTCGTATACATTACCGGTAGAAGTCAGCCAAAGCTGACTTGACCGTTACTTGTTTGAGCTGATAAGTGTATGTTATAGTTTTTTTTAGGTGGTCAGATCTCACAACCTTCACTCTTGGTTAGTACTGATAATTGAGTTGTATTTTTGATTTTGTAGATGGAGCTTTTCTTGAAGTGAGCTGCTTTCTTGGATCGGCACGCATGCGACAAACGTGGCTTCTTTGCGGTTTCGCTAGTAAGATAAGTTTCCTTGACAATATATCCTTTCTTTTTTGTTCTACGGGTTATTTCTTGTCCTTGTTGATGTTTCGTGTACATAACCGGTATAAGTCAGCCAAAGCTGACTTGACCGTTACTTGTTTGAGCTGATAGGTCTATGTTACAGTTTTTTTTAGGTGGTCAGATCTCACAACCTTCACTCTTGGTTAGTACCGATAATTGAGTTGTACTTTTGTTTTTGTAGATAGAGTTTTTCTTGAAGTGAGCTGCTTTCTTGGATCGGCACGCATGCGACAACGTTGGCTTTCTTCCTGTTTCGCTTGTTAGATAAGTTTCCTTCACAATATATCCTTTCTTTTTTGTTGCATGGCTTTTTTCTTCTCCTTGTGGCTGTTTCATGTACATAACCGGTAGAAGTCAACCAAAGCCGACTTGACCGTTACTTGTTTGGGCTGATAGGTCTGTGTTATTGTTTTTTCAGGTGGTCAGATCTTAGAATCTTCACTCTTGGTTAGTACTGATAATTGAGTTGTACTTTTCTTTTTGTAGATGAAGTTTTTCTTGAAGTGAGCTGCTTTCTTGGATCGGCATGCATGCGACAACCATGGCTGCCTTCCGGTTTCGCTTGTTAGATAAGTTTCTTTCACAATATATCCTTTCTTTTTAGTTGCACGGGTTATTTCTTCTCTTTATGGATGTTTCGTGTACATAACCGGTAGAAGTCAGCCAAAGCTTACTTGACAGTTACTTGTTTGAGCTGATATGTGTATGTTATAGTTTTTTTTAGGTGGTCAGATCTCACAACCTTCACTCTTGTTTGAGCTGATAGGTCTGTGTTATAGTTTTTTTTAAGTGGGTTGCTTTCTTGGAACGGCACGCATGCAACAACCATAACTTTCTTGCAATTTCGCTTGTAAGATAAGTGTTCTGCACAATATCCCTTCTTTTCTTAGAACGACACTCATCTAACAAACATGGCTTCTTTGCGGTTTCGTTTGTAAGATAAGTTTCCTTCACATTATATCTTTTCTATTTTTGTTGCCTGGGTTTTTTCTTTGCCTTGTTTCTGTATCGTGTACATAACCGGTAGAAGTCAGCCAAAGTTGACTTGACCGTTACTTGTTTGAGCTGATAGGTCTATGTTATAGTTTTTTTTCGTTGGTCAGATCTCACAACTTTCACTCTTGGTTAGTACCGATAGTTGAGTTGTACTTTTGTTTATGTAGATGGAGCTTTTCTTAAATTAGGCTGCTTTCATCGAACGGCACGCTTCCATTAACTATTGCTTCCTTGCGGTTTCGCTTGTAAGATAAGTTGCCTGCATAGCATATCCTTTCTTTTTTGTTGCACGGCTTATTTCTTCTCCTTGTGGCTATTTCGTGTACATAACTGGTAGAAGTCAGCCAAAGCTGACTTCACCATTACTTCTTTGAGCTGATAGGTCTATGTTATAGTTTTTTTTCGGTGGTCAGATCTCACAACCTTCACTCTTGGTTAGTACCGATAATTGAGTTGTACTTTTGTTTATGTAGATGGAGCTTTTCTGAAAGTAGGCTGCTTTCTTGGAACGACACGTATGCAATTACCATGGCTTCGTTGCAGTTTCGCTTGTAAGATAAGTTTCCTTTATAACATATCATTTCTTTTTTTGTTGCACGGCTTATTTCTTCTCCTTGTGGCTATTTCGTGTACATAACCGGTTGAAGTCAGCCAAAGCTGACTTGACCGTTACTTGTTTGAGCTAATAGGTCTATGTTATAGTTATTGTTAAGTGGTCAGATCTCACAACCTTCACTCTTGGTTAGTACCGATAATTGAGTTGTACTTTTGTTTATGTAGATGAAGTTTTTCTTAAATTGGGCTGCTTTCTTGGAACGGCACGCATGCAACAGCCATAACTTTCTTGCAATTTCGCTTGTAAGATAAGTGTCCTGCACAATATATCCCTTCTTTTCTTAGAACGACACTCATCTAACAAACATGGCTTCCTTGCAGTTTCACTTGTAAGATAAGTTTTCTACACATTATATCCTTTATTTTTTTGTTGCACGGCTTATTTCCTCCCCTTGTTTTTGTATCGTGTACATAACCGGTAGAAGTCAGCCAAAGCGGACTTGGCCGTTACTTGTTTGAGCTGATAGGTTTTTGTTATAGTTTTATTTAGGTGGTCAGATCTCACAACCTTCACTCTTGATTAGTTCCGATAATTGAGTTATACTTTTGTTTATGTAGATTGAGCTTTTCTTAAAGTAGGCTGCTTTCTTGGAACGGCACGCATGCAATTACCATGGCTTCCTTGCAGTTTCGCTTGTAAGATAAGTTTCGTTCACAACATATCCTTTCTTTTTTTGTTGCACGGCTTATTTCTTCTCCTTGTGGCTGTTTCGCGTACATAACCGATAGAAGTCAGCCAAAGCTGACTTGGCCGTTACTTGTTTGAGTTGATAGGTCTATGTTATAGTTATTGTTAAGTGGTCAGATCTCACAACCTTAACTCTTGGTTAGTACCGATAATTGAGTTGTACTTTTGATTTTGTAGATGAAGTTTTTCTTGAAGTGAGCTGCTTTCTTGGAACGACACGCATGCAATTACCATGGCTTCCTTGTAGTTTCGCTTGTAAGACAAGTTTTCTTCACAACATATCCTTTCTTTTTTTTGTTGCACGGCTTATTTCTTCTCCTTGTGGCTGTTTCGTGTACATAACCGGTAGATGTCAGGCAAAGCCTCTAGCCGGTCTCAAAAAATTATAGTCTGGGTGCCTATAGTTGAAGGAAGTAATTAATACATGTCCTTTTGTTTACATAACTATATGTTATTTGACAGGCTGCTTCATATGAGTTCACAACTCTGACATGCATTTCTGGCGTTATCATGTTCAAGGGAACCAAAATTCAGGTTATTGCTTTTATATGTTCTTCTTTAAATTAAGGACCTGATAAGTTTTATGGGCTGTTGATCCAAACACTGGTCATAGTTTTTCTAGAAGTGCTGCTTTTGCTTTTCCCGTTATGTTGTTTAATTCAGTTGTGTGATCTTAATTGTGGTTATTTGATGACTTAGCTGGTGCGATGCAAAAATATTAAGCTCTTGTCCAAATAATTTTCAGAAAAAGAAAAAAAAAACCACATGTGCTGTGCCATAACAGCGAAGTACCTGTGAAAATACCTTGGTAAAGAACCTAATTTTCCTTAGATATTTATTATTTTTAAATTTTTTGGTTGTATTAAATCACTTAAGGCACTTAATATAACTTTTGATTTTTCAGTGTGGGGGGCTTTTAACTTATGTGGCATCACTCAAAGCATCACTAGGCTGTTAATTTATAGTTGATAAGAATTAAATTTGGTCTCCTCAATTTAATCTTTGTTGTCTCTTATGTTGCTGTAAATCCAGTGGAAATGATGCTTGCCTGTTTTAATGTAAAAATTATAATTATGATATATAAATCTTTCTGTAGCTAACTAATGTGAAGTTTATTGACAATAACAAAAAGCATAGATATGCAATGCTTTACTTTTCAGTATGCTGCTTTTGTAGCAGCATTTTTTTTTTTGAAATTTTTTGTGATTTTTACCGGTGTTTTGGAAAACGCCAGGAATTTTTTTTTTAATATATTTTGACACTTTTACTGGCGTTTTTTAAATGCCGGGAAAGGGTACCGAAGCGCCGGGAAAGGTCACAAACTTGCAGTGGCGTTTTTAAAACGCCGGGAAAGGCCATATTTCGGACGGCGTTTCGTAAACGCCGGCATAAGAGTCTGTAAGCGTCGGGAAAAGGTTTTGCCGACGGCAGTATTCCTGGCACTTGCCCAAGCGCCGGGAAATGTCTTTATTGGCGTTTTCTAGTATATCTGGTGGCGTTTTTAAGCGCCGGGAAAGGCATAAATTATTGTAGTGAGTATCTATTTAGAATTTAGGATGGCTCGCTTTATCATTCATACAAGATTAAATAGAACAAGATTAATAAATAAATAAATAAATCTATTTAAAGAAATGAAATAAAACGTCAAAACTGAAATTGTCTGAAAAAAGATGCACATTTTAGTTCAATTTAAATAAGTATAAGAGATCTTTTTTATGAGTATATTTACAATAATAAAAAAAATATAAAAATAGGAATTAACTAAAACAGAAGTGCATAATTATAAATTTCAATTATAGATTTTAAAATGTATGTTCTTATTACTTATATATAGTCTCATAATTTAACCCTAAATTATACAATTTCAAAGGAAACAAAAATGTCGAACAACGTTAATAAGCAAATGATCACGCTAATGAGCTCCGACGGAGAGAAGTTTATGGTGACAGAGAAGGTGGCAAAGATGTCTAACACGATCAACAGTATGATTGAAGACAACCGCACTAAGGTCTCCATTACGTTGCCTAATATCACTGCCAAGATCCTAGCAAAGGTGATCGAGTATTGCGAGAAACATGTCTTCGAGCAAGAGGGCGTCACATCTAATACTGGATTTCACTGGAGCACCAAAATGATGAAAAGCGAAATCGAGAACTAGGACAAAGAATTTACAAATGTCGATCGTGCAATGATTTTCGGTCTTATTAAGGCAGCACATTATCTGAACATCAAAGGACTACTGGATCTGACATGCAAAAAGATGGCTGGTCAAATGGCCAATAAGTCTCTTGACGAGATTCGCAAGATTTTTAATATAAAGAACGATTACACACCGGAGGAGGAAGCGGCGGTTCGTCGGGAATACCCGTGGGTTTCGTTTAATTAGAAATTTCAATTAATTTCATCTCATTCTATTTTTAATATAAAAGAAAATTTAGCTGATTGAAGTTCCACCATTAAATTCATGTATCATATATTCAGCTTTCATTTTCTTATATTTATATATTCAACTCTTATGTATAATTTGATATTTTGGACTTCATTAAATTTAGATGTTAGAGATAAATGTCTCCTCAGTTTATTATGTTATTTTTTGTTTTATTAATGCCAGAAGCTAATCTTTAATAATCTCATATACCTAAAATGCCTCCTCAGTGTATTGTATCGTTCATACAAAGAGTAAGATTTACAAATTATAAAATGCAAAAAACATAATCACCGTAACTTAATTTTCAGTTCAATCATATATGAAGATGTAAATTTATCATTTACAGTGTTCCAAATTCCGACTTCCAACCGAGCAACAAGCAAATTAAGGTCATAATCTGACAATGTTATGGCCAGCCACAGTGGATCACAATGCAACACCTAGTGCTAATAGTATATAAATAGGCTAACGAGAAGATCACGAAGTTGATCTGCATCGAATCCATCAGTTGGTTCATGAATCAAAATCATCATTCATCAAATTGTGTTGTGTCAACCAGAGTCCAGAGGTACGTGCTCTTTGTGTAAATTTAATTAGGTGACCAAAATGTTTAACAAACAGGTATATATTATTTGAAAATTGTAAAAAATTCATGGGATTTTACTAATTACATTTAAAATTGTGGAAGAAAATATATTATCAATGGGAATGGGAAATGAACAAGAGTACTCTATTCACTAGATTTCTTTATCTGTCTTCCATCACATCATTAATGTTATTGTTATTATTGTATGTTTGGCTAAAGTATGATGAATAGCATAAGATGTCTTGTGTTATCGTCTTGAATACGAATTCAAACCGATATACTTCATTATTGACTTTATACTAAATGATTTCAAAATTTATAAATTTTACATGTAAATACATGAATGACGGACTAGATCGGTTTTAACGGTTTTTGTATTTGTCGTTTGAAATCTATGCAATTGAGTCGAACTAAGAGAGATGGTGCTAATTTGATTGGACTTTAATTTTACCAACTCGGACAGTGTGAACAGGTTTTTTATGAACTGGAAAAATGGTCAAATTTTTTATTTCATTGAAGATCAGATAATTAAATTTTACATTTTAGTTTTTGTTAGTTGGAAAATATAAATGCGCACTTTTAATTAGTGGTTACAAATTTAAAAAAAAAAACATAACATCTTTCCGAGTAGGTTAATCACTCGATCGATATATATTGTCGGAACTTCGTTATCAATTTTTGTTTTTTTTTTACTTTTTTTTTCTCTATTTTCATTTATCATTCAGTACTTATATTAAAAAATAAAGTTAAGGTCGTATATGACTGCAAGTTAATTTGAGAAAAAAATTGGAAATAAAGTAATTTGAGAAAAAATTGGAAATAAAGTAATATTTTAAATCACTTTACATTTTTTATCTCAAAATCCTCACTAGCGCTTTCTTTCGAGTGTGATAATTTGAACCTAATTACATTATTCCTCTTTGAATAGCCAGGTCATTCAAAATTAAATTAGCTTACAATTAATTAAACTAAATTAATTTAAAATAAGATTACCAGATTATTTTCAAGATAGTGAGGATGTGTTGGAAAATTTCTTAGTATTTGTTGAAATAAATATTGGTATTAAATTTTATCAATATGATCATATATATGAGGTGCATGGTTAAATAGTTTTATTATATATATAACACGTTGAAGTAGATTTTTTATATCCTCGTTGAAAAAAATCAGAATTCTGTGAGGGTTGTACATTAATTGCACACAAGATAGAAGACAACTCTCCTGTGGATGAGAGCTCCGTATATACATTGTTTTGTTGATAGCAACTCTCCTGTGGAGGACAAGAAACAATTAATTTAAGTGTCCTTTACCTCTATACATTGTTTTTTTTTATAGCTTGATGTACAGGCTGGTCCCATAATATACATTGACTGATTATAATTCAACTTAATATTCAAATTCAAATGAAAGAAAGAGCACATGATATATCAAGTGCAAGTAATTATAATCATTATATATTTACACACTACTGATGCTTAATACTCGACAATGCAATCAACACATTGACGTTTCTCCTAGTGACAATTTATTTATTTGATTCGGTCAAAACAAATAAATTAATGTCTCTTTGGGTTTTGTGATTCATTAGTACAAGCTAAACATATAGTTCTTCAAGGGAAACGATTAGTCACCTAGGTCATGTTTGGTTGTGGACTAAACAGTGAAATAAGGGCTAGCTTTAGGCCTCAGTTATTCCTCCAAATGTGATTTAATTGAACCGGATTAAAACGGAATAAGTCTACCTTTAGGCCAAACTAAATTGACCTAAATTAAACCACCTCTCTAGGTGGTTTAATTTTAATTGAGTATGAAATCTAACTTTTCATTATTTTTATTATTTTTAATCACTTTTTAAGAAATATAAAATAAACAATTAATTTTTTTCATTTACGTATAAGAAAACTTATAACTTTATCAATTATAGAATCAACATTTTTTTTAAATGACATAACTTTTTAAATCAACAAAATATGCAATTTAAAAAATATTTTTTAAATTCTACTACAAAATAATAAAAATTTTGTTCATCAACCTAACATTTTTTTGACAAATAAATTAGTACACATATAACTTTAATTAAATAAGATTCATTAAATACAATGTGCTTTGCTAAGATATAGAATTAATTTATACATAACTCATTTTCTTGTACAATTTCTTTCAATCAAAATGAAAAGAAAAAAAAATATGAAGAATAATTTTATTATTGTTATTACAAATTTTGTAGGACAAAATAATTTGTAATATCAAATCATGCCTTGAGTCATCAAATTCTTACTAAACAAGGAATAATTCAAGTCAAGGTATAACTTTAGATATCAACCAAATATGAATAATTTAGATCGACTTAAGTTAGAATAACCAAATTATACCTCATTAACTTTAGTCCACAACCAAACATGACCATAGCTATCTAGACCATTGCCACTTCTGGTTCAACATCTAAATGCACTCCACAGCACTTCAAGGTTATCTTGCAACTTGATACCTAGCATATAATATATATATATATATAGAGAGAGAGAGAGTGGCTAAGCTCAAATCGTTTGTTCCTGGGCTCAGGAACAAACGATTGGGTTCTCCAACTTCCGAAGTTCAAACGGCCGATCCAAACCGTTAGATGTTTAATCTATATTAAAATGTGCTTGGAGACAAAATTTTATATTTTTTGGAATTTTTTTACTATTTATTAAGAGGGTTTGAAAGTCGCTGTTTTTTTATGGTGCAGAATTTTAATAAAAACAACAACTTTCAAACCCTCTTAATAAATAGTAAAAAAATTCCAAAAAATATGAAATTTTGTCTCCAAGCACATTTTAATATGGATTAAACATCTAACGGTTTGGATTGGCCGTGTGAACTTCGGAAATTGGAGAACCCAATCGTTTGTTCCTGAGCCCAGGAACAAACGATTTGAGCTTAGCCATTCTCTATATATATATTTCGAAACTCAAAAAATAATTTAATGAAGTCTAAAATGTATGATTAGAATACAATTCAAGAGAACTAATTGTCGCAATGTGAATAATATATAAAAATATTGATATTTATAGAAATAAAAATAATTGACTACATGATTTGTAATTCCATACATACTTTCAACAAGTGATTGAAATAACAATATATAATTTTGTACTTGAAACTATAAAATAACAATAATCTCGCGCATTCTAGTAATTGCATCAATAACTTTAACATTGTAGAGCGCATCAAAATCATATTGGTCTCTCCTTTATACTCCCAAAGCTGATGTATTTCTCTTGAAATTTCAATAAAATAATACAAATTAAGAGACTTAATTTTTTATTTTTGATAACTTGGCAGCAGCTGCAACTTTTTTTTTTTTTTTTGATAAATTCTCAAGGAGTAATTGAATGAAAACTAATTGAAAATCAATAAAGAGGAGCATTTTCGTCTAAAACATCGGTTTGAGTCAAACTTCATTCTCACAAGAAACCCGCACTTCATTCTCACAAGAATGGAGAGGTGGTAGTTCCTATATACTTGTATTGTATATAAGCGCCGAGAAACAGTAGGTATGAAGTGCCGAATTTAATTCTCAATTGATATGAATTCCGTTAGCAATGCAAGGACCAGATCAACTTGTTGTAGGATGGAGCTAGAGAGCTAGAGAGCTAGAGAGCTAGCGGTGGTTTCATTTTTATGGACTAGGATTGTTAATTGTAGGACGTACGTACTTAATTTCTAGTATAAATTAATTTCATTTTGTAAAATTGTTTTTTTCATTGTTTGTCATCTTGTCCAATACTTTAAATTAATACAAACTTAATTTATAACATATATAGCTTCTGGAATGATCGAGCAATGTAATCTTTAGTATCAGTAATTGCTTCAAATGTTACAACAAATAACATTGTTTCTAAATTTTAAATAGATAGCAAACAAAATGTCCTAATTTCATATATGTAAGCATTCTGATTTAAATTTAATTATGGACTAATGAATAGTTTTAGACAGACACAAATAAAATATAATTGGACCATCTTTGGGGATAGATTCAAATTGTTGAATAAAATATTTTATTTCCGTTAATAGTGTACAAATATCAATTATGTTTTTTTTTATTGTTTTTTGAGAAAGATAAATAATAATATCAGACCTTTTTCTGGGTTTTTTGCGGAGCATGAGATCGGGCTCGGCCTGTTGGCATCTAAGCCCAGTAGCCCACGTATTTCGACTCGGTAGAAGTCAATCTCAAGCATTTAAATGTTCAAAAGGTCTTCTATAGTTTTTTCATAATAAAATTAATTAATGACCTGATATCTGAAGTTCTGAACTGAACTGGTGTTGCAATAGGATGATTCAGCTGCGTATTGACCTGATCAATATATAGCTTGTATTTGTTTCTCTAATAAACTCAGTTTACGACGACTTTGATTGACATTGATTAACCACTATAATTCTTCCAAATACTTAGGAACAGCATCCCAGTCACATTTGAGATTTCTCAGGAATCTCAGTCGCAATACCTCGACAGCCCAGCCGCCAACTTAATTTGTCGCCGAAAGCCAATCAGGAAATTAATTAATACACTAAACGGTACACAGAGAAGATCAAGTTTTTCAATTTTCGGGGGAAGACAGAGGCGCATGTCTGCAATGCTCTCAGCTGTCTTGACTTTACCAGAATTTGAAACAAGTGACTGTTTCTTGTGTGATGCTACCACTCCCCATGTTACTGAAAGATACCGCAGGTTTTCTAACCTGGCCAATTGTTGGAGCTCGTCATCGGTTGCCACCGACTAACGGCCTATGCTGATGCTGAGCTTTCTTAGCTTCTCTAGCCTCTTCAGCTCTGTCAGACCACACGAGTCTTTGCTTTTCGTGCTCCCAATCACAAAGCCTTTTAGCACTTCTAGGTTGACGAGCTGACCGAGGCCTTGAGGCATTTGATCAAGCAAATAGCACTCTGATATATCTAGGTACTGCAACTTCTTCAATGATGTGACAGCAACAGTCAATTTTTCGAGGTTGTGGCACGCTCTAACATCGAGAATTATGAGATAGTAAAGATCTCCAATTAAAACAGGAAGGGACTCAATTCTAGAGATTCCTCTGAGGCTGAGATACCTCAAGTTCCTACAAGCCCCGATACCCTTCAACAACCATTCTTTCACAAGCTCGGTATGGTGTTCGCTGGAGGCAATACACCTCCCAACATGGAAAGTGCCCATTTTTTTTCTGGCCAGAGAACCACGACCTGTCGAGATGCACATATTGTTGGTCGACATTGTATATGGATAGCAAACCCTGATTGCTGGACCTACCAAAAGATTGCACTCGTGCTCGCACATGTTTTTGCCCCTTCATCAGAATCACACGGTTAGTTGTACCGACAACAGGATTTCCCATGGGATGAAGCTCCAAGAAATTGTTTTCTTTCGCTGCTTCGATCAGCTGCTGATGGATCCATGGATATACTCTGAATGAATGGGCCTTATCACAGTGCTCATGTTTGACTGGTACTATCAGACCATGGTACACGAACTCTTCAAAGCGTCCTTTACCGATCTCAGTATCCAGCACGATCCCCTCACCAATCCACCAATGAATCAACAGCTGTTTTTTTTATGACAGCACCCTCTGGAAAGATAGCAAGATATAAGAGACACTGCTTTAAGCGGCCGTCAAGGCAATCTATTATTGTATTCTTGACCTCTGACATGGCAGCACTGTCTTGTGTGACTCATAACTAAATTCGAACTGTTGTGTGGTGTTATTCACACTCCCATAGAGTAACTGAATAGGACATTAATTATGCTGATGCTAGCTTGATCGACTAGTTCTTGTCAATTGGTTCGCTTCTCCGAGTAATGTTTTTAATTGGAGTGCATCAGTTTGGATTGTGTCGAACAGGGAATTCAAATCTAAAGAAACAACCCCTAATTCGGATATTAGGAGCTTGGCTGCATCAAAGTTTTTTTTTTTTTTTTTTTTAAGAAGAAGAAGAAGTGCGATATGTTTTGTTAGTAGTGTGTAGGTGTGACTAAGAGTTGATCAATCTATATATTGATTCGGTTTATTCTACTATGAATCAAAATCAACGGTTTAATCTTAATTTGTTATTGTTGAGAAAAATAATCATTAGTTTAATTATTTCGTGACAAACCGACTTTTTAATTTAATTTTAAGAAAAAAGGATGTAGTCACTAGGGTCTACTAGGGAGGGTTCGCTTTGATCCGTTTGTACTTTGTAGTGTAGTGTGGGGGGGAAAGATCGTCGTAGCGTTGTCCAATGGGGATTAAAATGCTTTACGGTTTTGTGTTTCAATTATTTCTCACATTTTTTTTAAGTCCAAATAATTAACTCAAATTGCATAACATTATATCTATATTAAATGTGTCTGGAAATCAAATTTTATATTTTGTGTTGCATATGTTAGTTACTCAATTTATAATGTTTACAGTACATGTAGTTAATTATTTATTTGAAGTCATATAATATAATTAATATTCAAAAAGTAGTGAGTTGTTAATTTTAGAAAGCTTGTTAGTGATGTTAGTTCAGTCTGATATATGTATCTATTTTATATGAATTGTTTCAAGCAATCCATACAAATTTTGTTATCATTAGAAGTGCTGTAACTTAATTTAAGAATAGGAGTAAAATAGAATAGTGTTAATTATTTTCGTCCCACATATGTTTTTATTTTTTTTTAAATTAATTGCAAATATCAAAATATTAAAGGTAATTTAATTATTGAACAATCTCTCAAATTTCTATGGCTCTATATATATACACATATGCCATCTTCGTAATATGTACTAATAAAATATATTCTTCGTAATACTCTTCTCAGAACTTATGGAAAATTCATTATCAGAAAAAAAATACATCAATTAGTTCTCACAACATTTCAAATTTAACTACGATCATTATTTAAGTTGTTAATACCTATTCATAAGGAATAAAATTACAATCTCGACTAACTTAAGCTAGTAGCTTACTTTCAATATAAAGTAGTGTGGAAAATGCTTAAAATTTTTTTATATGATCATGAATCACGATCAATGTCCCCATAGGTTTCAACTATGAACTCTTGTTAATTATTGTTATTATCGTTTTAATAGTGTCTAAAATTTAAGAACATAATTGTCACTAAAATTTAGTTGAGTTTTTTATTTTATTTTATTTTATTTCAATGTTATCAATCTGTAGGCACTATACAACTGCCGCTCCCCTTCATTCCCTTATCTAAACAGAACCATATACTAGAATTTAAATACAGTAAGGACATAGTCTAGTAAATGTATCTTTACTTTGAAGACCAAAATTTAAATTCCTGCGAAAGCTACATTGGGACTTGCACTCCAAAAATTTATATAAAAGAATGACAATGGGACTACATTGATAATTTTGGTTTGAAAGTTTGCCTCGTTGGCTTCTAAGGAAACGATAAGGCACCGTCTATGATTCTATATATTGGTGCTAAAATCTCTCTTAATTTCCATGTCAGTTCATATATATGTCATCTATTATTTCAATCTGAGTTCCACAAAATTTCCTTTATTATAAATTGTCTTCTCATAACTCATGAATAAGTCAGCATCTATAAACTACACCAGAGCCTCAATCTCTCACCATTTCAAATTTAACTACTCAGAGATGATGGATTTGAAACCTGGGCAAGTTGTCGTTTTCTGTGACTGTGATCCATCATTGACATGTTGTATGCCACTATATATGCACTTCATTTTTCTCTTTTTCTATGATTGTTTCTCTATAATTCTATACACATATATATATATAGCCTAGCCTACTAGAAATTAAGGCCAACGTGTATACTCACTAGTTCCCATTACAAATTATTATAAAAAAAAATTTAATGAAACAAACAAAAAGTTCGTACAATTAGTGAATAATATACAATAATATTAATGCATTATTTATACAATTTGTCATAAATAATTCATAGTATATTATCAAAATAGTAACACGAAAGAAATTAATGTTTTTACCAATTGTTCCATATATGTTTCTTAAATCACCTCAAAATATCATTAATTATAATCTGTTAATTTTTTATTGAATGATAAAACACATGAATCAAATCTCATCGTTTTTTATCAATGGTTTAAATAGAGATTATAGTGGTATAGCGGGACAGTTTAAAAAAAAAAGTGATTGCACTAAGTAGCTAGTTATATATCGCCCATAGCGTCATAGCTTTTAGGGTTTGAAAAAGCTACAGCGCAGTTATAACGTAGCTATAACTAACTATTTAGAACACTGTTTTTTATTGACATGATATGTATACGTTGAATCATGTATATAAATGTGTTAAATTTTAATTAATTTTGCTTGTTCATGACATACCATTTCGTCCAATGATCTAGCACTTGGGCACTGCTTGGACATAAGAATGTACTATGCATAACATAGCTTGACTCGACCAATTTAAAATTTTAAGAAACATATAAGAAAAGAGAAAAAAAAAAAAAAAGAGGACAGCTTTAAAATTTACTCTTTAAAAAATTTGTGTTCATCAAACTCACTTAAAATTATGATTTAGTGAAAGACAAGGACATCACGCCTCGATATCAACATTACAGCTTTATATATAATGTTACCTTGATTTTGTAATTATCTGCAAAAAGTTTTATTTCATGAACAATTTTGTACTTCTTATGGCCAATTTTTTCTCCTCTAATTATGCGCTTTTATGTGAGCTAGTATTAGGGGGCATTATTTTCTTTATCATTTTTCTAAAATATTAATTGTGACCATTTTTAGCAAAAAAAATAAAATTATTTGTTGATTTATATGTAAGTAAGAAATTAATGATTTATTATCTTGTTACGTGCTCTCATATTTATAATTCAACACGGAAAGGTCGGTCCTTTAATTTTGTGTATCTCGAGTGAGGTGATTAATGAGCGAGCATGAGCGAGTTGGGGTATGCTCGTGCTCGGCTCATTAAGTTAATAAGCGAGTTGATAATGAGTGAGTTGTTAATAAAATTTTAGTGAGCGAGTCACGAGTTATGAGTTACATAATTTATTAAATTGTCATAATTCATTTAACTTTTTTTATGACAGTAAAAACCCGTAGTAACATAGAGGCAGAAGCTCACAGAGTTTCTCACAAAAAGAAGGTTTTCACAAAGTTTCTTTCCAAAAATTAGAATAACATCAATATATTACAAAGTTTCTCACAAAAAATATATTCTGAATGACCAATATTTCATTAGAATTGTACAATATATGCGTGTGTTTAATCTTGAGCCATTTGAGTTTTTTGAGAGAAGAAAACTTCTTTTAAAATACAACCCTTCATATTTTGTTAAATCGTGAGCCGTATGTTATTTTTTTCTCTAAATATATGGATACACTTGATTTATTCATTCCTTTTTAAAAATGGCTATGTTTTTCATATCTCCTTATATCTAAGGATACGATTAGAAAAGAACAATATGTATTTAATTCTAACCGGATAAAAAAAAAATCGGTATCTAATGAAAATATAGGAAGTATAAATGTTTAGAGATTTATTCCAAATTTAAAGAATGAAATGCTATTTTAAATTCACCAGAAAATCTCATGCTCCGTCGGTTTGGAGGCCGATCATCTTGAAAATAGAGTTGTTAATCAAAAGGGGGTATAATCTGTATTTAAAATATTAGTTACAATTATAATGTATTTGTTTGCAAAATATCTTGTATTTATTATCATGATTGTCTAATTTAATAAGGCTTATCAAATAGTAATTTAAAATATCGAAATGATAATTACAAGACCTTTTTTTTTTTTTGGAACTTTGTCAAGACATAAATTGCCGAAAATTTAATACATAAAAATATCTCATTTCATAATCTTATTTTAGAAATAAAGAAACAAGTGCAAAATATAATTTAATATTAGACTAAATAAAATAGTAGGTAATGAAAATTCTATTTTATTTTGGATTGATAGATGGCAAAGAGATTGGTGTTATATATATCTCATATTTTCTAAATTGCTACAAATTATAATGTTAAATTGCTTATGTTTTCAACACAATAGGATTCATATATCTTTTAACTGATAATTAATAAAGATTTATTTACTTTTCAATTATGTAGGGCTTTAAATGTATTTCAATATAATAGGAATTTTTAGTGTGCTTTGAATATAATAGGAATTTCCATGCATTATATCATAATATCCTCATCAGAACATCAAAATTCAATTCTGAATCAACTCTTTTCATCTCTTCTTCATTGAATTAAACTATATTCTTGTTAATTTTGTTACCAATCAGAGCCTAAATCTTAGGCAGCACAGACAGAGAATTTTCTAATAGGAGTCAATAATACAAATTGTTGATTGTATATTTATTTGTATGATCCTAATTCTAATGTTAATATTTAAAATATATGGGTTATAATAATTAATGTTTACATGGATGTTAATCTCTAATTTCTTTATACAGTGTTGAAAAAGAAAAAAAAGAAAAGAAAAACAAGGTACTACATGAATTAGATACAGTAGATACATCCATATACGTTCCCATTTTATTAACAATTAATGGATAGTTTGAGTACATATTTGTAGTAGACCATTTTTTTTGAGATTTTTTTTTATTGTTATTATAAATACCTTAATTTTCAATGAGTTGTGACGTCATCAATGAACAGTAGCACACCCTCTGGTTACCGTTCGATGCAAAATCAAGGGACTGGATATGTTTCTATGACATTCGCTGATGTCATCTCAATTTGTAACGCATTCAAACAGACGATCTGAATCGTTCTTCAAAACTTGTCAGGTAAATATTCACATCCCTTTACAAATTCTAAAAGGAAAATTTCATTCCTACTCTAGTGTGACCAAGCTAATACAATTCTAAATAAGACATTAATTTATTTTGAAGACAAACAATTATTTTCCTCATATGTAAATACCAATCAAGCAGATTACTATTTATAGGGGTATTCACATTATCTGAAGTTTTACAGGAGCATTTATGATATTTACAACATCTCAGCGAACTTTAATTGAGTATCCACAAAATTAATTGAGTCCAACAAATTTACAACAATTAATTTAATTTACAAATTTACAACAATTAATTCCATAGAAAATTGGTCTCTGAAAATCATTGCTTTTTGTCTGATATATAAATTTCACCGGAGATCAACTAGTTAGTGTTTGGTAAATGCCCCCAGGGGCTCAACCCGGACCGGTCCGCCCGTGCCCGTGCCCGGACCGGTCCGTGCCCGTGCCACGGGTATGCACGGGTACACGGGCACGGGTATTAAACGGGCCGGACCCGGTTTTTTGGAAAAATACCCGTGAGAACCCGGACCCCCGTACCCGTGACGCCCGTGCCCGTGAACCCATGGCAGATTTTTTTTTTTTTTTTTACTTTTGGTCTAAAATTCAAAATTTAAACCCAACTTCCCTCCATTTTTGTTTTCTAAATACTGTTTTTTAATTTCTGTTTTTTAATTTCTGTTTTTTTAATTTTGTTTTTCTTATTTCTGTTTTTTATTTCTGTTTTTTAAATTCTGTTTTTTTTATTTCTGTTTTTTATTTCTGTTTTTCTTATTTCTGTTTTTTATTTCTGTTTTTCTTATTTCTGTTTTTTATTTCTGTTTTTCTTATTTCTGAATTTTATTTCTGTTTTTCTGTTTTTATGTATTTCTGTTTTTTTGTATTTCTGTTTTTGTATTTCTGTTTTTCTTATTTCTGTTTTTTTATTTCTGTTTTTCTTATTTCTGTTTTTTATTTCTGTTTTTTAAAAAAAAAACAGAAAAAAAAAACCGGATCCGGACCGGACCGGACCGCCCGGCCCCCCGTACCCGGACCGTCCTGCCCCCGAACCCGTGACGGGCACGGGTATTAAACGGGCAGGGCAGGATTTTTGAAAAAAAAACCCGTGAGGCCCGGCCCGTTTTGCCCGTGTGCCCGTGACGCCCGTGACCGTGGCTACCCGTGCCTGTGCCCGGGTTTTGCCCGGACCGCCCGGCCCGGCCCGTTTACCAAACACTACAACTAGTATTCAATTTTTAATTGTATCCTAACTTGAATTTTTGTATTTTTCTTCATAGAATATTAAACCGAACTTTCAATTATATTAAAAGAAAAAGTTCAATAAAGTAGATATATTGAGTCCAATTATTAAATAATATATACGATCCCTAGCTAATTCCTATGGAGAATATTAAGATTACAGATAAATTCATTTGTGTGGTAATATTGGGTGAAAACATGGTGTATAGTGTACTGTATACTAATACTACTATATAATATTAGTTTGTTTGTTCAAAAAGTTAACTTGGAAATTATTATTCTTTACATTTTTCCGGCATTTTTAATTGAATCAGTAAATTAAATTCACTGGTCACTGTGTATGTTAGGTTTTTCTTTTTTTAAATATGTATTAGTTAATAAAACGTATCACAATATAAATAAATAAAAAAATTAATTTCTTAATTAATTAACACATAGGAATATAGCCAAACTGTAAATCATTAGCAATAAGTAACCACTAATCATTCGGGAATCTAATTTCTTTTTATATAGATTATAAATTTGTGATTATGCTGGACAATTTCCTGCAAGTCCATAACTCAAAGTTGCAAGAAATTAATTAAAAAAAAAAAGATTCCCGTCACACGTACGGTATCTTTCCTTAATTTTCACCTAACTAAATTGAAACATTTATTTCGCATGACCAAACAAAAAATACTTATCTTCAAATTAATTTATGTGCATCCTCTGAGATAACTGAAGATAAATAGTTTATCTAAAACAAGTATATCATATTAATTTAATGCGAATGGCGAATGCACAAGACACTAGTTATTATATCATATTAGCCAAATCCATATATATATATATATATATATGAGAAGGGTTCAAATGCACCCAAATTTGTGTGCACCTAAATACATCCTATATTTTAAATCTTTTTTCTTCGTTTTCAAAGTCCGAATAGTCAATCCGAACCGTTAGATGCGATCTATATATTAAGATATGCTTGGAGACCAAATTTTACATTTTTTTTGAATTTTTTTACTATTTATTAAGCCACTTTGAAAATCGCTGATTTTATATTTTCTGGACCATTGGATCAGCGATTTTCAAAGTGGCTTAATAAATAGTAAAAAAAATTTCAAAAAATGTAAAATTTGGTCTCCAAGTACATCTTAATATATAGATCGCATCTAACGGTTCGGAATGACTATTTGAACTTTGAAAATGGAGAAAAAGGATAGGGTGCATTTGGGTGCATTTAAACCCTCCTCTCTCTCTATATATATATATATATATATATATATATATATATATATATATATATATATATATTTGAGATTCGTGTATAAAAGATATGAATGGTCCGAATTTTGCACGTACGTAACAACTAAAAATTAATTTAATTGACTGAGGAATGTGAATTGTAATTAACTTCACATGGTCATGTACGAAATTTAGTTACATATATATATATATATAGTAAGGCTGGGGTGCTATGGATAGCATAGAGGCCTCTATGCTACGGCTCAATATTCAAGTTTTCAAAATCCAAACGGTCGATCCGAACCATTTATCTTATTCTCCATATTAATATCTGCTTGGAGACCAAATTTTATATTTTTCTGAATTTTTTTACTATTTATATTAAAACTTTGGCCATATATATTAATATTAATTGTAGAATTAAATTAGCTCACTGTTTTGTGAAAACGTTGTTGTACCAACTTTATTTACCCTAAACCCTAAACCCTGACAAAACGTTGCGTTAAATATAACGGAGAAATTAATTGATCGGAATGAAATATGAACCGTTTGATGGAACAACGGTCAAAATGAGAAAAGTCCATAGCATTTGATGTCGGAGCAAACGGGAATTGAATGGTAAAGATATTAACAGAGTATCTTTTACTTCATCCAGCGCACTAAGTCAGTTGATGGAATGCCGATTGTCTGCTCCGCTCTCTCTCTCTCTCTCTGCTCCTTTCCGTTCCATCGCAACGGCTCCGCTCTCTCTCTCAGCTTCATTCCAGCTTAAACCCTAAACCGCGATCGGAGAAGAGAGAGAGAGAGAGAGCGCGCAAGAGAGATCGGGGAAGAGATCGGAGATGAGAGAGAGAGTGAGCGACCACCTTCTCTGGCGACGCGCCGACGTAAACCCTAGACCTAAACCCTATCTGCCATGGCAAGCAAAAGAGTCGTGCTGCTGTCCCTCTCCCAAGCAAGCAAAGAGCTCTCTTCTCTCTTCGTTCCGAGAAACTCCTCCCTTCTATTCGCCAAAAGAGGTGTCAGGTATGGCAATAGCTCTGTAATGTTCTCCTATTATCTCTGAATTTATCACTGATGTCATTTTTTCTAGGGTTTTGTGACCTGTTCTGGGAAAAATTGGATATTTACATTCTTAGGTTGTTGGTTTATGCTCTTTTGGTGCCTGCGTGCATAGTTACTGGTTTATTCTTAGGTTGCTGGTTTATGCTCTTTTTGGAAGCATTGAACAAAGTTAGGTCTTTTTATATTGCTGTAAAGGCTAGATCAGTCCCATCTACACCTAAGCGAAACCTTGGATGTATGCTAGGTACCTGATTTGTGTTTCTTTTCGGGCTATTTTACCATGCTTTAGCCTCAATTATTACACCAAGACATTAAACAAAATAAAGGAGAGAATGGTAGGGACCAAATCGGTAGTATAGTTTTCTATTTTGCCTTGGCTGAAAGGGCATTTTATCATCTGGAGTATCTAATTATATAAATTATTTAATGAATTTTTGGTAGCATCTTTGATTTTGTGCTTCAGGTGGAATACTTGTGCATGGTTTTCTATTTCTCCCTTAACAGGCAAAATCTGATATCAATAATGAAATTACGTGATGTCTAATCAGATAGCTTTTGTAGGCCTCCTCTTCCTTGAGGCCGCACAGAGCATCAGTGAGATCAAAAGACAAGTCACCTAAACTTGAACAATTTACATCCTCTTGGTGAAAGGTGAAGTTCTTCTTCTTTTTCTTCTTTCTTTCAAGAAAATTGCTTATTTTATACTTTTCTTTGATATACATAAACATTTAGTATTGCTTTTGCGCTGAACCAATATATTATTGTCAAAGGTGTATTGGCTTTCAATTGCTACCTAGAGGTCGCCAAAGAAGCAATGGCGAGTGAACCACATTCTCGTTTTTAAAAGCAAAAAAATCAGTTTCATTGTTTCTTAATTTTCTTTTTTGTTCTTTACTTAAAAATTGTTTGCTGGTTCTCACATTTTCTCTAGAGGTGTGGATCATACTTCACAGCAGTACCATATGCTGAGCTATGGTGTGAAGAGCATTTCACTACTCTATCCCTCGGCTCACCCGATTTTTCTCATGAAGAGCTGGTTATTATTTTGGCCCTATTTTATTTTATATTTTTTTTAGATGTGGAAAACCCAAAAAAGTAGGCTGTGTTAATTGTGTATCAAAAAGCTAGATAATAAGTTGTTACATAGCAGTTGGTAATTGTACCAGGCTTTACCGGTATCTTTTTCTTCAAGGGGCTAGCTAGTATGTTTACTCTTGTATGTTTTCCTAACTCTGTTTACATATTTTTCTAGTTGCCTCCTCACATAGATGTATTAGTTGCAGTGTACAAGCAAATCAATGAACCAGATAACATCTATGGTATTGTACAAACTAACAAGGTTGGTCTTTAATTGAGTACTTAATCTATGTTTCTTTTTGTTCTTTTTCTTATTTTTTGGTTTATTTAATTGTCTTTTACTTGCTGCTTTTGTATATATAAAAACAGATGGCATCTCAAATAGTTATATTTGAGCACGGGGGTAACTGAAGCAAATCCTTAAGAGTACTATGATTTGCTTGTAAGATCAGCTCCAGCTAGAAATATTGGTAGATCATATGAAATGATGTGTAAAGACAGTTACTCATACAGCGCTTTGTCAGGGATAAATCAACCAAACTGGGACATGTATAAAGGTCTAGCGAGGTATCTTCAGAAAACTGGATGCACTCACATGCTTGATACGTACTGCCAGGGCTTGAAAATAGTCAAAAGATCGACCAGGTGACAGGAAAGCTGAAGTCTCTGGCTGCAGTGCAGGCCTTGCTTGCAGGCCAGGGCCCGCACAACACAGCTGACATTCCTTGGGTTGTGCTCATTGGGCAGTCTGTTTGGCTCGCCTCAGCACAATCAGGCGGCTCAGCTGGGGCTGAAAATTCTCTAGAAACTGCCTGGCGGGCCGAGAGCGAGAGTCTGAAATCAATTTTGAGCGGGGCCCCACCAAGCAAGCTAGGGAGAGTGGCATTGGTGGATATGTTGGGGAAGCAGATAAGGAACCGGATGAAAGTCAGGCTTCCAAATGTGCTCACTGGGTATGTTTCTTTATTAGTAAATGCAAGTTGAAAAATAATAAGAAATTTGCTTGACACTAGTTAGTTTGTCTGATTTCCGTGCTTGTTAGGAGTAGGTATGTCCATTTTTTTTAGAAATTAATGTGAGCTGTTCAGGACAATAAATAGACGCTGAAATGTTTTTCACGGATTGAAAATAGTCAAAAGATAGCAAGATTAAGTGAATGATTAACCAAGTGAAATTGGAGTAAACCGCACTATAAAATTATATAATAAAGCATCTGTACTGGATCTTGACCCAATACACAAAGTCTTGTTGTCTTATTTCTCTATTAACAAGTATCTGATGTCTTAAGCATTATTGAACAGCTTAATTTACTATCATTTTTCTTCATGAAAGTAATTGTAAAGATCCTAATGATTTCTATTTGAAATCTTTCTGTTTTCATTCCAAAATTGAAAATATATGCTAACAGATAAAGTAGTGCATACAATAGAATAGCTCATGCAATTGACATGAAAATTAACTTTATCATTTATTTCATATGGCAAGGAGTTTACTCGTGCCATTGAAGCCAAGCAGGTTGCTGCTCAGGAGGCGGAGCTTGCTAAGTTCATTTTTGAAAAGGCTGAGCTGGACATGAAGAGTGCTATTATTAGAGCTGAGGTGCATTCTTTTTCCTTTATTGTTATTTATCTATTTATTATTTTTGTTGTTTAGTGAGTCTATGGTACCATGCATAGCGCGGAGGATTGGTCTATACTATGGATCAGTATTTTTATTTTTAAAGTTCAAATAGTTGATCTAAACCTTTCAACATATCTCCATATGAATTGTTTTTTAATTTTTAACAGTTTTTTTTACTATTTTTTTAGATAGGTAGAAATCACTTCAGCTAAATATTCTAGACCATTCACAAGTAGTAATTTTCTACCTTTTTAAAAAAATTCTAGAAAATGTAAAATTTAGTCTGCAAGTACAAATTCATATGGAGATAATAGAGGCATGAAGGCAGTTAGATTAGTTGGACTAGATTTGGTCGTGTAACTCTAAGTAGTTAGATCAATGAGATGAATGTAATTACAATAGAACCAGTGAGCTGTAGCCTATATAAACAGTCAATTGTAATATGTTGAATCATAATAGAGAATTCATTTCATTCAACATCTCTCTTCTCATTTAGGAGATCATGATGAACGGTTTAGATCGACTATTTGAACTTTGAAAATGAAAATATTGATTCATAGTACAGACCAATCCGCGCTATGCATAGTAAGTATTACCATAGCCTCAGTCTTTGTTGTTTGGGATAAGCTTTCAGTTACTTTGGTTGTTTTTGTGACTTGTTCTTTTTAGATAATAAGCATTACACATTGCATTTGATTATAATTTTACCTACTTAATCTAATCATTTTTCTTGGAATTTATTGCTACGAGGGGACGCACAATGGCTATTAGTAAGCAGGTAGAATTGAAGCTTCGAATTGATATGGCTGCCGGTGGGGAATGTGCTACGTCTGCTTTTGCAAAAAGAAAAATTCTTCCAGCTCTCACAATAGATTGGTCAGAATCAAATAAATGACAGGTGGGGTTTATGTGAGAAGAGTGAAAAAAAGTTTAATAGTAAGAGAAAATTGAGTATTGGTGTCTATATTCACTACCTTAAAGCCACTGTAGTATATTGAAACGATTTAGGCAAGTATTTCTCAGTAATATTAACCTATTCTACTGGAACCACTTGGTACCATAGGCGTGTATGTTAGTGCTGGTATTTGTTCCATCCTCTTTTGGCTCTTTCCATTATTATCCGAGTCTTCATAATTGATTGTAGGGGTGGTGAATCAGGATGATTGGTGTAGACACAGATACACCCTTTATCAATCATGCCATCAGATACCTTCATGGTAAGCTGTTCTATGATAACACATAACAGAACTGCAGTAATGTCAGTGTAATGTAGTCTTTAAAGCAAGAATTTACCATGCATACTCTTATTGTTGTTTACATTATATCCTAGAAATCATTAATAGTTCCTCGGTGCCAGAATATTTTTTTCTTCCTCAGTTCTGTGAAAATTGAAAAACAATGAATGGGAGGGATATATGTGAAATTTTTATTCTTTAAAGGGTCTATAAGAAATTCATTGTTTCACAATGTTGTGCGTTGTATTTGATTACTGTAAGGTACACATTACTTTTCCTAAACTATTTTGTTGTCATATTTTAGAGACATGGTTTTAGGATAGATCTGGCTTCCATGCTAGCTGATCTAAAACCTCGATTTCTCAGGTTTCCTGGTCAAAATTTTAATTATCTTTTCTTATATCTTAATTTTAATGAACAAACTAACATCATTGGGTTTTGTCAGATGGCTGCAAATGCAGAGTTCTTTGGAGCTAGTTTGTGTTTAATTTCTCAATTTTTTTTCTTCTTAACATGAAATAGCAGCTTGTCATGTGAAGTACCTGACTTGTAAATTCCTGATGCGGGTCTGGGTCCGGGCGGGTCTGGGCAGGTTTGGGTCCGGGTTTAGTCCGGTTCGGATCCGGTTCTTCACGGTTCAGTCCTGGTTTATATGGTTCCACGGGTGAGTCCAGCCCGGGTTTGGGCAGGTCTAGTGAAATAAATCGACCCAAATCCTTGCTAGACCTGTCTCTTGATCCAGTACAGTTTGGTCCGGGTCTGGTTTTTTTCAATGCACTATTAAGGAATAGTGTATTTTAGGATGGCTTAGGGTTCAGGGCTTTTGACTTCTAAAGGTTTTAGTTTTTTTATAGTTTTTTTTAGTGTTTTTTAGGGGTTTTAAAGGTTTAGGGTATTATATATATTTTTTAGGGTTTTTGCTCTTTCTATATATATTTTTATGGTTTTTATGATTTTTGGTTTAGTTTTTATTAGGGATTTTAAGGTATATAATTTTATAGGGTGTTGGTTATATATGTGTGTGTGTGTGTGTGTGATTTTTGGTGTAGTTTTTATCAGGGTTTTTAGCGTGGTTTTGGATTAAGGGTTTATTTTCAGGGATTTAAAGTGTTTTTAAGCGTTTATGGTTTAGGTGTTTTAAGGTTTAGGGTTTACCTTTATGAATTTTAAGTGTTTTAAAGGGGTTTGGGGATTAGCATGCATGTGATAAATTGTTAATTTGTCATTTCCTTGCGCTAATTTTTTAAAATGTTGGGGTTATTGTTGGTTATTGGGTTCAATATTGGGCACATCACATGATAATTGATAAGCTATCATGCATACTCCATCATTGTATGTCGTTTTCTGTCATTCGTGATTGATATGTCCTTTATCGCGGTCACTCTCAGCCCACACACCCTTTTAGTTTTAGGGTACAATATTTTCTCATCTTTCTCAAAGTTGGTTGTTTTGGTTTGTATCCAAGGAACAGGCTACAATAATACTTAATTGCCAACCATGACGGACTTGAAAATTTAACCAGATATACGAACATATATATAAATTCATGAAATGAAGAATAAGCTCATAGAAATTTCTTCACAAGATACTGAGATATTTTTACAACTAGCGACCCAACCAAAAGCTTATCGTGATAAGTAAAATTTCTATTAACAGCGAATCTGCGCGCCCTTCAAAAATCAAGACACTTGGTTCCCTGTGAACTAGTACAGTTGAATACCATAAAACAATTGATCATGTACTCCCCTATATATACACACAAATTATTCTATATACGTATAACTACTTATTATAAAACTGGTGCAAGTACTAAAAAACACAGAAAGGGCAGTGGAAGAAGAAATGTTATTAAATTAGCATTATAGCCTAACATGACAATTTGGTTTACATGCCCTAAGTATAAAACATACATATCGATGAGAATTTAAAAACTTATTACAAAAAGAAACTCCATGAATTGCTTCGTACAGGTAAAAATATATTGAGGCTATGGTACTATGTATAGCGCCCATTGGTCCACTTTGAATATGTACTTATAAACCGTTCAACCTGGTTTTTAATTATTTCGTCACGTCTTTAATTTTTGTATAGATAATGAAAGAGATAATTATTTTATTATATTATAAAAATATATTAACATTTTATATATTGTTTTATTTTATCTATGCTTAAATTTTATTGACAATTTAATTTAAAAAAATAATTGGCAATTAACATTTATCTTTATTTTTACAAAATCACTAAAGAAAATGGCATTATTACTTATATAAATTAAACGTGAATTGACCATAAAATATACTAATTAAATGCAAATAATCGTGGTCAATGACAAGTGCCTTATGATTAAAAAAAAATAACAATCTAAACTAACACTATAATAAAAAAGTGTACACCGACTATGGTAAAATTATTTGCACCTAATTTAAAATGATAGGATATCTCATAAATTTCTCGGTATCATATTGAATTGCCAAAATTTGGAATTATCAATATAATCTTATGTAATAAAATAATACAACAAAATCTAGCTAAGGTTTCATACCAGTCTATTTTAATTTTGTTGTATTATTTAATAAAATAATACAACAAAATGTAACTGTCATCCACCAATTAATACAAATTAATTCAACTTTTCAAATTGTAATCAGAAAACGAAAAAAAATATAATATAAATTTGTGAAGACACCAGAAAATTAGAGTAGAACTAATGCAAGTAAGACCAATGTCAATGTCATTGGAGACCGATAATCAATGTATACAATATTAACCGACTTTTTTATTTATATCCAAAATAAAATATAAATTTAAAAAACTAACCAACTAGCTAATGAAATTGCAAAACTATCCAAACCGGTTAACCATTAACCGGACTCAAATCAAATTTCCGGTTATTGGTTTCCCGGATCCATTGAAATAGTCCGGTTAACCATTAACCGGAAATTTGATTTGAGTCCGGTTAATGGTTAACCGGATTTGTGAATTTTCCTTCTTTTTTTTTTCTTTTTTTTTTTTTTTTGAAAACAGAAATTTTTTATTTTATTTTATTTTTGTATTAAAATATTAGAAATGTTGAATATATTTCTTTGAAAATAAATGGAATACAAAATAATTTGATTTATTAGAAAGACTGCAACTAATAACCCGGATCAATATTTTTCAGGCCGGATTTTTCGCGGCTGTACGAAAAATTAATATATTTCTTTATGTGCTATTGGAAAAAAATAAAAATGCTTAGATTGTGAGTTATTGATCCCGGTTCAAAAGTCACTTCTATGCAATCTAGAAAATACTGTGATCCTTCTAGGACATTTAATTTATAAAAAGTTGTATCTATTTTGAGAATTCTTTTTAAGAACAATTATTAAATAAATTAAAGTTTTTGTTTTTTTTCAAAAATAGAAACAACTTTTCATAAATTAAATGTCCTAGAAGGATCACAATATTTTCTAGATTGCATAGAAGTGACTTTTGAACCGGGATCAATAACTCAGAATCTAAGCATTTTTATTTTTTTCCAATAGCACATAAAGAAATATATTAATTTTTCGTACAGCCGTGAAAAATCCGACCTGAAAAATATTGATCCGGGTTATTAGTTGCAGTCTTTCTAATAAATCAAATTATATTGTATTCCATTTATTTTCAAAGAAATATATTCAACATTTCTAATATTTTAATACAAAAATAAATAAAATAAAAAATTTCTGTTTTCATAAAAAAAAAAAAAAAAAAAAAAAAAAAAAAAAAAAAAAAAAAAAAAAAAAAAAAAGGAAAATTCACAAATCCGGTTAACCATTAACCGGACTCAAATCAAATTTCCGGTTAATGGTTAACCGGACTATTTCAATGAATCCGGGAAACCAATAACCGGAAATTTGATTTGAGTCCGGTTAATGGTTAACCGGTTTGGATAGTTTTGCAATTTCATTAGCTAGTTGGTTAGTTTTTTAAATTTATATTTTATTTTGGATATAAATAAAAAAATCGGCAATATTAATGTATTTATATGATATAATAAAATATTTTGTTTTTGGGATAGCTTTATTTTTTATTTTTAAGTTTTATGGAAATACAAATAATGAACATTGTATTTATTTCTATTTTACATCTAATCTAGAAAATTAAATAATGTACAAGATAAAAAAAAAAAGAATTTAGGTAAAATGACATAGTTTTATATACTTAACTTTTAAGAAAAGAAAATTTTAATTTTGTTTTTTACCTTGTCGTTACAAATAAATGACAAATCTGAGAGATAATTTTTGACAGGAGATTTGATTTGATTTGATTATGCATAGATTTGGTATTAATTATTCCTAACGGCCTTTTTTTCCACCGCCTCGGCAGATGATATCCAGCGCTTTTTTCTCAAAATCCCAAATCGAATTGGCCTTCTCTCTTTCATCAAAAAAATAAAATTCTCTTTCAAATACTCCTCTCTTGCGTTTTTTCCCAAAATCCCAAAATCGAGTTCGTCGCCTCAGCCTCGCTTACCTCACCCCTCTCCGTCCCCTTCTCACCAGTTGAAACCTCACCCTGACCTCGTAGGGGAGAAGAAGTGAAACATTTCTAAACTATGTTCTTCCGCTACAGTAGCGAGCTACCGGCCTCTATTACTTGTACCCTGTGCTACGACAATTCTGTACCTCGATCATCGCTTTAGGGTTTCCTGCTCCACCGGTGAAAAATTCAAATCAGGTGAGGTCTTGGTCCAGAGAGAGGCCACTGGAGGCGTCCCAGTTATTGATAAAATTCACAAGGTTGAGGAAGAGGTCCAAGAGGAGGAGCCAGGTAAGTGATGGTTGAAGGGGCTCAAAGCAATACAAGCTTATTGGTGCCACCTCTCTCGCCTTCATCATATGCAACATGGACAAGGTAAACAAATAGAGTCACAGAAAAATTATGCATTCTTGGTACCACTCGGTTTCAGGCATCTAAAGCATTGTTGACAATTTTAGGCGAATTTGAGCATTGCAATAATTCCAATGTCACACCAATTTGGGTGGAATTCAACCACAGCAGGATTGGTGCAATCCTCTTTCTACTGGGGCTATGCTCTCAGCCAATTACCTGGTGGTTGGCTTGCCAAATTATTTGGGGGAAGGTCTGTTTTGTTGAAGATCAAATAATCAATTAGAGATCAATTAGTCTTAATAATCATGTGTGTTTCTAAATCAATTTATAGACTTGGAACCCAGTATCTAAATCAATTTAGCTTGATTTAAGTTCAATTTAGGTTCAAGTTTCATGATACTTAAAAATCATAATTTATTGAGTGTGACTTCTTAAATTTTTTTTTTTTTAATAATCTACAAAACCTGAGCTCTTAACAGCTTGACACTATATTTCTATTATCTAACTAATTATTTACTTGACTTTTCATTTGTTTATTTATTCATTACAGGATTAATACAATCTAGATTTTAACATGATTTCAGATGGGTTATTAGGATGAAATAACTGAAGGTAAAGAGGCTCCAACACGAGGGTTTAATCTTGGCGTGTCTCAACAGCTTTGCTCTCTCTTTGACAAAGGTATTCCTATTTCTACATGTTTCTCTATTTCCTCAACTCATTTTGGGTTTAATTGATGATAACCAAAATTGTTTCACTCCTTGCTGCACTGTGTCATTTCACGAACTGAAATTGTTTTTTTTTCCTCAATACTCTCTATTCTCACCCAATTTAGAGTTTAGCTGAAATTCTTTCCCTTATGTACTGTTAAAATCTATTGTGATATATTTAACCTTGGATGTTTATTTATTGCTCTCAACTTTGCAGCAAACCTCAAGTACATCGAGTTCGACCCATTGAATTTCATAGCGGCCTCAATTCACATTCAATTTTGAATGGAACTAATTTCAGTGCTGCTAACTTGTAATAATCTTTGTTTTGAATTGATACCTGTTGTGCATGGTAAAACAACACTTTCATACTACAACTCCTTAAAGAACATAACTCTGGTACAGCTGTACAGGAACTTTCCTCGGCGTAATCAATCGGGTATTAAGGTAGTATTAATCCATTAACAAAAACACAATTGGTATTAATACAGGTTAGTATTGTACCAATTGATCTAAATGTATCAGATGTTGCCTGTGTATCCAATGCCTTCTTAGTCCTACCTTTACTGCACGGTTCGATCTATAAGAATGTTGCAGATCACAATATTAGCTTCATGTCATTTTCAAATCTAATCACCCACAAAAACCACTACCTTCTCAATTTCAGCTTTCCAATAAATCCCAGCTATACCAATATAGGGTTTAGGGTCTTGCAATAGATTTCACTATATAAATCTTGATAAAGGAAAGCATTGATTTACTCAGCCAATTTAGTGCAAGACCTCAAACAACACAAAGAGAAAGAAAGAACTAACATGTTTGGCATTTAGAAAATCCAAGGGGTTCTCAATTTCACTTTTCTTTCTTGCAAGCCTGTCTATAAGGGAGCTATAAGGGAGCTGTAAATAATAATCTTAGGCTCATGTCCATTGGGAGAATTGTTATCAAGAAAAGCCAATTCATCATCCCCTTCATGTCTGTTGCACAGGCCATCTATAAAACATCAAGCTCACACCATTTAGATAAAAAAAAATGCTGTTATATACTAATTGGGACTTGGGCGCTTCATTATGGTTTAATCATAGGGTGAAGACAAAGGAGCTTGGTTGAACAGTCTTCAATATGCTGTGTTTGGCATTGGAAATAGGCAATATGAGCATTTCAATAAGGTTAGTATGTGACTTACTGTATGGAAATTCATTCGAAACTGTAGTGTGCTTTAAATTTTTTTTTATTTATGCCTTGATATATTTTACTGTTGATGTGGATACTAGGTTGTAAGGTAGTAGACGTACTGAATTTGTACTTACCACATACATATGATTTATATTATGTCATTTAGTAATTAGGTTGAAAAGTTTTAATATTAATTTTCATAAAATAGGTGCCAAGCGCATAATACCAGCTGGTCTAGGAGATGATGATCTGTGCATTGCAGACGACTTCTCTGCATGGTACAAGCTTCATAATTTGTTGATACACCCAACTGAATTTTTTTTTTCTTCTTAGGAAAGAGCTTATGCTTAATGTTTAAGCAGTATTGTAGAATGTAGTGCTACCTACATATTGTATTCTGAATTTTCTTAATTAACGGAAAAGAAGTCGACAATCAACTAAAAAGTACTCACATCTTTAGAGCATGAATATGGACATGCACCACACATCATTATTTTTTTAACTAATGTTTCTTTAAAATGTCAGTTAGTATAGTTCCTGAATTCGCAGTTTGAACCCAACAAAGACCAAGCAAGTTGCTGTACATTTTTCTGAAAGAAAAAGTTGGAGATAACTGTTCAATATGATTTATTTCATTTTAAAACTATGTCTAGAGTTTATAAATATGGGGACAAAATTATATAATAACCGATCTCAATTGATCTGTTCATTCTGGCCAATCTGATTTGAAAAACTATAAAAGCTGGTAAAGCCAACATAGGCATAATACTATTGTATTCATCCCTTGTTATAGTAATGACAATAACAAATGAAAACGGAAAACTGCACACTATCTAACTACATTTTGTCATCACCAACTGTCCTAAATGATTTAAAAGAAATTTGCTAATATAACTTTGTATTAACACTCAGCTAGATACTGTATCTATATTGTATTAGAGGAAGGAGAACATGCATGTTGATCATTGAGCTGCACACGATTTTTATCATGCCCCTATACAACAATCTAATACTTCCAGCTGTACAATTTTTGTTGTTCTTGCACAATAATTTGAATTTTCTGCATTGTTTTTGTGGTCCTTGCTGACTTGTTTGGCCGTTACTTGGCCATTCTATTCTTATTTCTTATGCTTGTAGCTGTTTCGTGTACATAACCGGTAGAAGTCAGCAAAAGTTGACTTGACCGTTACTTGTTTGAGCTGATAGGTCTAGGTTATAGTTTTTTATTAGGTGGTCAGATCTGACAACATTCACTCTTGGTTAGTACCGATAATTGAGTTGTGGTTTTGTTTTTGTAGATGAAGTATTTATCGAATTGGGAGGCTCTCTTGGACCGGCACGCATGCAACAGCCATGGCTTCCTCACGGTTCGTTTGTAAGATAAGTTTCCTTCACAACATATCCATTCTATTCTTGTTGCAGGGCTTATTTCTTCTGCTTGTAACTGTTTCGTGTACATAACCGGTAGAAGTCAGCAAAAGCTGATTAAGCCGTTACTTGTTTGAGCTGATAGGTCTAGGTTATAGTTTTTTTTTAGCTGGTCAGATCTGACAACATTCATTCTTGGTTAGTACCGATAATTAAGTTGTGCTTTTCTTTTTGTAGATGGAGTATTTATTGAATAGGGATGCTTTCTTACACGGCACGCATGCAACAATCATGGCATCCTCGAGTTCCGCTTGTAAAATAAGTTTCCTTCACACTATATCCCCTCTATTCTTGTTGCACGGCTTATTTCCTCTGCTTGTAGCTCTTTCGTGTACAAAACCGGTAGAAGTCAGCAAAAGCTGACTTGGCTGTTAGTTGTTTGAGCTGATAGGTATATATTATAGTTTTTTTTAGCTGGTCGGATCTGACAACATTCACTCTTGGTTAGTACCGATAATTGAGTTATGGTTTTGCTTATGTAGATGGAGTATTTCTTCAATTGGGATACTTTCTTAGACGGCACGCATGCAACAGCCATGGCTTCCTCGCGATTCGCTTGTAAGATAAGTTTCCTTCACACTATATCCCCCCTATTTTTCTTGCACGCTTATTTCTTCTACTTGTAGCTGTTTCGTGTACATAACCGGTAGAAGTCAGCAAAAGCTGACTTGGCCGTTACTTGTTTGAACTGATAGGTATAGGTTATAGTTTTTTTTAGGTGGTCAGATCTGCCAACATTCACTCTTGGTTAGTACCGATAATTGAGTTGTGCTTTTGTTTATGTAGATGGAGTATTTGTTGAATTGGGATGCTTTCTTGGACCGGGACGCATGCAACAACCATGCCTTCATCGCGGTTCGCTTGTAAGATAAGTTTCCTTCACACTATATCCCCTCTATTCTTGTTGCATGGCTTATTTCTTCTACTTGTAGCTGTTTCGTGTACATAACCGGTAGAAGTCAGCAAAAGCTGACTTGGCCGTTACTTGTTTGAGCTGATAGGTCTAGGTTATAGTTTTTTTTAGGTGTTCAGATCTGACAACATTCACTCTTCTTTGGTACCGATAATTGAGTTGTGCTTTTGCTAATGTAGATGGAGTATTTCTTCAATTGGGATGGTTTCATGGATCAGCACGCATCCAACAGCCATGGCTTCCTCGCGTTTCGCTTGTAAGATAAGTTTCCTTCACACTATATCCCCTCTATTCTTGTTGCACGGCTTATTTTTTCTGCTTATAGCTGTTTCGTGTACATAACCGGTAGAAGTCAGCAAAAGCTGACTTGGACATTACTTGTTTGAGCTGATAGGTCTAGGTTATAGTTTTTTTTAGCTGGTCGGATCTGACAACATTCACGCTTGGTTAGTACCGATAATTGAGTTGTGTTTTTGTTTTTGTATATGGAGTATTTCTTGAATTGGGAGGTTCTCTTGGACCGGCACGCATGCAACAACCAGGGCTTCCTCGAGATCCGCTTGTAAGATAAGTTTCCTTCACACTATATCCCTTCTATTCTTGTTGCACGACTTATTTTTTCTGCTTGTAGCTGTTTCGTGTACATAACCGGTAGAAGTTAGCAAAAGCTTACTTGGAATTACTTGTTTGAGCTGATAGGTCTAGGTTATAGTTTTTTTTAGCTGGTCGTATCTGACAACATTCACTCTTGGTTAGTACCGATAATTGAGTTGTGTTTTTGTTTTTGTAGATGGAGTATTTCTTGAATTGTGATGCTTTCTTGGACCGGCACGCATGCAACAACCAGGGCTTCCTCGATGTCCGCTTGTAAGATAAGTTTCCTTCAAACTATATCCCCTCTATTCTTGTTGCACGGCTCATTTCTTCTGCTTGTAGCTGTTTCGTGTACATAACCGGTAGAAGTCAGCTTTTAGCTGACTTGGGCGTTACTTGTTTGAGCCGATAGGTCTAGGTTATAGTTTTTTTTAGCTGGTCGGATCTGACAACATTCACTCTTGGTTAGTACCGATAATTGAGTTGTGGTTTTGTTTTTGTAGATGGAGTATTTATCGAATTGGGAGGCTCTCTTGGACCGGCACGCATGCAACAACTATGGCTTACTCACGGTTCGTTTGTAAGATAAGTTTCTTTCACAACATATCCATTCTATTCTTGTTGCAGGGCTTATTTCTTCTTCTTGTAGCAGTTACGTGTTCATAACCGGTAGAAGTTAGCAAAAGCTGATTAAGCCGTTACTTGTTTGAGCTGATAGGTCTAGGTTATAGTATTTTTTAGCAGGTCAGATCTGACAACATTCACTCTTGGTTAGTACCGATAATTGAGTTGTGCTTTTGCTAATGTAGATGGAGTATTTCTTCAATTGGGATAGTTTATTGGACCGGCACGCATGCAACAGCCATGGCTTTCTCGCGGTTCCCTTGTAAGATAAGTTTCCTTCACACTATATTCCTTCTATTCTTGTTGCACGACTTATTTCTTTTGCTTGTAGCTGTTTCGTGTACATAACCGGTAGAAGTCAGCAAAAGCTGACTTGGCCGTTACTTGTTTAAGCTGATAGGTCTAAGTTATTGTTTTTTTTAGCTGGTCGGATCTGACAACATTCACTCTTGTTTAGTACTGATAATTGAGTTGTGGTTTTGGTTATGTAGATGGAGTATTTCTTCAATTGGGATGCTTTCTTGGATCGGCACGCATGCAACAGCCATAGCTTCTTCGCGATTCGCTTGTAAGAGAAGTTTCCTTCACACTATATCCCCTCTATTCTTCTTGCACAGCTTATTTCTTCTGCTTGTAGCTGTTTCGTGTACACAACCGGTAGAAGTCAGCAAAAGCTGACTTGGCCGTTACTTGTTTGAGGTGATAGGTCTAGGTTATAGTTTTATTTAGGTGGTCAGATATGACAACATTCACTCTTGGTTAGTATCAATAATTGAGTTGTGCTTTTGTTTAAGTACATGGAGTATTTCTTGAATTGGGATGCTTTCTTGGACCGGCACGCATGCAACAACCATGCCTTCATCGCGGTTCGCTTGTAAGATAAGTTTCATTCACACTATATCCCCTCTATTCTTGTTGCACGGCTTATTTCTTCTACTTGTAGTTGTTTCGTGTACATAACCGGTAGAAGTCAGCAAAAGCTGACTTGGCCGTTAATTGTTTGAGCTGATAGGTGTAGGTTATAGTTTTATTTTAGCTGGTCAGATCTGACAACATTCACTCTTGGTTAGTACCGATAATTGAGTTGGGCTTTTGTTTTTGTAGATGGAGTATTTCTTGAATTGGGATGCTTTCTTGGACCGGCACGCATGCAACAACCAGGGCTTCCTCGAGGTCCGCTTGTAAGATAAGTTTCCTTCAAACTATATCCCCTCTATTCTTGTTGCACGGCTCATTTCTTCTGCTTGTAGTTGTTTCGTGTACATAACCGGTAGAAGTCAGCAAACGCTGACTTGGTCGTTACTTGTTTGAGCTGATAGGTCTAGGTTATAGTTTTTTTTAGGTGGTCAGATCTGACAACATTCACTCTTCTTTGGTACCGATAATTGAGTTGTGCTTTTACTAATGTAGATGGAGTATTTCTTCAATTGGGATGGTTTCTTGGATCAGCACGCATGCACAAGCCATGGCTTCCTCGCGGTTCGCTTGTAAGAAAAGTTTCCTTCACACTATATCCCTTCTACTCTTGTTGCACGGCTTATTTTTTCTGCTTGTAGCTGTTTCGTGTACATAACCGGTAGAAGTCAGCAAAAGCTGACTTGGACATTACTTGTTTGAGCTGATAGGTCTAGGTTATAGTTTTTTTTAGCTGGTCGGATCTGACAACATTCACTCTTGGTTAGTACCGATAATTGAGTTGTGGTTTTGCTTATGTAGATGGAGTATTTCTTCAGTTGGGATGCTTTCTTGGATCGGCACGCATGCAACAGCCATGGCTTCCTCGCGATTCGCTTGTAAGATAAGTTTCCTTCATACTATATCTCCTCTATTCTTCTTGCACGGCTCATTTCTTCTGCTTGTAGCTGTTTCGTGTACATAACCGGTAGAAGTCAGCAAAAGCTGACTTGGGCGTTACTTGTTTGAGCTAATAGGTCTAGGTTATAGTTTTTTTTAGGTGGTCAGATCTGACAACATTCACTCTTCTTTGGTACCGATAATTGAGTTGTGCTTTTACTAATGTAGATGGAGTATTTCTTCAATTGGGATGGTTTCTTGGATCAGCACGCATGCAACAGCCATGGCTTTCTCGCGGTTCGCTTGTAAGATAAGTTTCCTTCACACTATATCCCTTCTATTCTTGTTGCACGGCTTATTTTTTTCTGCTTGTATATGTTTCGTGTACATAACCGGTAGAAGTCAGCAAAAGCTGACTTGGACATTACTTGTTTGAGCTGATAGGTCTAGGTTATAGTTTTTTTTAGCTGGTCGGATCTGACAACATTCACTCTTGGTTAGTACCGATAATTGAGTTGTGGTTTTGCTTATGTAGATGGAGTATTTTTTCAATTGGGATGCTTTCTTTGATCGGCACGCATGCAACAGCCATGGCTTCCTCGCGATTCGCTTGTAAGTTAAGTTTCCTTCACACTATATCCCTTCTACTCTTGTTGCACGGCTTATTTTTTCTGCTTGTAGGTGTTTTGTGTACATAACCGGTAGAAGTCAGCAAAAGCTGACTTGGCCGTTACTTGTTTGAGCTGATAGGTCTAGGTTATAGTTTTTTTTAGGTGGTCAGGTCTGACAACATTCACTCTTCTTTAGTACCGATAATTGAGTTGTGCTTTTGCTAATGTAGATGGAGAATTTCTTCAATTGGGATGGTTTCTTGGACCAGCACGCATGCAACAGCCATGGCTTTCTCGCGGTTCGCTTGTAAGATAAGTTTCCTTCACATTATAACCCTTCTATTCTTGTTGCACGGCTCATTTCTTCTGCTTGTAGCTGTTTCGTGTACATAACCGGTAGAAGTCAGCAAAAGCTGACTTGGACATTACTTGTTTGAGCTGATAGGTCTAGGTTATAGTTTTTTTCAGCTGGTCGGATCTGACAACATTCACGCTTGGTTATTACCGATAATTGAGTTGTGCTTTTGTTTTTGTATATGGAGTATTTCTTGAATTGGGAGGCTCTCTTGGACCGGCACGCATGCAACAACCAGGGCTTCCTCGAGGTCCGCTTGTAAGATAAGGTTCCTTCACACTATATCCCTTCTATTCTTGTTGCACGACTTATTTTTTCTGCTTGTAGCTGTTTCGTGTACATAACCGGTAGAAGTCAGCAAAAGCTGACTTGGACATTACTTGTTTGAGCTGATAGGTCTAGGTTATAGTTTTTTTTAGCTGGTCGGATCTGACAACATTCACTCTTGGTTAGTACCGATAATTGAGTTGTGCTTTTGTTTTTGTAGATGGAGTATTTCTTGAATTGGGATGCTTTCTTGGACCGGCACGCATACAACAACTAGGGCTTCCTCGAGATCCGCTTGTAAGATAAGTTTCCTTCAAACTATATCCCCCCTATTCTTGTTGCACGGCTCATTTCTTCTGCTTGTAGCTGTTTCGTGTACATAACCGGTAGAAGTCAGCTTTTAGCTGACTTGGGCGTTACTTGTTTGAGCTGATAGGTCTAGGTTATAGTTTTTTTTAGGTGGTCAGATCTGACAACATTCACTCTTCTTTGGTACCGATAATTGAGTTGTGCTTTGGCTAATGTAGATGAAGTATTTCTTCAATTGGGATGGTTTCTTGGACCAGCACGCATGCAGCAGCCATGGCTTTCTCGCGGTTCGCTTGTAAGATAAGTTTCCTTAACATTATATCCCCTCTATTCTTGTTGCACGGCTCATTTCTTCTGCTTGTAGCTGTTTCGTGTATATAACCGGTAGAAGTCAGCAAAAGCTGACTTGGGCGTTACTTGTTTGAGCTAATAGGTCTAGGTTATAGTTTTTTTTAGGTGGTCAGATCTGTCAACATTCACTCTTCTTTGGTACCGATAATTGAGTTGTGCTTTTACTAATGTAGATGGAGTATTTCTTCAATTGGGATGGTTTCTTGGATCAGCACGCATGCAACAGCCATGGCTTTCTCGCGGTTCGCTTGTAAGATAAGTTTCCTTCACACTATATCACTTCTATTCTTGTTGCACGGCTTATTTTTTTCTGCTTGTATCTGTTTCGTGTACATAACCGGTAGAAGTCAGCAAAAGCTGACTTGGACATTACTTGTTTGAGCTGATAGGTCTAGGTTATAGTTTTTTTTAGCTGGTCGGATCTGACAACATTCACTCTTGGTTAGTACCGATAATTGAGTTGTGGTTTTGCTTATGTAGATGGAGTATTTCTTCAATTGGGATGCTTTCTTTGATCGGCACGAATGCAACAGCCATGGCTTCCTCGCGATTCGCTTGTAAGTTAAGTTTCCTTCACACTATATCCCTTCTACTCTTGTTGCACGGCTTATTTTTTCTGCTTGTAGGTGTTTTGTGTACATAACCGGTAGAAGTCAGCAAAAGCTGACTTGGCCGTTACTTGTTTGAGCTGATAGGTCTAGGTTATAGTTTTTTTTAGGTGGTCAGGTCTGACAACATTCACTCTTCTTTAGTACCGATAATTGAGTTGTGCTTTTCCTAATGTAGATGGAGTATTTCTTCAATTGGGATGGTTTCTTGGACCAGCACGCATGCAACAGCCATGGCTTTCTCGCGGTTCGCTTGTAAGATAAGTTTCCTTCACATTATATCCCTTCTATTCTTGTTGCACGGCTCATTTCTTCTGCTTGTAGCTGTTTCGTGTACATAACCGGTAGAAGTCAGCAAAAGCTGACTTGGACATTACTTGTTTGAGCTGATAGGTCTAGGTTATAGTTTTTTTCAGCTGGTCGGATCTGACAACATTCACGCATGGTTAGTACCGATAATTGAGTTGTGCTTTTGTTTTTGTAGATGGAGTATTTCTTGAATTGGGATGCTTTCTTGGACCGGCACGCATGCAACAACCAGGGCTTCCTCGAGGTCCGCTTGTAAGATATGTTTCCTTCAAACTATATCCCCTCTATTCTTGTTGCACGGCTCATTTCTTCTGCTTGTAGCTGTTTCGTGTACATAACCGGTAGAAGTCAGCTTTTAGCTGACTTGGGCGTTACTTGTTTGAGCTGATAGGTCTAGGTTATAGTTTTTTTTAGGTGGTCAGATCTGACAACATTCACTCTTCTTTGGTACCGATAATTGAGTTGTGCTTTGGCTAATATAGATGAAGTATTTCTTCAATTGGGATGGTTTCTTGGACCAGCACGCATGCAGCAGCCATGGCTTTCTCGCGGTTCGATTGTAAGATAAGTTTCCTTCACACTACATGCCTTCTAATCTTGTTGCACGGCTTATTTTTTCTGCTTATAGCTGTTTCGTGTACATAACCGGTAGAAGTCAGCAAAAGCTGACTTGGACATTACTTGTTTGAGCTGATAGGTCTAGGTTATAGTTTTTTTTAGCTGGTCGGATCTGACAACATTCACGCTTGGTTAGTACCGATAATTGAGTTGTGCTTTTGTTTTTGTATATGGAGTATTTCTTGAATTGGGAGGCTCTCTTGGACCGGCACGCATGCAACAACCAGGGCTTCCTCGAGGTCCGCTTGTAAGATAAGTTTCCTTCACACTATATCTCTTCTATTCTTGTTGCACGACTTATTTTTTCTGGTTGTAGCTGTTTCGTGTACATAACCGGTAGAAGTCAGCAAAAGCTGACTTGGACATTACTTGTTTGAGCTGATAGGTCTAGGTTATAGTTTTTTTTAGCTGGTCGGATCTGACAAGATTCATTTTTCTTTAGTACCGATAACTGAGTTGTGCTTTTGCTAATGTAGATGGAGTATTTCTTCAATTGGGATGGTTTCTTGGACCAGCACGCATGCAACAGCCATGGATTTCTCGCGGTTCGCTTGTAAGATAAGTTTCCTTCACACTATATCCCTTCTACTCTTGTTGCACGGCTTATTTTTTCTGCTTGTAGCTGTTTCGTGTACATAACCGGTAGAAGTCAGCAAAAGCTGACTTGGACATTACTTGTTTGAGCTTATAGGTCTAGGTTATAGTTTTTTTTAGCTGGTCGGATCTGACAACATTCACTCTTGGTTAGTACCGATAATTGAGTTGTGGTTTTGCTTATGTAGATGGAGTATTTCTTCAATTGAGATGCTTTCTTGGATCGGCACGCATGCAACAGCCATGGCTTCCTCGCGATTCGCTTGTAAGATAATTTTCTTCACACTATATCTCCTCTATTCTTCTTGCACGGCTCATTTCTTCTGCTTGTAGCTGTTTCGTGTACATAACCGGTAGAAGTCAGCAAAAGCTGACTTGACCGTTACTTGTTTGAGCTGATAGGTCTAGGTTATAGTTTTTTTTAGGTGGTCAGGTCTGACAACATTCACTCTTCTTTAGTACTGATAATTGAGTTGTGCTTTTGCTAATGTAGATGGAGTATTTCTTCAATTGGGATGGTTTCTTGGACCAGCACGCATGCAACAGCCATGGATTCCTCGCGGTTCGCTTGTAAGATAAGTTTCCTTCACACTATATCCCCTCTACTCTTGTTGCACGGCTTATTTTTTCTGCTTGTAGCTGTTTCGTGTACATAACCGGTAGAAGTCAGCAAAAGCTGACTTGGACATTACTTGTTTGTGCTGATAGGTCTAGGTTATAGTTTTTTTTAGCTGATCGGATCTGACAACATTCACTCTTGGTTAGTACCGATAATTGAGTTGTGGTTTTGCTTATGTAGATGGAGTATTTCTTCAATTGGGATGCTTTCTTGGATCGGCGCGCATACAACAGCCATGGCTTCCTCACGATTCGCTTGTAAGATAAGTTTCCTTCACACTATATCTCCTATATTCTTCTTGCACGGCTCATTTCTTCTGCTTGTAGCTGTTTCGTGTACATAACCGGTAGAAGTCAGCAAAAGCTGACTTGGCCGTTACTTGTTTGAGCTGATAGGTCTAAGTTATAGTTTTTTTTAGGTGGTCAGGTCTGACAACATTCACTCTTCTTTAGTACCGATAATTGAGTTGTGCTTTTGCTAATGTAGATGGAGTATTTCTTCAATTGGGATGGTTTCTTGGACCAGCACGCATGCAACAGCCATGGCTTCCTCGCGGTTCGCTTGTAAGATAAGTTTCGTTCACACTATATCCCTTCTACTCTTGTTGCACGGCTTATTTTTTCTGCTTGTAGCTGTTTCGTGTACATATCCCTTCTATTCTTGTTCACACTATATCCCTTCTATTCTTGTTTCGTGTACATAACCGGTAGAAGTCAGCAAAAACAGACTTGGACATTACTACTCTTCACACTATATCCCTTCTATTCTTGTTGGACGGCTTATTTCTTCTGCTTGTAGCTGTTTCGTGTACATAACCGGTAGAAGTCAGCTTTTAGCTGACTTGGCCTTTACTTGTTTGAGCTGATAGGTCTAGGTTATAGTTTTTTTTAGCTGGTTGGATCTGACAACATTCACTCTTGGTTAGTACCGATAATTGAGTTGTGGTTTTGCTTATGTAGATGGAGTATTTCTTCAATTGGGATGCTTTCTTGGATCGGCACGCATGCAACAGCCATGGCTTCCTCGCGATTCGCTTGTAAGATAAGTTTCTTCACACTATATCTCCTCTATTCTTCTTGCACGGCTCATTTCTTCTGCTTGTAGCTGTTTCGTGTACATAACCGGTAGAAGTCAGCAAAAGCTGACTTGGCCGTTACTTGTTTGAGCTGATAGGTCTAGGTTATAGTTTTTTTTAGGTGGTCAGGTCTGACAACATTCACTCTTCTTTAGTACTGATAATTGAGTTGTGCTTTTACTAATGTAGATGGAGTATTTCTTCAATTGGGATGGTTTCTTGGATCAGCACGCATGCAACAGCCATGGCTTTCTCGCGGTTCGCTTGTAAGATAAGTTTCCTTCACACTATATCACTTCTATTCTTGTTGCACGGCTTATTTTTTTCTGCTTGTATCTGTTTCGTGTACATAACCGGTAGAAGTCAGCAAAAGCTGACTTGGACATTACTTGTTTGAGCTGATAGGTCTAGGTTATAGTTTTTTTTAGCTGGTCGGATCTGACAACATTCACTCTTGGTTAGTACCGATAATTGAGTTGTGGTTTTGCTTATGTAGATGGAGTATTTCTTCAATTGGGATGCTTTCTTTGATCGGCACGAATGCAACAGCCATGGCTTCCTCGCGATTCGCTTGTAAGTTAAGTTTCCTTCACACTATATCCCTTCTACTCTTGTTGCACGGCTTATTTTTTCTGCTTGTAGGTGTTTTGTGTACATAACCGGTAGAAGTCAGCAAAAGCTGACTTGGCCGTTACTTGTTTGAGCTGATAGGTCTAGGTTATAGTTTTTTTTAGGTGGTCAGGTCTGACAACATTCACTCTTCTTTAGTACCGATAATTGAGTTGTGCTTTTCCTAATGTAGATGGAGTATTTCTTCAATTGGGATGGTTTCTTGGACCAGCACGCATGCAACAGCCATGGCTTTCTCGCGGTTCGCTTGTAAGATAAGTTTCCTTCACATTATATCCCTTCTATTCTTGTTGCACGGCTCATTTCTTCTGCTTGTAGCTGTTTCGTGTACATAACCGGTAGAAGTCAGCAAAAGCTGACTTGGACATTACTTGTTTGAGCTGATAGGTCTAGGTTATAGTTTTTTTCAGCTGGTCGGATCTGACAACATTCACGCATGGTTAGTACCGATAATTGAGTTGTGCTTTTGTTTTTGTAGATGGAGTATTTCTTGAATTGGGATGCTTTCTTGGACCGGCACGCATGCAACAACCAGGGCTTCCTCGAGGTCCGCTTGTAAGATATGTTTCCTTCAAACTATATCCCCTCTATTCTTGTTGCACGGCTCATTTCTTCTGCTTGTAGCTGTTTCGTGTACATAACCGGTAGAAGTCAGCTTTTAGCTGACTTGGCCGTTACTTGTTTGAGCTGATAGGTCTAGGTTATAGTTTTTTTTAGGTGGTCAGGTCTGACAACATTCACTCTTCTTTAGTACCGATAATTGAGTTGTGCTTTTGCTAATGTAGATGGAGTATTTCTTCAATTGGGATGGTTTCTTGGACCTGCACGCATGCAACAGTCATGGCTTCCTCGCGGTTCGCTTGTAAGATAAGTTTCTTTCACACTATATCGCTTCTACTCTTGTTGCACGGCTTATTTCTTCTGCTTGTAGCTGTTATGTGTACATAACCGGTAGAAGTCAGCTTTTAGCTGACTTGGCCTTTACTTGTTTGAGCTGATAGGTCTAGGTTATAGTTTTTTTTAGCTGGTCGGATCTGACAACATTCACTCTTGGTTAGTACCGATAATTGAGTTGTGGTTTTGCTTATGTAGATGGAGTATTTCTTCAATTGGGATGCTTTCTTGGATCGGCACGCATGCAACAGCCATGGCTTCCTCGCGATTCGCTTGTAAGATAAGTTTCTTCACACTATATCTCCTCTATTCTTCTTGCACGGCTCATTTCTTCTGCTTGTAGCTGTTTCGTGTACATAACCGGTAGAAGTCAGCAAAAGCTGACTTGGCCGTTACTTGTTTGAGCTGATAGGTCTAGGTTATAGTTTTTTTTACGTGGTCAGGTCTGACAACATTCACTCTTCTTTAGTACCGATAATTGAGTTGTGGTTTTGCTAATGTAGATGGAGTATTTCTTCAATTGGTATGCTTTCTTGGATCGGCACGCATGCAACAGCCATGGCTTCCTCGCGATTCGCTTGTAAGATAAGTTTCATTCACACTATATCTCCTATATTCTTCTTGCACGGCTCATTTCTTCTGCTTGTAGCTTTTTCGTGTACATAACCGGTAGAAGTCAGCAAAAGCTGACTTGGCCGTTACTTGTTTGAGCTGATAGGTCTAGGTTATAGTTTTTTTTAGGTGGTCAGGTCTGACAACATTCACTCTTCTTTAGTACTGATAATTGAGTTGTGCTTTTGCTAATGTAGATGGAGTATTTCTTCAATTGGGATGGTTTCTTGGACCAGCACGCATGCAACAGCCATGGCTTTCTCGCGATTCGCTTGTAAGATAAGTTTCCTTCACACTATATCCCCTCTACTTTTGTTGCACGGCTTATTTTTTCTGCTTGTAGCTGTTTCGTGTACATAACCGGTAGAAGTCAGCAAAAGCTGACTCGGACATTACTTGTTTGAGCTGATAGGTCTAGGTTATAGTTTTTTTTAGCTGATCGGATCTGACAACATTCACTCTTGGTTAGTACCGATAATTGAGTTGTGGTTTTGCTTATGTAGATGGAGTATTTCTTCAATTGGGATACTTTCTTGGATCGGCACGCATGCAACAGCCATGGCTTCCTCGCGATTCGCTTGTAAGATAAGTTTCCTTCACACTATATCTCCTCTATTCTTCTTGCACGGCTCATTTCTTCTGCTTGTAGTTGTTTCGTGTACATAACCGGTAGAAGTCAGCAAAAGCTGACTTGGCCGTTACTTGTTTGGGCTGATAGGTCTAGGTTATAGTTTTTTTTAGGTGGTCAGATCTGACAACATTCACTCTTCTTTAATACCGATAATTGAGTTGTGCTTTTGCTAATGTAGATGGAGTATTTCTGCAATTGGGATGGTTTCTTGGACCAGCACGCATGCAACAGCCATGGCTTCCTCGCGGTTCACTTGTAAGATAAGTTTCCTTCACACTATATCCCTTCTATTCTTGTTGCACGGCTTATATCCTCTGCTTGTAGCTGTTTCGTGTACATAACCGGGAGAAGTCAGCTTTTAGCTGACTTGGCCGTTACTTGTTTGAGCTGATAGGTCTAGGTTATAGTTTTTTTTAGCTGGTCGGATCTAACAACATTCACTCTTGGTTAGTACCGATAATTGAGTTGTGGTTTTGCTTATGTAGATGGATTATTTCTTCAATTGGGATGCTTTCTTGGATCGACACGCATGCAACAGCCATGGCTTCCTCGCGATTCGCTTGTAAGATAAGTTTCATTCACACTATATCTCCTCTATTCTTCTTGCACGGCTCATTTCTTCTGCTTGTAGCTGTTTCGTGTACATAACCGGTAGAAGTCAGCAAAAGCTGACTTGGCCGTTGCTTGTTTGAGCTGATAGGTCTAGGTTATATTTTTGTTGAGGTGGTCAGATCTCACAACCTTCACTCTTGGTTAGTACTGATAATTGAGTTGTACTTTTGTTTATGTAGATGGAGTTTTTCTTGAAGTGTGATGCTTTCTTGGACCGGCACTCATGCAACAACCATGGCTTCCTCGCGTTTCGCTTGTAAGATAAGTTTACTTCACAATATGTCCCCTCTATTTTTGTTGCACGGCTTATTTCTTTTGCTTGTGGCTGTTTCGTGTACATAATCGGTAGAAGTCAGCCAAAGCTGACTTGGTCGTTACTTGTTTGAGCTGATAGGTTTAGGTTATAGTTTTTTTAGGTGGTCAGATCTCACAACATTAACTCTTGGTTAGTACTGATAATTGAGTTGTACTTTTGTTTATGTAGATGGAGCTTTTCTTGAAGTGAGATTTTTTCTTGGTCCGGCACGCATGCAACAACCATGGCTTTCTTGCGGTTTCATTTGTAAGAGAACTTCATTCACAATATATTCCTTCTTTTTTTGTTGCATGACTTATTTCTTCTCCTTGTGGCTATTTCGTGTACATAATCGATAGAAGTCAGCCAAAGCTGACTTGACCGTTACTTGTTTGAGCTGATAGGTCTAGGTTATTTTTAGGTGGTCAGATCTCACATCCTTCACCCTTGGTTAGTACCGATAATTGAGTTGTATTTTTGTTTATGTGGATGGAGCTTTTCTTGAAGTATGATGATTTCTTGGCACGGCACGCATGCGATAACCATGGCTTCTTTGTGGTTTAGCTTGTAAGATAAGTTTTATTCACAATATATTCCGTCTTTTTTTGTTGCACGGCTTATTTCTTCACCTTGTGGCTATTTCGTGTACATAACTAGTAGAAGTCGGCCAAAGCTGACTTAACTGTTATTTGTTTGAGCTGATAGGTCTATGTTATAGTTTTTTTAGATGGTCAGATATCACAACATTCACTCTTGGGTAGTACCGATAATTGAGTTGTTATTTTGTTTATGTAGATGGAACTTTTCTTGAAGTGGGATGATTTCTTGGAACGACACGCATGCAACAACAATTATTTCTTTGCGGTTTCGCTTGTAAGATAAGTTTTCTTCACAATATATCATTTCTTTTTTTGTTGCACGGCTTGTTTCTTCTTCTTGTGGCTGTTTCGTGTAAATAACCGGTAGAAGTCAGTCAAAGCTGACTTGGCCGTTACTTGTTTGAGCTAAGTAAAGAAATAAAAGAAATTATAGGGATAGTTATAGGGATAATTATATATATGGCTATATATGAAATAAGAGTAGGGCTACTAATAATTAAGGTTCGGCTCAAATTAGGCTCGGCTCATTGAGAGAAGCAAAATGATTTGGCTCTAACTTGGCTCAATTCGGCTCGACTCGCGAGTTCACGAGCTGGCTCATATTTTTACTTCTTTAAGAATTATGTATATATATGCATGGTGCTGATTATATAACAATGACATTTTGCTTTAGCATTTGTGTTGGGTACGGGTACTGTAATTGCTCCAATTATGTATATATACCCGTATATTATCTATAACATGATTCTCGAAAAGGTCATAATAAATGAATTTAGTAACACCACGTCTTTACTATAGATGCGAATTTTCTAGTAGAACTAGCCATTACAAAAAACTAAAACAATTTTTTTTTTTTTTGAATAATCAGTTGAAGTATTTAAATTAATCTCAGAGGGTACATCATAGATTCATAGTGTTACAAACTTACAATGCTCTTAATTACATCTTAACAACTCTACAATTCATATTAATCCAAATTCTCTCAGCTTTTCCTCTGAGTCCCCCTTCCTTTGCTTCAGACCCGTTAACTCATCTCTGTGAGCAGAAATATATATTTACGTCAATTTCAGGTTTATTCGTGTTAAGAAAAGAAGACATCTAAATTGTATAATATACATACTATGTATATGCTCCTGTATAGGGCTGGCAAAAAAATTTGTAGTTCGTGATTCGATTCGGGTTTGATTCGAGTTTAATTTGATTCGAAATGGGTTCGAATTGAAACAAACCAAATCAGGTTCGGTTCGAAATTAATTCAAACCAAACTCAAACCTAGCCTGGTTCGATCGAAATGGGTTCGCGAATTTTTATGGTTTGAATCTCATAATAACATCGGCCGTTCATTTATCTGATGAAATTCAAACCCAAGATAAAAAGTCATAATTTAACTTAGTCGACGCTTCATCGCTCTCAAATCTCAATAACCTAATTCTCTCTCCGTCTCTTCCTAACTCACTCTCCATCTCGCTCTAAAAGCTAGCCGACGCTCTCGACGATTGGCTGTCTCTCCTGTCATCACTCCTCTCTCCGGCCTAGACGGCTGTCTCTCCTCTCTCTTTGGCCATCTCTCCCCTCTCTCTTTGGCCGTCTCTCACCTTTCGGATTCTCAATTCATTAGATGGTCCGATCGAGTGAGCACTCAAGGTAGGATTACTTACTTTACTGTATATTTCAGTTCTTGTACTTAATCATCTTTTTACGATTATTTGTTGTGATGTATTTTTTCATGAACAATTTTTCAACTTAAAAACACTCATTTCATACCGGTAAAAGGAAGCCATGTGAATTTTGTCCCGCGAGAAAAAAATAATGTATAAACTACCAGTATAACCAGGGTTGCTAAAAAATAATTTAGTTCGTGATTCAATTCAGGTTCGATTCGAAAAATGTGTAGTTCGCAATTAATTCAATTCGAAATGGGTTTAATTCGAAACGAATCAAATCAGGCTCAATTCGAATCTTATTCAAACTAAACTCAAATTTAGGGTAAGTTCGATTCTGTTCAATTCGTTGCCACCCCTACTCTGTGCATTCGTAATTCGAGCAAAAATTTATGGAAAAATAACTATTTCTTTTTACCATCTTTGCAAAAGATAACTATTTGACTATTCCTCAAAGATAAATTATTTAACCAATATTATTTTTAATTTTCAAATTTATCAATTTCACAAATGTAGTTTGTGGGACTATTTTGATATTTAATGCATGCATGAATTATAGAGAATGATTCGGCAGACTAATTAAACCTGTAGGATCAATTTGTTGATTTGCAAACCTGTTAAATTTAAAATTCTTAAAAAAAAAAATTATTTGGTTTATAATTTTTTAGAACATAAAAAAAAACGATTAAGAAAGAGTTCCGAATAATTCAAAGTGCGTAGTAAAAGTGAACTGAAAGTAAATGCAAAAGTTGTAGAAATTTTGAGTATCAGCAAAACTGTTGAATAAAATTCCTATAATAATTTCTTGCAGAGAATCTCAATTTTTTTTAGTTAAAACTCTGTAATTATATATTTCGTTTGTTCTTTTTCAAGACTTGAAACATGGTCCAATTTAACCAAGTTGAAAATAAACCTAGACAAATAAGTAAAAAGTATGAGCTGGCTCGCAAGCCGAGTCAAGTCGAGCCAAGTGTTTACATGAGCCGAGCCGAGCTTTTTATTTCAAAATGGAGCCGAGTTCGGCCTATTTTTCAGTTTCGAATCCGATTCGTTATGAATTATTGAGTCATTCAACTCATTGATTTGTGGGCCGGCTCGACTCATTAGCAGCCCTGAATAAGAGTTCTTTTATCTGTCAAATTTTTACCGCTTCCAAATATATAGGGATAATTTTGTTATGAAATTCAACTAAGGACAAAGCAATTAGTTTGAAAAGAGATTATATTTATATTAAGGATTCCATTCCCTTAACTTCTCTTGAAAGAAACTTCATTAAACTGCTCAACGTACATACATAGAATATTGTTTCTAGCATTAAAATTGAAGCTGCTACCTACACTAAATATTGGGGAGATTTAATTGCATCTCGTTGGAATTGAGGCACTTCAGTTTTCATCAGTAAATGTTTTGTCTTTTACTATTTGTTTTTAGTGTGTAACTTTTTATGGTAAAACTGTAAAGAATTTACGAGGATCATGTCCAGCAATATTTTAGTTCGAAGAGTTGGATAAAGATATATACTCTATATATATATATTAGTGGCCGTTTGAATTTTGCATTTCAGTTCGATTTATTTATGCATGCTTAGCTCAGCTGGATCATTCATTATATATATATTGTATTTAGATTCAATATTTTTTTAATATTCATGAATATTGTTAAATAAATATTTTTTATGAGAATTTATTTTTATTATCTTGTAATATATTCCGTTGCAATGCGCACGCGCACATGCACAATACTAGAATAAAAATATGTATACGTGTAAATTGTACTTTTAAAATTGATATATCTTCATTCTCCTTGTTTCTATCCTTTTTACTGGATCTTTATTTATTTTTTTCAATTTTAGAGAAAAAATAATGAAAAATATTAAAATACAGGTCGAGAAAGATAAAAAGTTGAATTATTTTATTTTTGCAATATGATTAGTTATTTGACATATAACACTTAAAGCAAAACTAAGCTCACATTGAATGTGAGTAAATTGAGCACTGTTGGAGGAAATTGGAGCATGACAGTATTTGCACGAGACTAATTAATCAACCTAAACGTCCGTTTTTTACAACATTGCTATGGAGTCAGGACCTGCTGGGAGCTCAAAGCCAAGGTGAGGTTACCAATCATTTATCGATAAAATGAAAGTTTGAGAGTTCACACGGCACGGCACGGCACGACACGGCACGGCACGACAGTGATTGAGTGACAAGGATCCTCTAATGTAACAAAAATTAATTGTGAAGTTAGATCTCAAATTTCACGGGTCTCTTTAATATTCGTGCCAGTGACCCCATGGGAATATGGCATCCCCACACCCCACATGCACTTTGTCTTGTCCGCATTTATTCATCGGCGGTTTCACTGAGCAGATTGGCTTCCCACTAATTCAATTCTCACTTCTCACCTTCTTCCCTTCCAAGTTCCAACTACAGAGAAATTAAAATCCAGAAGACCCCTAAAAGAGGCGATCACAAATGATATATATGCAGTGCCTCAGTGCAATTTTTCTTCGTATAATTAATTAAGCCTGAAAGAGGTGTCACATAATTAAGCCTGAAATCTTTCTTTCTTCGTATATACTTTGATTGTAATCTAATCTAAGACTATCCATGGGGTTAATTAATTATCATTTCTTAAGTCTAATATTTGCACATATTTTTTGTTTGACAGCTTCTGCACCTCTCTCTTCTCACAGGAACTTGGAGATTAATTGAATATAAGAGGCAAACTAATCTCTTCTCTTATAACTTATAAGGTAAAATTTTTGTCTTCTCTTGAATCTTTCTTTCTGTGTTTTATTATAATTAATCTTTTTCTATTTTGTATCGTATTATTTATAATAACTTGTATTACTATTTTATGATTATTGTGATGATTAATACTTACAATATCATGTTTCATAACTATTAGTTTCTAATTAACCTTCAAAAGAAAATTATTGGTTTCTAATTTTTAGTATTATATATGTTACGGTCAATTTAATATTTAAGACGCATTTAGTATGGAGTTTATTGGTAATTTAATAATGGAAGAGAGAACATTTATGTCAAAATTATGAAATTCTTATTGATTTTATCCTGTCATTTATTCTCATCTTTCTCACGGTTAGAAATGTACTAATAGATCAAAATATTTTTGGGCCGTAACTAACAGTTAATTATGAAATTATAATATGGATTAAGTCTTATTGGATTGCATGCATCAATGTATAGGCTTGAAATTTCTGTTCTCTGATCTGATCTAATATGATAATATTAGGATAAGAATTTCTGATTAGGTGTGATCAAGTGGCACAATCTGATGGGTGTTGTATTATAAATTAATACACGTAGATGATCAATTTTGGATATAACTTAGAACTATACGTTTTCGGATAAGACAGAAATGACAGAAAAATGATATAAAAAAATAATGGAAAAACATAATTTCGGTTTTATTGGATTAAACCAAAAATTTGATATGGCTGAGATTGCCCTATTTCAGAAACTGAGAGAGAGAAAGAGAAAGACAAAAGGGGACTCTCAGATGACAGGAGCAATAAGCACTCACTAACGCACTAACGCACCTTATGATTAGAATTTGACAGGAGCAATAAGCACATTGTACTCGAAACTGTTAGTGGGCTTGGATATCAAAACTTGGGTATAATAACAAAGCTGGAAACTAATTTCTTGGTTCTACAAACTGATCACAAGCCAAATCTTATATGAAGTAACACAAATATTGATGTTTAATAGGAAAATATTCGAATCGTTCATTACAAATTTTAAATCTACCATTAATTTGCCCATGAATTTCCAAATTGACCCATATTCTTAGAATTTGCTCAATTTTTGACTGAAATCATATTTTAAATAGCTTCAGAGAATACATTCTCTCCATTTTATAATAGAACTAAGTAAAGAAATAAAATAAATTATATTTATAATTATAGGGATAATTATATGGTACTATATATGAAATAAGAGTAGGGCTGCTAATGATTAAGGTTCGGTTTAAACTCAGCTCGGCTCAATGAGAGAAGCAAAATGATTCGACTCAGCTCATGTAAACACTTGGCTCGATTCGACTCGGCTTGTGAGCTCACGAGCCGGCTCATATTTTTACTTCTTTAAGAATTATGTATATATATATGCCTGGTGCTGATTATATAACAATGACATTTTGCTTTAGCATTTGTGTTGGGTACGGGTACTGTAATTGCTCCAATTATGTATATATACCCGTATATTATATGTAACATGATTCTCGGAAAGGTCATAATAAATGAATTTATAGTAACACCACGTCTTTGCTATAATTAAATTACTCGCACTTTCCAATTGTATTCCTATATAGATGCGAATTTTCTAGTAGAACTAGCGCAATACAAAAAACTAAAACAACCTCAGAAATATATATTTACGTCAATTTCAGGTTTATTCGTGTTAAGAAAAGAAGACATCTAAATTGTATAATATACATACTATGTATATGCTCCAGTGCATTCGTAATTCGCGCAGAAATTTATGGAAAAAATAACTATTTTTTTTACCATCTTTGCAGAAGATAACTATTTGACTATTTCTCAATGATAAATTATTTAACCAATATTCTTTTTTATTTTCAAATTTATCAATTTCACAAATATAGTTTGTGGGGCTATTAATTTTGATATTTAATGCATGCATGAATTACAGAGAATGATTCCACAGACTAAACCCGTAGAATCAATTTGTTGATTTGCAAACCTGTTAAATTTAAAATTCTTAAAAAAAAAATTATTTGGTTTATAATTTTTTAGAACATAAAAAAAAACGATTAAGAAAGAGTTCCGAATAATTCAAAGTGCGTAGTAAAAGTGAACTGAAAGTAAATGCAAAAGTTGTAGAAATTTTGAGTATTAGCAAAACTGTTGAATAAAATTTCTATAATAATTTCTTGCAGAGAATCTCAATTTTTTTTTAGTTAAAACTCTGTAATTATATCTTTCGTTTGTTCTTTTTCAAGACTTGAAACATGGTCCAATTTAACGAAGTTGAAAATAAACCTAGACAAATAAGTAAAAGTATGAGCTGGCTTGCAAGTCGAGTCAAGTCGAGCCAAGTGTTTACATGAGCTGAGCCGAGCCGAGTTCGGCCTTTTTTCAGTTTCGAATCTGATTCGTTATGAATTATTGAGCCATTCAACTTATTGATTTGTGAGCCGGCTCGACTCATTAGCAGCCCTAAATAAGAGTTCTTTTATCTGTCAAATTTTTACAGCTTCCAAATATAATTATAGGGATAATTTTGTTATGAAATTCAACTAAGGACAAAGCAATTAGTTTGAAAAGAGATTATATATATATTAAGGATTCCCTTTCCTTATCTTTTCTTGAAAGAAACTTCATTAAATTACTCAACGTACATACATTTGAGAAATTAATATACTCAAGGATTTATCATTAATTTGTCTTTCCGTTTTTTAGTTTAATTTCATCGTTAATGATGTCTTGCATTTTGTTTCCTCTACCTCTGTACTAGCATTTTGTTTCCTCGATTTAAATGAACACCTTATTTAATGAATTATCTGATTTGTTCTGTCAACATTTCCTTAATTTAAAGCAATTCAGACTTCATGATCAGCCACAGAAACCATAAAATAAGATGGGGTATCTCCAAATATGGAAGATTTGCATTGAGGGGCAGTTAATAGAAAGACGACGACTTATAAGGGCAAGGACACATCGTTAAATTCAGTATCATATAACAAGTTGTAAATTGGTAGGTAAAATGTCAGAATTTCAGATCAAACTATTTTAAACCGAACGGTCCAAATTAATTTTTAGTTCCCATTTAAAAAATATACGTCAAACAATCTGAATATAAAAACAGATTAAGAGAAAAATATGCATTGCATCGAACAAATTTGACAGATGTTACACAAACATTACATCATTTAATCCTATTATGTATAATCTCTAAAGCCATAACAAAACTAAAACACAAATAATGACATAAAAAGTATAGACTTTGAAGAAATATATTAATTTCAACAATTTTTCATTATGTTTGTTATCATTTGTTCATCCTCTAACATCAATTAATAGACTAAATCGTTGCTTCTTAGGTCGAAGAAATTAACCATTGCAATGAGCAACCATCAAAAGGGAGGTGATGTTGCAGAGTTGGTCGGACGACTACTGAAACGCCTTAAACTAGCCAAGGAGCAAGTTCCTAAAAATTCAGAGATGGGGAAAATCATCGAACAAATGAGCATAGAGGTTGTAAAGATAAAAGATATTCTTGATAGTGGAGACTATAATACATTATTCCTCTAAGTACGGATACAGTAGCACGAGTACTGTTGCGCGGGTACTAAAATAATTATTCTTATATATGTGCTAATTAAGATAAATTAGAAAATTATTTCTTTTCAGATTTGTTAGTACACCACGAGCACAAAAAATTATAACTTGCAAGTAGAATATAGATTCGAAATCTAATATTTTCGACATGATTTCATTGAATATAACCTTTTTTTGTTAAATAATATTTATTATATTTATGCGTAAAAGAAATGAAGTTTTGTATACTTTTTTTTTTGTTAAATAAATAGAATCTAGTCGATCGCCAATTCCGCCTCCAGGCCATCTTGCTCGTAAACAATGGATGATTATTTTTTATTATTTTTAAAAATAATTTGAGGACTTAATGAACGGAAAATTCATAAAAAATAAAAGGAAAAAAAATAGACCTTAGTTTCTCTATCCCGATTTGACTGACTAAATGAATGAGAAGAAGCTTATAATATTATAAGCTTCTAGAAAAGATGAGCATATATACCTTAGTAGAAGGATGTGCATCGGTTACATCAGCCGGCCAAGGGAAGTCAGTGAACTGATATGTCAGCCGTGGTGACTGAAGCCTAGTGGAATCGAGTGTGGGGGCCCACACTCCCCTGATGCTGGAATCGGCTTCAAAGACCATCGGTTGAAAGCCCTTTTGTAATACAAGCTTGCATGCAACCAAGTCGCTTATGCCGGCTCTTACAATAGCAACTCCCTTCAGCTTCTTGTTCATTTCCATTGCTAGCTCTTTGAGAAACAGAAAGGAAAAGATGGTTATGAGGGGAATTTGGGAAAGTGGTAAAAGAGTAATTAGTGTGAGTAGTATGGGAAAGTGGTAAAAGAGTAATTAGTGTGAGTAGTATGAAAGGTAATTATATCTAAAGAATCCGTTTCCTCCCACCTACTTGAAATTAATTTCTTTTATAATATGAATTTTTGCGAATGACTTGCGTGAATATTCTAAATTATAGTTCTCTTTGTAACTCGTAAAATTCTAATTATAATCACATCATAATAATTCATCATTTAATTATAGATTTAATATTTGTTTCAAAAAGATGTTCGGATCCTATTTAGAATTTTTTTTTTTTTAAATTATTTGTGATATATACTTAGTACATTGATGAATTATTATCTAATTAATAAAATTTTAATTAGTCGTAATTTGCAAATCGTTCCTTAATTATTTGTTTAAATTTTTCAGGTTATAACAGTATTTAATTTAATAGGTCGTAATTTGCAAATCGTTCGTTAATTGGGGGTCTCAATCGACGCAGGCGCAGGAGAAGGAATTTTAATTGGCGCAGGAGTCCCATTCAAATTTTACAATCCGCTCCTCCTCATGTTTGCTAAATGTTTTACTCAATTTTACTATTTTATTTGAGTGTAATATTTTGTTAGTTTTTTTACAAATTATTTTTATCAATTGTTTCCTACTATTTGGCTACAAAATAAGTTTCAGCTAAAAAAATTCGAGTTACCGATCCGATTTTTCCAATTCCGACCGATTCATCCGATTCTAATTCCACAATCAAAAATCCGATTCCGAGTTTTAGAACCATGCTGGAAACCCTTATATTTAAGAAACAACACCAACATCATCACTTGGGGCAACTTTGATTTTCTTTTAAACTATTTAAGTAGGAATAAAAAATTCAGAGTAAATTTGTTCCAAGATTCAATCAAATATAACTAAACCGAACAATATATGTCAAGCAGAATAGAGATAAAGACAATATGTCGAAGGTGAACAACGACTGCGAGGAAAAAATAAAAAAAATGTAGCTATCGGGGTTTATGCGACGAAAGTAAATACCATTCATAACTTGTGCATGTATATATATTTTCGGGTATCTACAAACAATTTTCATTTTTGTATAATATTTATCTTTTAGTTTTTGGCTATATATTATTTTCTTTACGCAATTTCTACTAGTTCTTCTTCTCAGAAACAGAGAGAGAAGAAAGAAGAAACAGAGGCTACAAAATACAGAAAAAGAGAGGAGATAGGTGGGAGAGGAAGACGAAACAAAGCGCAAAGGGACGCGCAGAGAGTTGGGAAAGAGAAGGCACGTGAGGGGCAGGTGAGACGGTCCTCAAATTTAAATCCTAACCGTTCAATTGTTTCAACGGATGGGATTTAATAATTCTTTTGAGTCAGGTACCTGGGAGGATACGGATTCTAATCTGGATAATGGCCATACGAGATGGGAGCCACCTATTCCCAATTTCCAAGGGTTGATATAGAAACATCTTAATTAACCATGTAATTTCCACGTGGCCATTATCTAATGTATGAAAGGTTATATCTAAACCCGACCAGGCCGAACCATGGATCGCCCCGACCTTAGCTAGACTCCCGTAAACCCGACCCGCCCCCCTAAACCCCCAAAAACCCCCCGGCCGGAAACCCTCAGAAACCCCCAAATATATATATATATATATATATATATATATATAGAGAGAGAGAGAGAGAGAGATGGGCTACGGTGAGTTGTGAAGTAAAGTGACTATTTTACTTCACGCTCATATTTTGCAATTTTTAAGTTCAAAACGTCGATCCGAACCGTTCATCTTGTTCTCCATAATGAAATGTGCTTGGAGACCAAATTTTACATTTTTTTGGAATTTTTTTACTATTTATTAAGCAATTTTGAAAGTCGCTGATCTGATGGTCCAGAAAATTTTACTGTTTTTTACTGTTCACATCAAAACAGCAATTTTCAAAAATCCTAATAAATAGTAAAAAAATTTCAAAAAATGTAAAATTTGGTCTCCAAGCACATTTCAATATGGATTAAACATCTAACGGTTCGGATCGGTTGTTTGAACTTTCAAAATAAAAATACGGCGTGAAGTAGAAACGCGTTTTACTTCGCAACTCACCGTAGCCCACCTCTATATATATATATATATATAGAGTTAGGCTGGGGTGCTATGGATAGCATAGTGGCCTCTATGTTACGGCTCAATATTTGAGTTTTCAAAATCCAAACGGTCGATCCGAACCGTTCATCTTATTCTCCATATTAATATCTGCTTGGAGACCAAATTTTATAATTTTATGAATTTTTTTACTATTTATTAATATCCCATTTTGTACAATTCAGCTAGACGAGACGACACCGATCGAAGATTTGGGCCGGCCTGCTCAAGATTCCAACACAAGTACATAACATATAGTAAATTACAAATAATTTAATTGACTATTGATTGCTTGATAAATCGTGAAGATGTAGAAGCTAAGCTCGATCACTTGAAGGATATCTGAGGTACTTGTTTTATATACCTTTACTAAAATATTTTTTGGGAGGTGACAGCAGCAGCTAGCCCACAGAAAAGAACTATATAATTAATTAAGCTAAGTACTTAATTATTTAGACTAGATTTTTATTTTTGAAAAAAAGTGGAACGAACGGGCAACTGGATTCATAATTAACTAACCTAAATTTCAGAACCAAAATTAGTACGCGAGTAATCACCAGAAATTAAATATTCATTTTACAAAAAACATTAATTTGTTTAGATATATATCGATCCTATGATTAATGATTATTAGTTAGTGGTCATGAAACCATTGTGTTACATGTGTTTGCCTCTTATTTGCCGTGCAGTAGTCGGCTCCATCATTTGCCACGTCATCGACCTTAATTTCATAAAATGGAATTGCATGCTTTTGAGAAATCCATAATATATACATACATATATATATATATATATATATATATATATATATATATATATATAGAGTACGGCTAACGCGCTTCCTCTAGCATATGGGCCGAAATGCTTCCGGTGGAAATTTGAAATTTCAAAATCCAAAAAGTCGATCTGAACCGTTCATCTCCTTCTCCATATTAATATCTGATTGGAGACCAAATTTTACATTTTTCTGAATTTTTTTACTATTTATTAAGCCACTTTGAAAATCGCTGATCCAACGGTAGCTTCTGATTTTTACTGTTTGGCAAGCCACCGTTGGATCAGCAATTTTCAATGTGGCTTAATAAATAGTAAAAAATTTCAGAAAAATGTAAAATTTGGTCTCCAAGCAGATATTAATATGGAGAAGGAGATGAACGGTTCAGATCGACTTTTTGGATTTTGAAATTTCAAATTTCCACCGGAAGCATTTCGGCCCATATGCTAGAGGAAGCGCGTTAGCTGTACTCTATATATATATATATATATATATATATATATATATATATATTATATATATAGTCGGTAGGGGAGCTGCTCATTCAGGAACTTTTAAGAATTCCTAGTACAAGAACTAGAATTAGGGTTTAGAGATACAAACGTACAAAAGGATATGGGCAAAATAGTCGAATTAAATAAAAGAAACAAAAACACACACCAAGTGGCAGGTTTCTATGGCACCGTACCATATAAGTACCTAAACAACTCTATCACCAAGTTCATTTTTTTTTTTTTTTTTTTTTCTAATTTTGGGACATTTCCTATATATATAAATTACTACAACGGAGGATCAATAGGAATCATCAGGTAGAAGTGTAAGCTAACATAGTCGATCCTGGCAACTTTAATTTTTCTTAATTTTGCTAAAATTGTTCTAAAAAAGAATTATGATTTTGATAATACCAGTCTCTATTAAAATTTGAAATACAAGGTAACATGTCTTGTTTGCAAATAGCACAAGTTCATTCTAAAAAATGTGAATGATTACAACGAGATCATGAATATGTAAATCTACAGTTAGAGAAAAAGAAGTGTTGTAGTAATTAATTTTGAAAATGACTTTTTGAGACAAGAATTTTGGAAAAAATTCAGAGAGAACATTTTTTTTTATTTTTATTGAAGAGAAAAAGATATTTCTCATACCTCTTGCCCAATTCATGCATGTTCGTTTGGGCCCCATGTGCCGCCACAAGGTTGTATTAGCCTTCAGCTTCAAATGATGCGAAGAATTCTGCAAAACTCCTCTTACATTTGTGTTCCCCCTCTACCTTTATCACCAAACTAAATTTTCAAGTCAAAACTAAGTATGTAAATTGCAATAAGATAGTAAATCCTTCATTCTGTAAATAGCATTTGTTAATTCAAAGCAAAAATAATTATAATATACAGGGGGGTATATAATTTATTTTATTTATTCATCTGTTATCATAATTTAACATATATGTATAATTCTGATCATCATGTCATTTTCCTACACTTGTGAATATTTCCTGCACGAGATTGAAGTGGATCTGTCACACCCCGAATCCCGGGTATAACAGCCTGCCGCGTATATTTATTAAGACATATATATACGCAAGGCAGTGGATCTTTTATATGCATTACCAATAACACATTTACATAATAACCACATCCCTTTATTCCTTACAAGATTTATCTGACAGAATACGGCAAACTATAATTTAGAATTGTCTCCCGCATCCTGTCAGTTTCAACCACCCAAATCCCCAATTTCATGGGGTTATGCTGTCAGATGCAATCCAGAACCATCTCTCTGTATTCGTGTAATAAACCTAAAAATGACCCAAAGGGAGGGGGTGAGAATAAATTCTCAATGCGAAATTTGTCACAATCAGGTTATTGGACTTGCAATCAGACTCCATGTTCAAAAATGAAATCCATACAAAATCACATTAGCAGTTCTATAACAATATATATATAAATGAATGCATGTACTCGACAACAATAATCGAATGAAAAACAACTTAAGGAATTTCCAAGATGAAGTTCAAACAAACACATTTTTGGCCTGACTCATTTTATTATGGCTGGTAGCATCTATAGATGTTCAACCGAGCTGGACCCTTTATCAAACCCTCATCTGTAGGGTTACTGGCACCTACAGATGTTCAACCGAGCTGGACCCTTTATCAAACCCTCATCTGTAGGGTTACTGGCACCTACAGATGTTCCACCGAGCTGGACCCTTTATCTGACACCCATCTATAAATGCTTTGGCTTAACCATTTACTAAAGTCTGGTTCCAAGTCATAAAATGAAAATTCACATGAAATAAATCAGAATGTCGTCATAGTCAATTGACCGTCAAAATGCATTACCACGTAGGGTAATGCCCCCGAGCCACAGACGTCACACATAGGTCACCCACAATCACAATCAACATATACATATAGTCACCCACCCCTCGTCCCAACCGGTACTGGGATACCTCAGGGCCGTTCACCTAAGGCCATTAGGATCCTGGGATCAAAGTCAGCTAGCAGACTTTGCAAATTCATTCACATATCATCTCAAAGTTAGCTGATACAGCTCAACCTTGCCATTTCATTCGCATATCATTTCACAATCATCAATTTGTGGTGACCTTTATCCATAGTCAACTCATAAGAGAACAATCAAAATGACAACCATACAAATATGCAAATCAACCATACCACAACAATTCGGTTTTAGATGTATTATGCACACAATTCACATGATTCTAATTATGCAACAATCAAACATACAATATGACAATTCCAAGTATGCAACAATCAATCACACAACATGACAATCGAAAAGAATTTAATTTCTGAAAATAAAATATCAAACAAGTCCAAGAACCCCGCACCTGATTACGACGAGCGTACCGCTTAGTTATGGATCAGATGTCTTGAAATGTCCCGCAAAGTCTTGCTCGACCGAGCCTACACCTATATTACATGTACCCTTGGTTTAACCTTTGTTCGAATGATTGCTTGAGTTGTATTAATCTCTTTATACTTTCCTTAACGAAATTCATATATTTTGGTGTCAACCCTTTTTTCATTGGTCTTAATTACTTAACCTCTCTTATCAATTCTCATATTCACATTTGGGTCCTCTAGACCATACACAATTCCAATTTGGTAACAATTCCTTTACCGTCTCACTATTTTGGTTCTCGTAACAATTCAATTTGCCGATTAATTAAACCCTAATTTGGTCGAAAATTGAATTAATCGCTCTATGTCAAGGTTGAGAAAGAGGTTTACCGATTACAAGTCTATTTGGTCGGATTAGCCTAAGCGATCAACAACATTTCCAAATTTCGGATTTGGTACCAAAAACCCTAGAAATGGGAATCCAAAATCGAGGTGAAATCGGAAAAAGAATCGACACATAAACAACCAAGGAGGCTCAAGGAGCTAGTCTACAAGTAATTCAAACACAAATCTCGGGTTTAAAACGAAAAACCCTAACAATGGTGAAATTCGGATTTTGAGGGAGAAGAGGAGAGAAGGGAATACCAAATGGGAGAGCTAGATGAGATCCACGTCCAATTTCTTGTTCCTACCTTCGATTTCCCGAACTTTCGTGAAATAATGGAGCGCTCTCTCTCTCTTTTCTCTTTGGGGCGGAACACACACCAGGCAGGGAGAAGGGACGGAGTGAGAGAGAAAGAGACACAGAATTTTGCTAAATAGACCCTCACATTGTCGCATAAAACGTTATAACGTTTTGGTAAATCGTTATAACGATTCAACTGGTGAAAAACGTAGGAAATAGTGTATAAAACACATAATTTAGTGTATAAAACGTGATAACATTTTCTGAAAACGTTATGACGTTTTAATTGAATCCATCATTCATAAAATTATCATTTTTATCAAGTTTTACAGTGAAAAACGTTACATAACGTTTTACGAAATTTTTTTTTTTTTTTTTTTTTTTTTTTTGCAGATGTAACATGATCTATGTATACGTATGGTATATATGGATCTAAAAACCAAGTACGTGCATGCTAATATATAGTTTATTTAATTTAGATTTCACAGATAATAATTAATACAGAAATCATATGAGTTCAAGTAAATTACATTTTATTTTAAATATATTAATACATACTGAGAATTGAAGTACAGTACTAGTGCACCTACCAACAGCCAACAGCCAACAGCCGTCTGTGACTAGTGATAGGCATTGCTTCATTTTAATAAAATATAAAATTTAATTTTATGCTACAAATTGAAAAAATAGGTTTGACTTTGAACGCATCGTTCCAGGTGGAAAGTATATATAGTGGCATTCATTAATTCCATGATATGATATGTGTGATCATAATTAAGGTTGACGACTTTCTCATGGCTTAATTCGAACTGATCATCATCGTGCATGGCCCAAATTGATTTCATCCGCTCTAAAGACACTACCTAACTTGTGGAAATTAATTAACTGCGGAAAGAAGATCGATGATGCTTGGAAGTTGGAACTGCAGATCTAGTTCTAGAGTGCTTTCGCATGGCCCTTGTCCTTGTCCAATATATATATTGCTTTTTTAATTAGAACATCTAGCTACTTCTATTCATATATCTAATATCGATCTCCCTTGTCCAATATATTTATCAGTTTCAATTTGTTGCACGTGCCCTTTGCATTCGTCATTAGGTGAAAGTTAATTAAGTTCGTTGCAAATTAAAAGAACCATAAGCACTTAAAAAAAAAAATACTTGGACCCTCATTTAATAATGTTTACAAATTGTATAAGCAGAATCAGAAAAAGTTCCCAATTTTTTTCAACGTTAGAATTATCTACACATATTAAAAAAAAAAAATCCTATAGTTAGATATATATCGTTCAATATTTCACAAAATAAAATATACTAGTAAAACCATTGGTGCATTGAAATTTGAAAAGAGCACAAACCAATTTAATTGAGATGGAATTAATAAACAGGCGACACGCTGAAGCTAGCACAGCAGCTAAAGGGGTGGTAATGAGCTAAAAAGGTGGCAATGATCTAAAATACGAAAAATACAATGGTCACAATCAATGTTATTAAATGTGATTCTTATGCCGTATGCAAAAAGTCACTGCATATCGCATATACAGATTATTATTCGGATTTATGTATACAAAATTAAAAAATGAGAATTCAAATATATATGTATATATTTTAATTTATTTTCATATAAATTCATGCAACAAATATAATGCCACAAAACACAAGATGTGTGTGTATCGGTCACTGACTTTAGTACTTCCCAATATATTTATAAAGTGCAACCAATTTATTTCTAAGGTCTTTTGTTTTAGGACTTTAAAAAATTACAAAAAGTGACTAATAAATAAGTTGTGCCTTACCAAAATACATTGCATTTGATAGTGCGTTATAACTCAGTGAGATGATGATGTGGCACAAAAGCTTCTTTAGTTGCGGTATAATGAAGGTACTTTAGTCCCACAGCACTAATAATTAAAATGGAACTGTTTGAGAGCCTATAAAAGGCGCTGGGAACTAATGAAAAAATTACTTGACCGGACCAAGTTTGGATGAGTAATTTATGGGTTTTGGATCAGATCCGACATGGTTGGTCTGATTTGGATCCAAAATTTTATTTAATAATTAATAAATATTTTTAAATGAATTGCATAATACATTTGCGGACCGAATAACCATAAGGTTACATATCAAAATATCAAATTCCGATACAAACATAAAATTCCGATCAAAATATCAAATTCCGATACAAACATAAAATTATGATACAAACATACTTCACATAATAAATTCATCCATACCAAATCAAATAAATTTATACAAATTAATATAATTGCTTATAATTAATTTACAAATATTTCATACAAAATTACCAATACACTTAAGCACATTTCAAAGTGTAATTACCATAATGCTAGCTATAACATCCATAGATCATAGTATCCCCAAATCTAAAGTGAACGGATACGGTTAAAATATTAAACTATGTATATTAAATAACTCGTTAATGACCAAGTTAGCTCGTGCCGAGTCAGGTCAAACTCACACTCATTAATTCTGGCTCAAGTCTGTAGCGAGCGAGCTAGTTTAGCTCGGTAAATTAATTAACAAGTTGTTACCAAGAAAAAGTCCTTGGAAGAGTAATTTGTTGATATTGTAAGTGCTGATTTTTTTTTATTAATAGCTATCATTTTATAGAAAATAACACAAATGTCTATGTTTTTCTTGTAATTTTTAAAAGTGCGCGAACTATTGATAAATTCGGCGTTTCAGAAAGAAAGTGGACTGCTGAGTTTCTCAGTGGCTGAGATTATATATATATATTTTTTTTATAATTTGAGGTGAATTTGATGAGAAGAGAAAATTATTGTTATCTTAATTGAAAGAAATGTACCTGAAAAAATAAAAAGAGATGTTATTCGTTGTTGCCACGTGCACAACACATGATTTATAAGGGGACAGTACAGCTTGAGTTTTTCATTTGAAATGGTCGAATTGTTTGATCAGAGCGAGCTGTTCCATTCTTATCTTTGGAGTGAATGAAGCATGGGATATGAATTTTGGTTCTGTGCGTATCCTTCCAAATCATCTGACTCAAGCAAATTGAAACGGATGGCCATTGGCCTAGAAAAATCTCAGCCGGGATAACTTCATTCCGGTGCCTATAGAGACTGTACAAATCCGTTTTGAGATTTGCGTCAGGTTAAAAGAATCGTCTGATCGTAATTGTCTCTCATTTCTCCTCACTTCATTCTTCTAGCTAGCGTAAACGTAAAGATCCTGTCAGCTCTTTGGCAAGTGTCTGTTTGGTGGCAGGTATGTGGGCCCATGGTTTCAAGAAATTGTACTTGATTTTTCAAAGGGCCTACCTATATACGGACTGAATTTCATTTCAGGTCCTTTTATAGAATGAAATTAATTAAAGTCGTAGTCGGTCACTTCTAAAACAACACAAAATTTTGTCAAATCAAGGCTTAATTTCAATTTAGAAAGCAATTAAGCTTTATTGCAGAAAGCAATTAAGCTTTATTGCACACTTGAGATGTGGTTACATATAGTTAGGAAGGGCTAGTACCAGCAGTCCTACAGGCCAGGGCGGCACCAAAAGAACCTAATTAAGTATTCCTTATCGCACTTTATTGGGAACAAACAGAATTGCAATAACATTTTTTTGAGTAAAAATAAAGGTCAAGCCTCTATTTGATTTCATTAAATATGTTACAAGGTTTGTAACATTGAAAATTACAGAAAAGTTCAACTCAAGAGTTTTGAGTTTGAATGAAAACAAAAATTACGCTCGGACTTTTTCTTCTGAGGTGCTGCACTGGAAATTTAGCTTAGTGTTTAGTACGTCCGCACTGAGAGCCTTTTTCTTCATTTTTCATCGTTGCCTGCAGTCAAAAGCTGAGCAAACGCAGTAACTTGATTCTAGGTATATTCTAATAACTTTTTATTCAAAATACATGATATTTGGTATTGTTTTTATAATAAAATATAGATCAAATGTGTATATAATTTAGTCTTATCAATTATATCGTGAGAACCAAATATATATAATTATTTTTTTTTTTTACTTGCTCAAGAAATAAAGAAGGTAAAAAAGTTAACCATAATTCTATCTTAGAAAAATAAAATCTATTTAACAAAAAAGATAAACAATTATAATCTTTTATTGATAGGATACTGTATTAAACATGATGATTATGCCAAGGTCAAAAAGGTGAGAATCTAAGTGAACAATTACCACTAATAAAATAAGAGGATTGTTAAAATAAAATATCATTTATATATCTCTCGTCAAAATTTATCATTTTTTCACATGAAAATTCTATTATACTTGAGAAAACAATTAAAATTAAACGTATTTATGTAAAATGATTTTTTTTAAACAATTTTTAACATGAATGATATATTGGGATGATTTGAAAAATATGTATCACACAATTAGCTAAGATATAACTCCATGTAAGATGGTATGTTCAAAGTTTACTGCATTCCACTCATGAAGTGTAAGATGGTATGTTCGAAGTTTACTGCATTCCACTCATGAAGTGATTCGAGGACTACTCCGACCCTCATTTTATTCTCAAAGGAACTCAAAAGCATTATTTACTTAAAAAAATAAATAATAGTCAATCATTGTTACATCTCAATTTTCGCATAATTATTCTCCAACGTGCATATAAAACTGTTTTTTTTTTTAAACTTTTAATCTTATTTAATTTAATATTATCAACATAAATCATCTATGTCAACTATATTGTTGGACTCTTGGGGATAACTAATAGAGAAAATTTTAATTTATGACATCTGGTTATGGATTCCATATACTATGGTCTCCATTTAGATATTTTTGTTCTGAGTTCATGAAGTCATTTATTATCTGATTTTGGGACATTTTAAATTACGACATTTCCGATGAATACCATAACTCGTAGTGTTAGTTCTACAATCCCAGATTTCAGATTTCGGTCCTATTTTTTGTAGTTTATCTTTTTATTACTATTAATAAAAAATTCGGTTGGTTCTAACTCTTGTAGGACCAATATTAATTTAGAATTTATAGTGTTATTTTTCTAGAAAAATTAAATCTAGATAAATTGAAAAGCCAAATGCCTCTCTTTGTATATATTATATTGTGCATTGTCTCAGCATATATGTATTAAAAATTTAAAATATTTTGAAAACATTCTAACGATATTAATCGGTACAAGCATTAAGCACACAGAATATTCATTTAAATATTATTTTTAAATAATATATACTATTTATGACGAAGTGTATAAATACATAATTTATATCTTATTCATGACATTTCAAACTTTTTGTGTGTTTGCTAAAAGTATTAAAATTTTGATATATTATTAACATTATAAAAGCAAAAAATTATTTATGAATTATATTCTTCTTGTATCTGAATCATAGTTTAAAATCTGGTAATATTATTTCTAGGTACGAATATGTGTGCGTTTGCATTTCTGATAGGCTACAGACAAACAATCCATAACGAGAAGGATAATAAAAAATATTGTATTCTAAAGAAGTGAAGAGTTATAGGCCTTTTTCGTATGTAGAAAAGGAACGTAGACTTTGTGACAGTGATAAAGTGCACACGACAATGTTTTTTTTTTCGAGGAGGATATTTGCAAATACTTTTTCCTGCTACGAATGTACACTTGGAATAATAATTATGTCTATTATCTTTTTTATCTCCTCTATTCGATTTCTATAATATTATTCATACTTTTCACCTTGATTCTCGGAGAAGGATCTTTTTTTTTTTTATTTAAAGATTGAAGATGAATGACCCGAAAGGTCGAAACCTATTCGATAACAAGTGTTGATCTGCAATTGTTTGTCATAAAATATGATGTATCAAAATGAGATACATATTAGATCTCAATGTAATATTAATTGTGCTATTTTAATACTAATTAAATTAACAATATCAAAATTAATATGTTGATTATTTTACGACCTAAGTTAAGTTGAGAGTAATTAAATTGTATATAATCATATACGATCAAGTGAAGTGATTATAATTAAAAATTATTTTTGGATATCACAGTAAAAGAAATATATTGTCATTAAGTATGGTTCATATGTGATAACAAAGTTAGCATTCAATCAATGAAATGATCAAATCAAATGCCATATGCGGTGCCGAGTCACAAGTATAGTTCATATTTTCCATATACTGAGACGATACGGACTCCGTTCGAAACGGTTGCAGTCATTTGTCATTTTGTGAAGGCGTACAATGGATCTCTCATCCACCAAAATCATACGTATAAATCTTACGCAGTTTACGTGGCTCATTTGAAGGCTCCAGGTCAGGTCACACGGCAGCAAAACTCAATACGACGATGACATGTAGAAGTATGTCAAGAAAACTGGTGTATTAAGTAATTCAAAATTTTACTCTTGCTGAGAAATATATTATTCTAAAAACATAAATCTGCTGTGATTCATAAGAATCACAGGAACCTGCAATTCAAAATCTATCCATTCATCTGTTTTGAGATTCGTGCACGAAGAAAAATGAACGGGTAGATTTTTTATTTGTATGATCCCCGTGATTCTTTGTAATCACAGCAGAGATTTATTTCCTTATTTTTTGAAGCCTCCCACAGTCCCACTCTTACTCTGCACTCTTCACTTCTCCATCTCTTGATTGATTGAAAGGGAAAAAAGTACGACAATGGCGAGATGGGTTAATGCTGCTGCAGGTATAGTCTATATTTGAAAATAATACTCTCTCTGTATATATGATATGCGTGTGTTTCTTCCTCCCTAATCGACACTCATTTGCAGATTATAAGACGGCGATAAAAAATGCTGCCCGATTTGGAGATCTTTGTATGCTTCAGCGTGAGTTTCTTTGTTCGATCCTTCTAATGGCTATTGAAGTTCCCATGGCCTTTCGATTTGATTTTTTTTTTTCGTTTTTAATTGTTTTTAAAAGAAAATGAAATTTGTGTCTCTGTTTCTCATTGATCAGTATAATAAAGGATAAATGCATTGCACTGCACGAAGAAAGCTGTGCATCGCGATCCTGTCCTTCTGATACGTGCTATGATTTGTGCAGATCAGAAGCTTTGATAAACGAGTTCCATTAATTCTTTTTTGCTCTGCCAGATGCGTTCCCTTTTAGTTTCTTCACTCCGTCTCCCTTTGTAATTCAGCAACTCAAGTCTCCCTATTTTTGTAGAGAAACCTAGCAAAGAGAAAATATTTTCACTCCCTCTTTTTATAATTTAGTCCATCATGAAATTTTGGGGCAGAATGAGCATACTGTTTTTCAGAAATTTTTAGTTGAAGAGGGGCTAAATTCCAGTTGTATGTATTACGGTGGTTGATCAATTCTGCTTTTGTCTAGCTTTACGTAATTAGGTTCAATTTTTGTCCAGTTTAGTTAATTTTAGTAGTTGTACTGTACTATATGTTATTGTATTTACATTACAATTAATTTGGTGGATAGTCAATCCTTGGCGAAGCACAGCTTTCTCCGTGCAGTGCATTGCATTTTAGCCTTTTGATTTCATGTTTTCTTTCTTCTAACTAGGATTGCACAACACAATTGTTCCCCTCTTTTATCTTCTTATTTTTTACAAGTAATCTGAGAAGATACAAAAATAACCAATTTGTGATACCAGATTAACAACCTTCTGAGTGCGGAGCACTAAGCACTAATCAGTTGGTCTCCCACACTATTCACTGGACAAATTCATCACAAGGAAACAAAGCACTATATATAGTTGCTAGCTTTATTTAAGAACTTCAAAAGATTGCTTTACCAATGGATTGAGTAGCTATACTTGCACAATTTCATAGTCATATATAAAAACAATGATACAGAAATTGGTGAAAGTATATTCAGCAGCAGGAGAGAAAAAATAGGTACGATGGTTTCTGAATTGTGTGATGAAGAAGGAGATGGACCTCTCCATTATACAGCTTGGCTGGGACATGGAGAGATATGTGAGTATTTGAACAAGAATTTGAAGATGGATGTCAATTTGACTGCTCAATCAGGTTAGATCTCATTTCTTTTATTTTACTTCCTTAGAGTCCCGAATTTGCTTCAAGTTCCTTTCTACTATGATTCTTTTAGAATAATGCTGTGGAGATAATTTAAGGATCTTTGTAACTACTCCAAGTATTCTCAAACTTGAGTAGCTCTTTTTACCAAAAATTGAACAACATCTCTGTTAGTTGTATTTTTTTCATCTCGTCCATTTTCTCTTGTGGGTTTTTATTTGATTTTTGTTTCAATGGTTATTTGTAGGGAAAACACCGTTATGTTTTGCAGCTAATTTTGGGGATCCAAATGCCATCAAGTCTCTCATCAACTGTGGTGCTAATCTCAATGTCAAAGATGCCAATGGCTTAAGTCCTCTCCATGATGCTGTCATTGGAGGTATATCTAATATGTAAATTCTAATTCTAATATTATTCTTAGTGGCTAACCAAATTAAGCCCAACGTCTTGTCATTTTTCATATAACAGCCTTGTATTGCAATTTGACACTAGATTTTTGTGTATTTGTGACAAAAATTGATTATTAAAATTGAAGCATAGACCTTAAAAAAAGTGTCTTATTTACCCCTTTCTTCAATGAATTAACTTGAATCTGAATGTATCCATAATTAGTTAAAAGTCATGTGTTTGGCTTCATTTTTTTTCTTCTTATTTTGACTTATGAAAACACAAATCACTAGTGTTTTGGGCAAATAATTAGAATTTCTTGCAATATACCTTTTGCATCATGCTGAACTACAGCTCTAATTGTTGAACCATTCTTATGCTTTCTTTTTCGTCTTTAATTTCTTTTGGGTTGGAATGGTTGTTATGATAAAAATAAAACATGTAATATGCAAATGATCTAATTTGAATGTGCACCATTTTTAATTTAGGGGTTTTAGGGCGATTATTAAGAAATGACTCACTCTTTCTTATTTCAGATAACCCTAGGGCAATTGAAGTGTTATTGACTAAAGGTGCTCAAATCGATGTGCAAAACTTTATTGGGTCACCCTTGCTTTTGGCTACTTTGCATGGCCACATATCTTATGTGAAGGTTTTGTTGGTCCATAATGCCAATGTACTTGTCTTTCTCACTTTTCTCTTTGCTAAAAACATTGTTATATTATCATAATATTAAATTAGAACAGGTTTTGTTGTAGCGCAAGAATCTTAACCTAACCAACCTGACATGCAAACATACTTGACAAAATCTTGCCTCAACTTAAGACAAAACTGTTGCTGATTTTAAAGAATGTAAAGCTTAGTTATAACCTGTATTACATTCACCAATTGCTATTGTCTTGTCAGCCAAATGAGTTGTTATGTGGTGTCATGACACCTCTCCTTGTTGCCGTGATGAATAACGAGAATTGTACATTTCATCCACAAGATGAAACAATGGAAATTGTAGAACTTCTGATAAAGGTACAAAATCTTGCAATTCTGACACCTATATTTAGGAGTTCGAATCCTCTTTTTTTGTTCCAATACTTTTGTAAATTGCTACAGCATCAATACTTCTAAGTTATACTAAACATTGATTATGTTTATCACTTAACACCAATCATATATCTTTGGAGTGTAAATAACACTCAACCTTTAAACCTTAGTCAAAACATAGAAAGTTAGCACAGATCTTTTCGTAATCAAGTCAATTAAATCTTATTTATGATGAGATTTGTAAAATTAGATGACTACATTTCAGTTCATTTTTTTTTTAATTTTGTTTCCAAATGTGGTCCGTTACTAAATGAAATTCATTTATAGGTCAAATAAGCTAATTGTGGGTTCTCAGTTGGAAATGTCTCAAATATTCTAAATATTTGGTTTCAAATGTAGACTATCATCATTATTTGTATGTACTGTAAAATGTCAATTGTTATTTGTCCAAAATTATTTTTGTTGTCATTGAGTTGCATGCTATATGTCAAAAGACTTTCTTCTTAGAGCTATCATAACATCTCATATGTTCATTTTGAATATTATAGGCTGGGGCTGATGTGAACAAGATACCGGTGTTAAGCTTGGCTTATACCATTCCAAGGAGCTGATGGAGTACTTGTTGGAATCTGGAGCCAACCCCAATCTCCCTGATAAAGTTAGTTCACCTATCTTTTTCATTGTAACCGCTAAAAATCATGTGATATTCACCTTTGATAAATGAGAGATATTGCATAGGAGAAATATCACCATAACCTCGTCTTTTTGTTGTTGTATTACACAAGTAAATAAGGTATCTCTATACTGTCCATTTATTAATATAATAGTGTGCTTGGGCAGGTCGCTTATCTTTTGATTAATAGGATGGAGAAAATAGGGTTCTTATTATGCATGCTTTGTAATTTCTGTAAGGTTATATGAGATATTTCTTGTGTTATTTTTAAATTATGTTGAGGTATTTTGAAGTATAAAGAATTAGATGTCCTTGTTTATGACAAAATTTTAATATCAATCTAGCATATATTGACTATTGACTTTCAACATGGCTGGTAATTGATTATATAATTTAAATTTAACAAATCTGCAATGCCAATCAAGTACCAACTTTCGGCATGTGTTGCAGTGTGGAAGGTTACCCATAGAAGTAGCAGCAATGAGGGGTAAAAGTGAGATTGTAGAAATTCTCTTTCCAGTAACCTCTCCTATTCCAACGGTGCCCGATTGGAGCATAAAAGGCTTACTTAGTCATGTTACATCTGAGAAGTTTAAAAAGGAGGTATGTACTCCCTATTTCTATGTTTGGATCAATGTTTATCGTAAAAGATAATATTTTGAGCAGCAATTTTGGGAACAATACCGAATTAACAATTTATTAGCTTTCATGACTTCTTGAAGGATCTAGTGTAAAGTTCTTTCGAAGAAGAGACTTGTGGATCTGAAACAAAAAAAATCAAAGATATGCTATTCCAGAAAGAGTATCTTGCATCACTAGTCCTCTGTAATTATGTAAGATACAATTCTGAACTATTGTTGGAAAAATATTTTTTCATTGAATAGTTCTAAAGCTATTAACCTGCTTTAATTGTAGGCTATAGAGGAAGATCCTGAGAATGCAAGTGTCTACTATGCAAAAAGATGCCTCTGTTGGATACAATTGGAAAATGCTCTGCGAGAAACTACTGGCTTCATGTACATGTTCAATGCCACCACTGATGCTGATTTGTCCAAAATGCCAGAAGTTATTCACACGCTAGGCAAGGAGCACTTGTCTGATATGTAAGTTTAACTGTCTAGATCCTCTCTATTTTTATACCTAACCAGACTTTGCCCTTGGGAACTAAACATTCTCAAATGTACCTATCACAGTTTCAGTCGGTTTACAATAATAGAACACAACGGCTTCAATTATACTTTATGGTCACTGAATAATCATTGTCAATCCACTGCAAATTGTGCCCAATTCCAACAAGAGATTCAATTATTATTTTTATTTCTCATTTAGAATTATGAAGACACTTTGTAACAGATTTGTTTGGCTGTCACTGTCATCCTCTTTCACAGCCTTATTTCAAGCTTTCGATATCTAAAGGTGATTTGGAAAGCATTATGGTAGTTAATATTAATTTTTATTTTTATTGCAGGCTATCGTTCCACATGCTTTTGGAGTTATTGTTGGCTTGAGATTGGATGCTAAAGATGTTAGGAAATTGAGTCCAGTAATATTTCTAACCTTCTTATTTTGCTCTATCTTGAGAGGAACTCTTATTGTTGTTGTTGGTAGTACTTAATGCTTACTAATTGTGATACTTGTAACTTGTGATGATGATGTTATATTAAATGAAATATGTAGTCTTGATCCACCTGTTAGCATTTGCTATGATGCAAATTGGGTGGGTTGTATTTTCCTAATTTATTTTGTTTTCAAATCAGTTGTTTCAACCTAACATTTAGTTTGGACAAAATCAAGACTGTAATATTTGAGTTTGGTGCAGTAAGGATTAAATCATTTGTTTCCTAAAGAATTAAATTACGGTGCTTTGGTATCACGATGGTTTAGCTAATTGCAAAAAATAAAGGTTCAATATATGCAACCTGATGATCCCTGTAAAGGATAGTATGTTGAAATGTATATATTTGGTATTTTTGAGGTGGTTGAATGTCTAGTTCGTGTTGGATTTGTGCAAGGATTGTATTTTGGTTGTTGTAACAGTTCAATGACGTTTAATAAAGGTGGGTGTAGATGTTTTTATTTTTTTTAGTACCTTCAATATATATATATATTTTTTTTTAAAACTCCTAATATAGGAATAAAAAATAAAACATAAAAAAATGAACCTTTCATCGCAAATTCGCAATCTACATCATTTTTAACGAAAACATTTCTAAATAAGATATGTCGATTTTGCTGAGATTGACTTTAAGAGATTGTAAATTTTATCTTGATGTTGAAATTTTTAAGATATTGATTTCTCAAACATTTTATTCTCGTTAAGATGATGTCAAAATATATACCGTATTTTTCTATATAGATATAGAGGAAGTTTTATAGATGTGACGATCAGTGGTTCTACTTTGTTATTTGAGTTTTGAAGTTTCTATATACGGAGACTAAACATATTTAAACCTTTCACTATTTAAATTGTTTGATTGGTGAAGGCCCAACATTTTTATTTTTACTCATTTTTAAAAATATTTTAATAAAAATAACCAAGATATGATGAAAATTATAAAAATGCCCAAAAAGCGGAAAAAATCCACGTCCCCGAATAAAAATTTGGAAGAGCGGAATAAATCCGCTACTCTGAATAAAAATTCGGAAGAGCGGAATAAATCCGCTTCCCTGAATAAAAATTCGGAAGAGCGGAATAAATCCGTAGTCTGGCCCCTTTTAATCAGAAATTTTAAATGATTAAATAAAATTTTTAATTTAATGATCGTTCAGAAATTATCTGACCGATTAAAACGAATCTAAAATTTTGAAATTTATAAATCAAAAATTCGTTACAATTCCATTGAATCATTTAGAAAAGAAATTTAAAATTTGATTTGTATTAATAAATAAATAATTGAATTCTAATTAAAAGTATAATTATACGAAATTATTCGTACAAATAAAATATAGAATTTATAAAACTTGTTCATTTAGGATTTTTAGAGAATTAATTGAATATATATAATTATATAAAAGGAAATCGAATTATTAGAATCTTAAATTGAGAAATAAATATACGAATATATGATTTATTTAATTATTTACATAATTTTTTCTTATTTTTAATAGGTTAGAAATTAAATTTTTTTTTTTTTGTAATATGTATATGCCTTCAATATAGTTGTGTTAGTGGTTTGTAATGGTTAATCATAAGAAAAAAATGTTGCATCAGAAAATAAACTGATCAACGCTAACAAATCAAGGCTAATCATTGAATATTTCATTGATTTAAAAAATGTTGCATCTCCTGAATGGTTTTGCGTCGTATGTCATATCATTATTATTCTGCATGGTTACTGGAGAGAGCTCTTTAATTCAGACTGCCAATTAGAGAGCATTGCATATAATTATAATACATGCAATATCACGAGTAAAGCTAGCATACGCTTAAGTATACTGAGCACATATCAATAGAAACAAGTTGTGTCATTAGAAACAGTGCAGTATTGCTATATGATCGATTTATCTAACATAAAAAGAAGAAAAATCAAATGTGCTATGATATAACCACTTCAATATTCTCTAATACAGTAATACTCTCCTGCTTGGGAGCAAAGTCTCATCAATTTTATGAGCTCTAATATAACTTTTCAAAAATTTGATATCAACCCACTTAAGATTCTTGCATCGAGATAATTCCACCCACATTAAATTATCCACCATTCGGTGAATTCCAATGTCTTGTACTCATGTATAAGGTGATTTTCTGAAGATTTGGTGTTTGTTGAAGGAACAATGCAAACAAGTCATGCACCAGTTCCTCTATTGATTGGCAGGAGAAAATGCATGCAGATATATCTTTGTATAGGCATGAAGCCTCCATAGAAAAAACTCGAGGATTGAACTTCATGGCATAGCTGACACATGAGCGAACAAGGTCCAAGCAATTATCTTGGTTCAATATTTTAATCACGAAATTATCCAAGAAGGATTTCTCACGACGGGATAACAACGTCTCGACAAATTCTTTGAACTTTGCATCAAGTGCCCTTTTTGTCTCCTCGGTACTGAGACAATATTCTTCCACTGACACAAACTCATGTGGATCGAAGTTCAGATGAGACAAGGAGGTCCAGAGATTCACCCATATTATTCATTGTTAACACCTTGAAGTTAACACCTATGCGCAAAATAAATGTATAAGAGATAAGTTATAGGAGTAAAGCTAGCGTGTGACATGCTCACCAAGAAAGTTTGGTGAGCATAACTCCAAAAGCATATCGGATCGACGTCAAATGTCAAATTCAAACCGTTGAAATCCATGTACTTCATGAGTGATGCATATATATGCAAAATTTTGAAAATTTCGAGTTTATTTGCTACACGGTCAAGTGGTCAAAGAAATGAACATTTTATTATAAGTTATTTTATATATTCAATTTTTATTATTTCTTTGACCACTTGACCGTGTAGCAAATAAACTCGAAAGTTTCAAAATTTTGCATGTATATGCATCACTCATGAAGTACATGGATTTCAACGGTTTGGATTTGACATTTAACGTCGATCCGATATACTTTTGGAGTTATGCTCACCAAACTTTCTTGGTGAGCATGTCACACGCTAGTTTTACTCAAGTTATAGTACCAACATAAACTCAGTTAAGAAAACAACTTCTGAGCAATGATTTATATCCCCTTTCATTATTTGTGATTTTGTAGACAAGTCATTATTCAATTGGGACTTTCTAATTCAAAAAGAGAACGGCCTAAATCAGTACCCATCAATAAAAAAAGATTGGGATTAATAGATCTAATAAAACAAACTTTCACAGAGGCAACATGCCATAACCCATGACAACAACTGGTAACAATTTCCAAAACCTGAGATGTTCTTACTTCTTAATTAGGTCCATAGTGTGAGCACATACACCCCTCTTTCAATTGATCATTACACTACGAATTTCAAGGGTAAACAAGCTTGGCAGGATTAACAGGCTCTAATGAAAGAAAATGAAGTTACCTTCTAATAGCTTTACAATTTGCTTAACATGCTCTAATGAAATTCAAAGACCAGAATTGCAAAAATTAAGCTATAATTAATTAGCCGTCGAAACCAGCATCCATCGGCACATGGCTCGGACAATACTAGGATAGCAGAATGTTTTACTTATACTTTTTAATAATCTAACTTGTAATTTTTGATTCTTTAACTTAAAATTCTAATTATCAGTCATAATTGAAGAATTTATTTTGATTTTAACTGTAAATTTAACCCGAAATATTACAAATCAAACGTTCCAGAGAAGGGCAAAAAAAATTCAGAGGGAGGAAAAATCGATCAGAACCACTAAATCAGCACTAAAACTCAAAATCCAAGGGGGGCGGCTGCCCCCAGATACACCTGGGTCCGCCCCTGGAAGTGTATTTATTATTTAGAAATAAATTGCCTCGACTATCAAAATATAATTGCTGCAGTTTAAAAACTTAAATTTTTTTTTCATGACAACATACCGAAGCTTGTACTTGCAGACATGTTTACATTTGTTGAAATTGGAACAAATATTCAATCACTTCCTCCATTTGTAATTATGTTGAATAGCCCATTAATTTGTATACAAAAGTAAGCAAATTAAGTTAATAAAATTCATCCAATTAAATTAAAGTTAGCAAATTAAATTAAAGTTAGCAAATGCAGATTCAAATCTAATAAAATTGATTCCCAATGTTATATATATATACCCACAATATCCGTTTGGACATTTATATTAGTGGAGGATAATGAATTAGGTTTAAATCATAGACCATGGTCCATATTTTTGGAATATATATATTGTTTGCATTGAAAAATATGTTATCGATCTTTCTTTCCTACAAGTTATACGAATAGACAGACAATTGACTTTGTATAGATGTATCTAATGGAACTTAATTTGTAATTTAACTTTATTTATATTTTAGATGCCGCGTAGGCCTAGTCCTAGACAACTGATTCAAGCCTATAAAATAAAATAATGCACATTATGAAGACGTACGGCAGGGTCTCATGATCAAGACTGTAAGTACAACATTCTCAAGTTATTTTTATTTTTAATCTCTTCCATTTTCATTGAATTTGAATTATGTTTTCACACAAGTCCAATTAAATCAACGAAGCCTTAATTAAATATTCATGACAAAAAAAAAACATTACGAATTGTCTACAATTTAGATTTTTCATGCACAACTAATAATTATTGGTGATCACATTTGTTCTTTCTAATTAGAATAAATTAATTTAATTTTACTTTTTTGTAGGCACAATTATTAACCTTATTGCGAGTGCCGTTTTGGGATTTGTTATACCTGGCGTTATTAGTTATGTGATGGCCAATAAAGCGCTGTGATTTTTATGAAATTTCTTCACCAATATCTCTCAATATCTCCCCTTCAAAAGGAAAGACAGAAATTAAAATTCTCCATATTTTGTTAATATGGATGCAATCCTTTTTTTTATATATAATTTCTTCTTTAAACAAGTGTTCTTATATTAATTAACCATGTTTACTTTACTCTCGCTTGGGTCCTTTATTCTTATATTGTTGTTATGAAAAACAATCCAATCGACCTTGATATTTTATCTTCAACTTTTATTAATTTTTTATTTTTTCACCGATGAGTTGATGGACTTAAATCCGATGAATGAATCCAGTGTACATCTATTATATACCCTATTTCATAATTCATACCGAGATGTATCTTGCAATTACTAACATAGGAAGTGGCAACAGAGGATTCGGGCAAAATCACGATTGTCAGAATTTAACAATATTATTTTTCAGAATCTAAATCAATCAAATTTAAGAGATAAAATATATATAAAAATATATATTGTAACTCATATAAATTACTTATTTATCAAAATCCATACAAATGTAAATTCGTATTCAATTTGAAAAAAATTAAACACAAACCACTACAAGTTTCAAATGATTTACTAAATAGAAAATGAGTTGGGTCCAAATGTCTCATATCATTCATACTTTAAGCATAGCTCATATTATTATTTTTGTTTTTAAAGTCCATACATGTAATCCGAACCATCAACGTAATCTTCATATTAAAATGTGTTTGAAGACCAAATTTTAAATTTTTTATTAGAAATTTTTAACATTTTTTTAGATAGGTAAAATATCATTGTTTTTTTAAAAGATTTTAAATTCAAGATAGGTAAAATGTCGTGCTAAATATCACTGTATTGCTACATGCCTCTTGGGTCACATCAAAAATAGGTTCTTAATTAGACTGATTATTTTAAAATTGTCATATGTGATATGAATATGTTGATTGAATAATTAATTATAACAGTTATAATTTAATTTATTTCATGCATCATATGATACTAACATAAATGTCATGAAGATGATAATCTTAATCTTAAATAAATTTATATCATGTAATGACATGTTTTATAAATTTATTATCAATAAACATGAAATATACAATTATTATTGAAATAATTATACAATGCATATGATGCAACAATTAATTGGATTAATTTTGAAAAAGTGGGAAAGAAACATTCTAGTTTTTTTTAAATTAATGGGAAACCCTTAGGATGGAAAATAAATACACAATCCTTCCTCTCCAAGGGTGTGGATTTTCATTGTCTTCCTCTCTAAGCCGTATAAATTCTCTCTTGAATCCCTTATTTTTTTTTTTTTTTTAATGTGTTAAGTACAATATATTTCTACCATGATAAAAGTGTTTTATTGAATGGTAGAAACTTTGATTAAGGAACAACAACAAATTAATAGTATTCTCTAGTAGAAAGAAATTTATTTTTCTAAATAATTTTGAGTGGATATTAAGATATGCATTATCTATTAATTTGTTGCTTGGAGGTATATTAAGAAACAAGAAGGCCGACTAGTTTATTGGAGGTTCTTCACCTTTGATCACGATATTAAAAGAGGTAAGAAATCTCTAATTGAAGCTTTAGACTAGGTTTAGATACATTTAAATAAGATTGGTTCCTTCGTTGCTTCAGAATTTTTTTGAAATCCTTCTTTTAATTAAGCAAAAATATCTTTATGCGTGATGATCACGTCATACCACCAACACGTGTTATATTGTAAAGTTTATATCGTAAAGTTTTCGATTACACTGTTATTTTTTTTTTAAGTAGGTCTAAACTTATTTTAAACGCTTATTAACCCAAGAAAAATAATTTATAATACAAGATCGATAAAGAATATACATGGAGTTATACCATGCTCAAACATTAATTCATTAATTGTCTTTTCAAGCAAATACATACCTTTTTAATTTATAAAAATAATTCTCCGTCCGACCGTCTTATTTAAGTTTTTAAAATATCATTTCAATCATTTTTTTTAATCTACACAGTAAAAAAATTATCGCGTCAGTGGAGATTCAATTTTTAATACTCCATTGCAATTAAACAATCCCTATAGGACAATAATAATGTCATAAATTTTCAAAATATTTTACTTTAACATTCTCAAATCATTTCTTTTATCCAAAAATAAATTCTCTAATAATTTATCTTTCAATATATAATCTTAAATCAAGCAATTTTTCTTCTTCATATATTGAATTTAATCCTTCATTCTCAAATCATATGACAATGATGTCAGAAATTCTCAAATATTTTTTAAAAAAAATTAAATTAAATTATGTCAACTGCAACTACTGGTAGTGGTATTTTGCTAATTGTAGTCTATTTTTTTTTAAGAAAAATGTAGAGGTCGCTGCCTCTAGATTCCATTAATCAAATTAATATTGTGGTCTATTTTAAATTATATTTGTACAAATTCATATTTATGTACGAAGATATAATATGGAGTCTGGCTAGTATGATATTAGTGTCATTTCGTTCTATATAATATCAACTACAAATCTATCAAATCGACTTCAAGCGACAAACTAAACCGTTCAAACAGATCTACTTCATTACCAATCTAATTATTTTTTTTCCTTGTGCTAATATCACTTATATTCGCTAAGATTTTATTCATATATGATAGCTAACTCAGATCACACTGTTCCTTGAATATGGCCCCTCATGAAAAGGAGTTCACATCCAGTTAAGTGACTAAAAGATTGAGTTTTAAATTTGGACCGTCCGATTCGAATCTGAGATAATCTATCCGAAATAAAGCGCACACATCTAGAGAGATGAATTCGAATCGTGAAGCAATCTTGAGCCGGGGCGGATCCATGATTTCTATCAGGATAGGGCACTAATTGAGTTCAAATAGCTAATTGGGTTCAAACCCATTAAGTTATTGGGTACAATACTATATTGAATATATCTCACTTTTATTATACAATAAAATCATAAAAAAAAATAAAAGTAAATTGCAAATTTAGTAGAGTTAAATTGTAAATTTCACTATTACACAATAAATAATGTTACATACATGATAAAATAAAATAATAATTAAGAAGCAAAGAAAATGTGTTTTTGTCAATAATAGAAACCATACCAAAATATCGATAATATACCATCTTACAGTGGTACACAGTGAATAAGGTAGACTGTGCACATGTATACCTATAGAATGCCAATTGAGCTTTTGGTGAATATATAAGATGGAATGCCAATTGGGCTTTTCTCTTCTTCTCTTTATAATTTCTATTCTACAGTCGATTTTGATGAAAACAAAGGTATTTGTTTTCAATCATATTTTTTTCTCAAATGAGTAATTGGGCCAAAGCAAAGGTATTTTTGAATTAGGGGCTATGTTGCATGGATACGGATACGGGTATCGTATCAGATACGATACGGATACGGGTATCATATCGGATACAATACGGATACGACGATACGGCAATTTTCAAAAATGAAGGATACGATTAGAGTATTAACAATACCCTTAACGGGTATATCCTACCCTACCCGCCCGTGCCCGCCGCCCGGGGTACCCGTGCCCGAGCCCGGGTATGGGTCGGGTACTCAAGTACGCGGGTAAGGGCAAAAATCGGACCGGACCTGGTTTTTTTGATCAATACCCGACCATACCCTACCCGACTATACCCGTACCCGACTAAACCCGTACCCGACTACCCGAGTATCCGTACCTGTATACCCGACCACTGTTCATGCCATTTCAAAATTCAAAATTTGTATTTTTTTCCCCCAAAAAAAATCAGAAAAAAACTAGAAAAAACCAGAAAAAACCAGAAAAAAACCAACAAAAAAACAAAAACAAAAAAAACCAGAAAAAAAAACAGCAAAAAAAAATAAAAATAAAAAATACCCGTACCCGCCCTACCCGTACCCGTACCCGCCTTACCCGTCAAGGGTACACAGGTAAGGGTATAGGACGGGTAGGGTATGGTTTTTGAAAATTATACCCGCCATACCCGTACTCGTATACCCTTGTACCCGAGTATACCCGTACCCGAGACGTACCCGTACCCGTCCCGGGTATACCCGGGGTACCCGTACCCGCCCGAGTATAAATACACTAGATACGATACGGCTATTATATATATATTATTTTTTATTAATCTGTATATTACATTTAAATAATCATAAAAAATATAATTAAAAAGATGAATATATTACAAAAACTGAATCAAGCTATAAAAAACTAAAGGCTTAATATAAGATTAGATATTAAATAACAGAGTTACTGCAATATAACACAAACAAAATCTTGCGGAGTGGATAAAGTTTTTGGCTGGGACTGGGCCTTCCCAAGTTCGAACCACAGCTTTGGCGGAAAAAAAAAAATTTCAGCTGGTGTATACGCGGTCCACAGGTGCGGCGCAGCTCAGAGTCGCGGCTCACGGGTGCGGGCACGGTTCACCAGCGCTGATAGCCGTATCTCGCTCGTATCTAGCTGAAATAGTCGTATCGGATACGAGTCAACGCGTATCGCGACCGTATCAGAAAGTTTAGAGATACGCCACGTCATTTGATACGCCAGCTGGCGTATCGGACGCGTATCGGTATCCGATACGTATCGGATACGAGTACGGCGACTAAATAGCCGTATCCGAGTAACACAGATTAGGGGTAAACACTCCATTGAATCAGAGGTAGATACATAAAAAATTAGAACTAATTCTTAAAAAAAAAAATTCAAATTTAGGAGTATGCACCTGGGCCTTCATAGATCCGTCCCTGATCTCGAGCGATGAATTCGATTCGAACGGTCCCGATCCAAAGTCCCAAGATTAAGTTACTTTAGGGGATCCGGATCCCATGAAAAGAGGAGATCATTTCGGTGAGGAATTCGCATCCTCTGAGATATCTCATATTTTGGGTGACTTTTTGAAAAATCTCAACCGTTACAATATGTTCTGCATAAATCTCAAAACTCAAATAATACTGGCTCCCACGTCACCTCCGAATAGGCACCGGACATGTCGGTCACGCAAAATATGAGATATCTCAGAGGATACGCACTCTTCGATCGGTGAGAGGGGTCTAATAAAATCATTTCTGATGGATACGAAAGGGCCACAGTCAATGGCTCAATGCTTTATGTTTAAATCAAGATTCAAGAATATTTGTTAACCTTTCTTGATAAACCAACAAAAACAAATTGAAATAACAAAAGTGATTTTTTTTTTTTTTTGGTATTCAAAATGCCCGTGGTCCAAGTGAAAATTATTTCATGGCTATCACTATACATTGATTCAGATGGTTAGCTACATCAAAATATATATTGTTTTATTATGGTGTCGTAACTCTATTCCAAAATATTTAGAGTTTTATTTGAATCGATCTTGAGCGAATTATTAAGTTTTTTGCGCATCTCTTGATTAAAGTATACTTATATTTTGTCCCTTTTTTTTCTTTTTAATCCTCATAATTAATTTAACGAATTTGATCTAATTTCTTTACAATTCAGGGAGACGGAGTATCTGACGGGCATCGGATCAAATTCGGTTCAATGTCGTATTGAATCGTTTTATTTACATCGAGATTCGTACAAATATTAAAATTATAAATTAGAATTGATATGATGTCCATAAGACTCCTGCTCCACCAATATTTTGGCTATCCTATTATCATGGATCCATTATTTAAAATAGAAAATCTCATATTAATTAATTGGGTTCTTATGATAATATTTTTTCAAAAAATTGTATATCATCATTTGTATGCAAAAAAAAAAAAAAAAAAAAAAAAATGAAACGGGCTGTATCCTAGAAAGATGCACTTCAATATTTTACGGAAGAATACCTATGATCTGTTTCTTATTAGAGAAAATTTACTCAAAATGAATGTATCCTAGAAAGATCGATGCACTGTATCCAAGACGAGCAGCCGATCAATAACTGAAAATTTATATTCTTGCTCCTTTTTTGTCACCAACATATATACAATGAAAAAGATTTGCTAGAAAAGTGATAAAGGTTGTAATTAATATATCTACAAGTTATCATACAAGATGTTGACAAATTAAATTAATAAAGTAAATACGTACGGATCTTAATAAAGTGCAAACAAACCCAGAAAAAAAAGGACATAAATACATTAATTATATACTTTGTTTTCTGCAAGCAACTAAAAACAACTACCTTGTAAATAATTTTATATTTTTAATATATTTGTTAGAGGCATAAAGCCATCTAACCTTAAAAAAAAAAAAAAAAAAAAATTAAGAACTACAAATTGAGAGTGAATCTGAGCCATCTGTTTCAATTGTGTTGAGTTAGGTAACTGGGAAGATACAAATTCAGTTAATTTTTAGATACGTAACTTATCGGAAGACATTTTTAGATACAATCTCTTTTTCTTTTCTGTTAATACCACCTGTCCTAATTCTACTAATCCTCATCACCTCTGAGAACTATTTACGTGTATATGCATATGCATATGTGTATGTATGTATGTATGTATGTATGTATGTATGTATGTATATGTGTATATGTATATATTATACATATATTATAAAAACCGGAAAAAGATCAACAAGCTGTCAGAACTTGGAAATTTTTGAATAAATGTCAAGTCCTTCATTAGTGTTATATTTAGACTTGTGATATTTAACTGACAAATAAAGTCAAAGTTATAAAGAGTAACGACATCACTTCATAAATTTATTAAATGTCTTATTTTTTTGGCATACACTCTAAACAAGAAAACTTTTTTTTCACAACATTATTTAAATCAAAATACTCAGATCTCTTAAAAAAAAAAAAAAAAAAAAGGAGACCGCCCGTGGGGCGGGGGGGCGGTTTGGTCCACGAAGACCGCCCGTAGTTCTGGTGGTTTGGTCCCCAGGGAAACCGCCCGTAGTTCTGGCGGTTAGGTTATTTTTGAAAAAAAACCAGAACTGATGGTTATTTTTAAAATTAAGTTTTGTTTTTTGGGTATTAATAAAAATGGCCGTGATAATTGTCCCCCCATTATCCCCCCAATTTTATTTGTTCAATCTCGTCCACATTTCTCATGATCTATAAGGAATTTTACAAATCTAAAATCACGAACGTCTTCTACGCAATTTTATCTTTCAAATGAGATCCATGATGACATACTTCGAGTTCGTCATCACGCAAGTATTTATACCTCATCATTTAAGTATTTATACCTAGTATTTTACACATATGACACTGCTGGCGTTTAAAAGTATTAATATCAAGTATTACAGGTATTTATATCTATGCACTGAAGTATTTATACTTATGTGGTCAATTATTTTTGTTAGAGAAAGGTTGAGGCAGGGACGATTGGGAAAGGTTGATGCGGAGATGCGGGGTCCACGATTGGGAATAAATACTTACAAGTATAGGTATAAATATTTGCACGATGAAATATAAATACTTATGTGACGATGAGCCCGAAAGTATATCATCATGGATCTCATTTGAAAGATAAAATTGCGTAGAATATGATTGTGGTTTTAGATTCGCAAAATTCCTTATAGATCGTGAGAAATGTGGACGACATTGAAAAAAGAAAAAAAACCCACTTCTAAAAACGTGTATGATTATTCTTCCCATGTAGTTTGAGTGGTCCCCCCATATAATCATATCAAGTTAGACATGCAAGTATTAATATCTTAGTTTGCAAGTATTAATTTATTATCTTCCAAGTATTTACATCTATGAATTTAATTAAACTTGGAATGTCACAGTGTTTTGAATAAATTTAATTAAACTAGTTAGTTAAGTTTGTTTATGAAAGTTAAACACGATTGGGATAAATACTTACAAGTATATGTATAAATACTTGCACGATGAGGTATAAATGCTTGTATGACGATGAACCCAAAAGTATGTCATCATGGATCTCATTTGAAAGATAAAATTGCGTAGAATACATTCGTGATTTTAGATTCGCAAAATTTCACATAGATCGTGAGAAATGTGGACGACATTTGCAAAATTTCACATAAATAAAGGTTTAAAAGATGGAGGGATGATGGGGGGATGGAAGTGGGAGGATTCATATAATTATTCAAAAAAAAAGAAAAAAAAAAGGAAAGAAATTCAAGTTGTAATAGCCAGCAGAGCAGCCTACCGCAAAACTGAGCTTATGATAAATATGTATTATGGGCCGAATATAGCCCGTATGGAACTCCGGGTTGATTATATATGGGTCTCCATTAAACAGCTAGTCAAATTTGTTTTCTTCTTTTCAAGTTTAATTTAGAGTGAAAAGTGAAAAGTGAAAACTGAGAATTAAGGAAAATGATTGTGAAAACATATATAAATTAATGATCGATCTTTTCATGGGATCAGGATTCGAACTCGAGTAACTCTGTCTATCTGATGTATTGGGATGTAAGTAAGGTCAACTAATATCTGAGGAGGGATTAAGTTACAACAATTTTTGAGTTACAATAAGTTATAACAAACATTTTCTACATTTTCAAAGTCCAAATCATTGATCCAAACCGTTAGATGTGATCTCTACAATAAAATGTGCTTGGAGACCATATTTACATTTTTTTTTTTTTTTACTATTTATTAAGATGGGTACAAAATTCAATGGTATGAATTTGACTAGTTTTTGTACCCATCTTAATAAATAGTAAAAAAATTTCAAAAAATGTAAAATTTGGTCTCCAAGCATATTTTATTGTAGAGATCACATCTAACGGTTTGGATCGACGATTTGGACTTTGAAAATATAAAAAATTATTGTTGTAACTTGTTGTAACTTGTTGTAACTTGATCACTCCTCCTAATATATATATATATATAGAGGTTGGCTAAAATCAAAGTGGTAGTTCCTGAGCTTTGGTGCTACCAATTCGTTTTTTAATTTTCAAAGTTCAAAACGTCGATCCGAACCGTTCAAGTTGTTCTCCATATTAAATTGTGCTTGGAGACCAAATTTTATATTTTTCTGAATTTTTTTACTATTTATTAAGACACTTTGAAAATTGCTGATCCAACGGTGGCTTAACAAAACAGTAAAATTAGAAGCCACCGTTGGATCAGCTGTTTTCAATGTGGCTTAATAAATAGTAAAAAAATTCAGAAAAATGTAAAATTTTGTGTCCAAACACAATTTAATATGGATAACAACTTGAACGGTTCGGATCGACGTTTTAAACTTTAAAAATTAAAATACGAATTGATAGCACCAAAGCTCAGGAACTACCACTTTGATCTTAGCCAACCCCCCTCTCTCTCTCTCTCTCTATATATATATATATAGAGAGAGAGAGAGAGAGTGATGCTTCTATGGACATAAGAACCTATTTGTAAAATGAACATCCTTTTTGTTTTCAAAGTTCAAACAGTCGATCCGAACCGTTCATCTTGTTCTCCATATTAATATGTGCTTGGAGACCAAATTTTACATTTTTCTGAATTTGTTTATTATTTATTAAGATGGATACAAAATTAGCAAAAAAATTATAGTACAATGTATTATATAGTGCATATAAAAAAAAATACGGTGTTGATCAAAATAAGACGTGGTCTCTAAATTAATGTAGTTAATTTTTCAATTGATAGTTGCATTAAATATTATTTTTCATACTTTTTCTCCCCTCTTTCTTTCTCTTAGTCCTTTTGAAATTATTCAAGAACTTAATTGATCAATCACTGGGAAGGTTAGGTGATCCAATTACTATTTTATTATATGATAATATGCTTGATTAGTGAATTAACAATCATTGGGAAGGTTAGGTGATCCAATTACTATTATATTATATGATAATTAATATGCTTGATTAGTGAATTAACATGACTGTTGAGAAGACAAATTATGCAGTTTTTTTTTTTAAATGAGGGATCACTTGACAATTCTTTGTTTTGACAACCTTTAAAAGACAAAATTAATTGTATAAATTAATATTATGGACATGATTTATGAATATTAGCAGTAAATCTGTCCAAGTCGTGCGGTACTTAATATATAATTCAAACAAAATTAAACTGCATTAATTTTCTCCTAGAGTAGCACCATATATATCCTCTCCCAAAAATGAAGAAATTCTTATGTGTGATACGTACAACTCGAAATATATATATAGAATTTATATATATATATATATATATATATATATAGTCATACAAAATTTCAACATGACATTAATTAATTGCCCTAAAAGAACCTGAAAATGGCCGCCGGGTTGATAACAATTTATTTTTCTTGCAAAACTATAGCTAATCGTTTACGGTCCTTTTCTTATATAAAAAATTCAACAGCAATTAATATATAGAGGAAAGGCTAGACACACATATATATATATAATAAGAAAGAAAATAATTGCTTAATTCTATCCTTTTTTTCCAAATTAATTGGTTGAGCCGAGAGCTCCAATATTCCAGGCTCGCGCTCCCTCATAAGATGGAGAACTTAGTAGTCAGTACTGATTAATTTTTCTTTTTCTATAAATATATATTTGTTTCATAATTGTCCTTAATTTCATATATATTGTTGGTTCTTGCATGTATAACCAGAATCAAGTCATCTTAATTTCTCTGGATTTTGTAATCTGATCTGTATGGAAACGAATTTGGCTTCATATTTGATTCTTACGTCTGACATCTGCGTTTAACCTTAAATTAATAACAATCTTATATATTCATGGTATATTATATATGATCTAAATCTTTTATAAATATATATACCATGAGCTAAATAACTTCCGAAATCTTCAGCTTCTTCTCCTAATTAATTAATTGTAATCCTTCCTGACCAGCAATCCAAATAATGGAATATCTACTTATAAAGCATCCTTTGTTATACTTATAATTTTTGGAACATTTTGAAATTGAGTTACATTTGGGGATAATCCCTAATTATTTTGTTTGTTCTGTTTTTTAATGGAAAAATCAATCGAGCGGGCCCCTCGAAGGATCTACAGACTACAGGATAGGTCTGTATTAATATTTTTTGTACTTATCTATTAAATAATATATACATCTGACTGGTGCAAAATACAACTGTCATGTGGTTTGACGTTATCAACAATAATTAATTTGAAATTTTCAGAATCATTACTCAAATCTTTCAAAATGCACACTAAACTATTACATAATACGTATTTTTACTATGCAAATTCACGTTTGATAAAATATACACCTGGTGTTATTATGATCTTTGACATTGATTATTCAAACCATCTGTAAAAATACACACTTTGTGCATTATTATATAGTAGGGAATTTTTTTCTGTAGAAAATAATAAAAAATAAGAGAGAAATAGATAAAGTACCTGTGATCGAGAAATTTAGTTATATCCCATCAAAACTTGTCTTTTTTTATATTTCCCCATCACAATTTAAAATTTAGTTATATCCCTATCAAAACTCTACTATTTTATTTATATCCCCATTTCATCATTTAACTATTTAAAATTTAAAATTAATATTATTAAAAAACTTGAAAAGACAATTTTGCCCCTAAATAATCAGGTGCTAGTCCCTTCCTTTTCTTTCTCTTCACGCTAATTTCCTTCCTGCTAAACCTTCGTTTTTTTTTCTTTTTCCCGCGTTTGTTCCGACGCTCCCTCTCCCTCATTTTTTCTCTGCCTAATTCAATTAATCTGATCTACGGTATGAAACTTTTATCAGTGATATCATTTTTTTGTCCTCTGACTGTACCAGTACCAGTACCAGTATCAACTATATATTGACGATATTAGGTGTTGACTATTGACTATATATTAATTAGGTTATGATATATATGTAAAACCAGAAAATGTAATTGACTGCCTCGTGACATAATTTATGCAAGGAAGAACGTTTTGAGACAAGAACAAGTGAATAAAAGAAACCTTTAGAAGAGAAGGATCTAAGATAAAGCGCCTGTTAACTGAAATCATTAATTTGAAGAGAAGACAAGACGCCGAAAATGCAAAAGACAACATGCATAATTTATGTAAGAAGAAGAAAAGAAGAAGGCGAACAGAGAAGTAATTAAATAGTAAACAGGGGTAAAGTGGGGATTTTTGTGTTTTCAGGAAAATGCAGAAAACATGAGTCTTGTCAGAAAGGATTAGGTGTTGACTATTGACAATCTTTTTGTTTTACTTGAATTTTAATCTTTGTTAGTGAATATTGATATCTGATTTGAAAGTATTTTGATTGGTCATTAGTGCATATTAATATCTGTTAATGATTTTAGAAGTTGAATAGGTTTAGTTTACATGTATGATTATGATTTCATGCTCAAATCAGTGATTGAGTGATATCATTTTTTTGTCCTCTGACTGTACCTGTACCCAGTATCAATAACCCTTCTTTGTCCTCTTACATAAAAATATTTTTTAACATCATGATTAAACCGGTTATCTCCACTATTAGTCAGGCTTCCAATGATTCTGCTCCTAATGTTTTGAAGGTATTTTGACATTTATATTTTTGTCTTCATCAATAATCAGTAATTCATGATTTCATGCTCATGGCCTGCACATAGGAAATTGAATAGAGTGGGTAGTTGTTGTAGTTTTTTTTTTTCTTTTCAAGCTTTTTTCATTTTTTTTCTGCAATTACTATTCATGTAATGTCTTCACTGTGACGTTTTTTATTAAAACAATCAACAAGTATGAATGAAACGGGGCAAGCAACTGAATTATCTTAAATGGTGGTTACTGAGAGTAGCTAGTGAAGAGTTTCAAGTCTACTGTGTCGTACCAGTAAATCTGCTCGGTCGTACCAGTTAATTTTGAATCATTGGTACATATTGGTAAATAGAGAGAGAGATCTGTCAGAGGCATGGAAGGAATGTTACCATATGACCCACTGTCTTTTCGATATTCAAATTGTAAATAGCGGACTCCAAAGAAAGAAGCACGATACTTGACGAAGGGCAGAGAGGCAGGAAAAAGAAACGGAAGGATCAATGTGAAGAGAAATGGAAAAGAAACGGAAGGGTAGAGAGGCAGGAAAAAAGAAAAGGAACGGTTAGCACCTGATTATTTAGGGGCAAAATCGTCTTTTCAAGTTTTTTAATAATATTAATTTTAAATTTTAAATAGTTAAATGATGAAATGGGGATATAAATAAAAAAGTAGAGTTTTGATGGGATATAACTAAATTTCGAATTATGATGGGGAAATATCAAAAAAGATAAATTTTGATGGGGATATAACTAAATTTCTCTACTTTTATATACCAATCTGCGGCCTCTTATGCATGTTAGCTACAAAAGGTTTTTATTTTTTATTTTGGATGGTGTACCTCTAAACTTTTTTAAATACAATAAAAAAAAATCAAAACACCTCTGTGTCCCTCCGAAATTTTTATATACCAATCTGCGGCCTCATTATGCATGTTACGACAATCCAAAACACTTCTTGCGGCTCGCTAAATAGGGCTGCAGATCGGCTCTGCGGCCTGAATAAATGTAGAATTTCCCAAAAATAGAGGTGTTTTGGTTTTTTTTTAATTATGGTATATAAAAAAATTTCGGGGTGTCCCCGTTTGGAAAATCACTTCATACATTTTAGAATTTAAATCGATTTCATTATCTATCAACGCTGTGGTCCCCTAATAGATTTGTCAGATGCTATATTGAATTGCTTGTCATAAGCTATGCTATTCTGGTTTTTCTTTATACAAGAAAAACCAAATATAGAATTCATATTACTATTTTGAGTTCGAATCAGGAATATAGTCAAGATTTTCATTAAGAGTTGATAAATTTTCTTGCTGATGCAAATAATGAATTGCAGAACAATGTAAATTAACTAATTCAGATTCAAAAATTAACAAATTTTTTTCAACGACAGAAAACAACTCGATTATACATAGACTTATACTCGATTTTGAAAATCCAGGATAGGAAATTGGTTATTCCTGATGCAATGTGGTGCCGCCACTGGCTCGAATCCAGACAATTTATTAAATTTTTTTCACAAATTTTAAAGCATCATGTGAATTTCAAATTAACTGCGATTTAGACTGAATGGTCCGATTTTAAACTCAATCTTTATGTTATTTTTGAGGATATGTACTCGTACACCCTTGAAAAGCATAATTTACATTATTTTTTTATTTCATTGAAAAAGAAATGAAAAAAAAATATACTTACGTCTTTATTTTTTTGAAAAAAAAAAATTAGAAAGGTCCTATTTTTTCTATAATATCTTTATAATATACAGACGGATTTAAATTTATGAAAAATAGAAGTGTTGAATTAGATGGATGGATCCACATGTCTTCCATCGGAATCACGATCTAAGCCGCAGCTAGCTTAGGCTACAATTTTTTTTTTTTTCTGTTGGCCTTCTCTCACGGTGGAACGGGGTTTCTATAGATTATTTTAAGAATAAATACAGCGCAAAGTCTTGCGTTACATGTGATATTGTTAAATTTTAGTAAGATTACAATCATGTCTTTAATAATTAATTTATAGTGGGTGTTAGGTAATTTGGTTAGTGCAACTTTTTTAATTTTTACAATATAATACTTTTTTATTGTAGAAAGGAACATTTTAATTAAACTACGTACATATTCTTGACAAAAAAAATATAAATAAAGAATCTACGCATTCTCTGTAACATATATAATTAATATAACACTGTATTGGAAAAAAAAAATAGAATTGCAGGCTTAGTGCAGTGACACGAGATTTCATCTCTCTTTAAAAAAAACTTTTCAGAGAGACGAAGGTATAATTTTTGAAAGTAAAATTCAATAGATGCTGAGGTATACCAGTGCTCTTTAATAATAACATATCTAATAAATAAACATTTTAAAAATAATTTTGAAGAGAAGTGTGTAAAATTATTAACTTAGCGAAATTGATTTGAACAGTTAAAATAGTCAATAAGAACTGGAGACGTTTTCTTAATACAAAGAGAAATTTGATGCAGTAATTCAAATCTTAAATAAAAGACACAAACAACAACAAGAGCGATAAAGGACAGCTTGAATAATGCACAATGCAAACATTCGGACAATTTTGAAACAAAAATGAGGCAAAAAAAAAAAGAGTAAAATTTGAAAATCCTTTCTTTTTATGAAAATTTTCTAATGAGGTGCAAAAATTGAACGATCGGAAAATATGAACAAAGCAAATATTTTAGTTAAGAAAACTAATTCAATAATTTCATTTAAACAAGTTGTAGAATATATATGAAGCAATCAACTTGGTCTTGTATTTTAGAATATTACTATTTTTGTTTTTGAGGAAAGAAGTAATATTACTAACGCTGGCTTTCAGCCTTTTTTTTTACCAATGACAGAGACAAGTCTGATTTGTTATATATAGAAAAGTTAAGGACTAATATGATGTTTTTAAAATTTTAAAGATCAAACTATGAAACAAGAGATACTTCAAAGACCACTTTGAAGACTATTTATTTTACTCTTTTTCTGTCTTTGAATTTTTCCAACTTCTCTTCAAAAGATTCAAAGTCATATATAGTTCCTACTAGCATCGAACCTGTGCATTGCAACGGAAACAGATTATTTCATTATAAAATATTATAAAATGAAGAAGATCAAGCGTTTCATTATTTCATTATTTCCGTGACCTTTTTGAAAATCAACCGTTCAAATACGTGCTGCACAAATCTCAAAGCAATAATAATACTGATACGATATTGATACGGCGATACAGTAATTTTCAAAAATGAAGGATACTATACTGCTATTAATATATATATATTTTTATTATTTTATATATGATATTTATATAATTATAATTTAAATCAAATTTGTATAGAAAAATAGTTAAATACTATATTTATCTACAAGATAACACATGTGAACTCTAGTGTGGTGGTAAGAATTTTGGCACCAACAGAACCCAAATGGGTTCGAATTCCGCCTTCAGCAGAAAAAAAAGGGTGCACGGTGCACAGGCTCGGTCCGCAGGCGCCGTGCGTGGTTCAGAGGCGCGGTCCACGGGTACGGCGCACGATCTACGGGCGTTGGGATCATATGCGGCACGACCAGTGCATGCTTAAGTGTTGAAGCGCATAATTTGGAAAATTCGTCTATGTGCAATCTGAAAATTCAACGGCTGAGCATCCTTCCGAAAAAAAAAACAGTAAATCAGGATCCTTGCAGAATCTAGACATTAAGCTCCTTAATAAGGAGGAGAGATATAATAGATATGATTGTCATAATCCAAACATGCACTTAACATTTACAAATTTTAAAGTTATTATAGTAAAAGATCAATAGATTAAAAAATGAACACAAAATTTTTCTATTACAGTTCACTTAAAGTACATTTAGCTTGAACACATAATTTATAGATCTTTTTATGTGCATGCATCGGTTAAGAAGAGATTAAAATCACAACGAAGATTCATTATTTAAATTTTAAATTTTGAAGTACTAACTTTTTTAAAACTTTAGACAACGACACTAAAAGTTGTAGAAAAGGAATCTTCTTCATCGAGAAAATACGACTACTTTTTTAATGTGACTTTTTAATTTTTATTATATTATGTTTAGATGCGCCGTTGCCTTAGAATTTTAAGGCGTGTGAAAAAATTGTCTCTAGATTGCAAATTATTTTATTCAGAGAATTCTAGCATAGCAAAATAAATTTTGTTTTCGCCGCAATTGCCAAACACAGCTAAATTCGAATTTAGCACCATTTTTTGCGAGCATTGAATTCACCAATATATTTTTTTTACCATATTTGAAATAAAGAAAAAGCCTTCAGTCAATTTTCATATTACAGGTCCGCAAATTATAGTTGTGCAATATGCTAGTTACGTAGATTATAAAAACTATTTACTAGGGCCCTTTTTTCAAAGATTAAATCCAATTTTTTTTTATTGCCATCTTTTAAAAAAAATTTTTTTATCAAGAACGCAACTAATAGCTGCATGCGCACCGCCGAGAACAGAGACAACTATTAACTGCGCACTTAACTGGGCCAGTCACTCAGTTCATTTGATGAAAAAATCGAGTGCGCAACTAATAATTGCGTCCCTGTCTTGGGTGGTCGTGCACATCCATAAGTTGCATTCCTGATAAAAAATGATTTTATTTTTTAAAATCCATATAAATTTTGTTTATTATTGTTTAAATGATGGTAACTAAATAAGCAGTTATCAAAGACCATTTAAGCTAGAAAAATTTTATGTGTCATCAGGAATTAATTGCAAAAGGATATTTACATCTCGCCATATTAGTGGTGTAAACTGATCGGATAATATCCGACTTCGTCCGAATCCAAATCAGGAAAAGTACTTAAATTATCCGATCCGTATCCGTATCCAAAAAATTATAACGGATATGAATACGGTAAGACTTTTAACTATCTGTATCCGACCGTTTACACTTTTAAACCACAACAAATATGATATATGTTCTTAAATTGATTTATTAGATTGCATATTGTACGAATAATATATTAAATTGCATGTGTGTATATATATATATATATTTTATGAACAATATAACACTATGATATAATCAGTGACTAATATTTTAATAATATAATAGATGTTTTGTAACTAACAAGCTAATTATAAAAAATATCCGTATCCGTCCGATATCCGATCCGTATCCATGATATTTAATATCCGATCCGTGTCCATATTCAAGACTATCCGTATCCCTATCCAAAAAATTATAACGGATACGGATACGGTAAGACCACTATCCGATCCGTATCCGACCATTTACACCCCTACATATATATATATATATATATAGAGAGAGAGAGAGAGAGAGAAAGGCTACGGTGAGTTGCGAAGTAAAACACGTTTTTACTTCACGCAATATCTTCATTTTCAAAGTTCAAATAGCCGATCCAAACCGTTAGATGTTTAATCTATATTAAAATATGCTTGGAAACTAAATTTTATATTTTTTGGAATTTTTTTACTATTTATTAAGCCACTTTGAAAATCTGAAAATCCGGGTGAGCAGTAAAAATTTCTAGACCGCTGGATCGGCGATTTTCAAAGTGAAACAGTATAAATTATTTATATTGAAAACAAATACACCCATTTTTAATATATTTCATAAAATCTAGTAATTAAAAATATTATTTTACTTTACTAATATTTTGAATTTTTTTTTTATGTATCTAAGAAGAACTTAATTTTTTGTTTATTTAATTGTAAATAATTCGATTTAATAATTACATACCATATATTTTAAGGAAACTTTTTATTTCAAGTGAAATCGAACCGGTACCAGCTCATAGCACGTGTTATGTGAAACCAAAACACGGTTGATGCCAGCTCATAGCACATGTTATGTGTGAGAATTGGAGCTCGCGTTAGCTGTTCCAAAGAATCTTCAAATTAATAAAAAAAAAAAATTGGAATATAAAGTATTGCTGAATAATTCAACTTCTGAATAACTCAAATTGCAAACAAATTAAATAAAACGTGATTAACAAATATTTAATGTTTAATTACCACTAAATATTATGAGTTAGGCTGGGGTGCTATGGATAGCATAGTGGCCTCCCATGCTACGGCTCAATATTCAAGTTTTCAAAATCCAAACGGTCGATCCGAACCGTTCATCTTATTCTCCATATTAATATCTGCTTGGAGACCAAATTTTATAATTTTCTGAATTTTTTTACTATTTATTAAGCCACTTTGAAAATCGCTAATCCAACGGTTTTACTGTTTTGTGCAGCCACCGTTGGATCAATAATTTTGTAAAATACTTAATAAATAGTAAAAAAAATTCAGAAAATTATAAAATTTGGTCTCCAAGCAGATATTAATATGGAGAATAAGATGAACGGTTCGGATCGACCGTTTGGATTTTGAAAACTCGAATATTGAGCCGTAGCATAGAGGCCACTATGCTATCCATAGCACCCCAGCCTAACTCAAATATTATATTTGGATAACTATTATAAATTTTGTAATTAATTAAGAAGATAAAATACCCAACGTATGTAACATAACATAATATACTAATTAAAATAATACAACACTAATTTTAAAATAATTAACATAATAATAATGAATTAAATAGTTAAAGAACAGATACATATATATATATATATATAATTTCATCACAGATTGATACAATTTTCAAATTTAAACACAAAACCTAGTCCTTTATTTTTTTTTAATGGGGTTTGGCTGGCATGTACATTGTAAATAATTATTGCATAATCAGGGGTTTATAGATTGTGTGTTTATTGACAATCCAACTTATCAATGTCTTGAAAATAAAAGGAAGACAAACATATATATTAGATTGTTGAAATTAAAACAATAGCACCGTGTTGCATCCCAAAAATGCAATAAATAAAGGCAGGTGTTTCCGTGTTTGCCTTACGGAAGGAAATTAAATGGATCTTTGATCAACGCAACGGGTCTTTAAGTTTGGAGAAGACACATAATAATTTGCTCAACATTTTCTTTTTCTTTTTCTTTTTTGAGACGGAGAACGACTTTTTTCTTTATAATAAAAATGAGGTAAAGTCATCTGATTTTAAAAATTCACAAGTGATCTTCTATTTAAAATTCAAACATGCTATATTTACACAAAATATATTATCTTAGTTACTAGATTGAAATTATTTTTAACACATAGCATATTTATTAGTAATTTAAAAAAAATTACCAAAATAAGCATTTAGATATGATAACATATATATTTTTCTAATTATGAGACCATTCAAGTAATATGATACTTAGGTAGCTTGCAGGCTCATGTATGTGCAATTTGAATGTAGAGATAACACATCTTTTTTAATTATGTGACCCTTTCAGAATGATAGCTATTGTGTGAAAATCAATAAAAAGTGTCATTTACAAGTAGAAGTTACTGGCAGTGTCATTTGCTCTCCTATGTATATATTTCAAAGTTGACTTGAAAGTGTAAGTCAGCAAGGGAAAAGCCACAAGTCAGTTTAATTTGTGAGAGGAAAAAAGAGAAGAGAATCTAGAGTGAGAGAGGGAGGAAGTCAAGGAGAAATTAATTAAGGAAGTTAATTTGGGGCGTGGATTGGTTGGGGTACAAATTACAATACATTTTGTTGGCACGGGAGACGTACGTAACGTAGTACTGTACTGTGATGGGACGTTTTGTGAATAAATTTTGTTTTATTCATTTATTTTATTTTATTTTATTTTATGTTGTTCAAACAATTAAGTTTATGTTAATTCAATCGTTAATATTTAACCCATTTTAAATTAACAATTAAAAGTTAAATTAAATTAAATTAAATTGTTTCCAAAAACTTTATTACTTTTACTTTACTCTTAATTATAATTTTATAATTAATTAATCATTTTAATATATAGTTCAAACAATTAAGTTTGTTTATGGAACGATGAATGGGATGATTTATTTCTTTTATATGTAATCGGAATAGATAAAATTAAGTCTTAAAGAAAAAGACAATGGTGCAGGAAAATAACTCCAAACTCTCAAACTTTAACACAAATTAAAAATTCTCATAATCAGATTTTTAAATCAATTCTACATATGATGAATATTAATCAAGAGTAACTTTCACAGTGTTATCTTAAATCATTCATACTTGAATGACCTTATCAATTTCACATAGAAGAATATATATTTACTAAGTAGAAGAGAGATTAAATATGAAATTTAATGTCTTGTAATCTTGTTCAATGTCACGAATGGGGTTGGGGTCAGGTTAGTCTGATTGATTATTTTTCCTCTCAACTCGTGAAAATTTGAATTTGTTTAAATGAGGTCATGATGTTGTCTGCAAAAGCTCAGATTTCCCCGAGTATTGCACTGATCTATCTTACAAAATGTTTAAATTCTGCATTAATTTACTAATTATTTGGATAATTTGAATTCAAACATATCTCGCTCGATGTATGCGTGAGTGATGCAGGTTCATGAAAAAAAAAATCATTTTACTTGTAAATAATTAAAGATCAATGAATGTCTGAACCGATAACTTGATCAAGCATGTCTGATGCTTTTCACATCTGCATTATAACAAAAGATATGTACTAATCGATACTGAGAAATTTATTTTATTTTTATTAAACATGCTTCTTCTGATTTCTTCGTTAAAATGGGTTCTGATAATTTGTTATATATATGTCTGACAAGCATGGTATCATGCCATTTTATACAATTTAGAAAGCCGCTGGCACGAATGATGCATGGTGGGACCCTATTTAAGATCAATTAGTCTGTCATCATATTTCTTTCAATATATAATTAGTTTCTCTGTGTGCAACATTAATTAAGTCAGAATTCTATATCAGATATTAATTAAGATATATGATGAAACCAATAATGTAATTTCTTAAACTCCAGTTTTATAAAATGTCAAGAATAAATTAAGTCTGACACACATTCAAGGTAAATTAGGATATAAAATGTAATATTATTAGATTCACTTTTTACACAATAATAAAAATCAAAGTCTGTAAATCAGGTTTTAAAAATATGATTTTTAATATACCCTGTTATAAGCTTTAAGTTGCTTGTCACTGTAAACTTGCATCAACTATCATTACTTTCATGGTATCGTATGCGTATAACATGTATAATATTTCAAAAGTTGCATTTTAAAATTACAAGTTATTTAATGAATATAAAATTTTGTCAATGAATTTTCAATTTGGCATCCTTAAAAGAAAATAGTTAAAATTAGGAACATGAGAAGGCTAAAATTGTTATTTATTACAATTTTTAAATAATGATGTGTTGATTTAAAAATCAGCAAATTAGAGCACCATGTTTCTTCCCACAACAATCCGCAAATTGGCTCAGAATCATGGTGGCCTTTTTTGAAGTTCCGCAGTTTCCATTTATCACTTTTTTGCACAACATTACAGTTTCCATTCATCAGCAACCCGCAGCAGACTATGCCAGTGACTATACAGAAGTTACACGATACGATGTGTTTTCCACCAATTAATACAAATTAATTCAACTTTTCAACTTGTGATCACAAAACGAAACAATAAAATATAAATTTGTGGAGACACCAGAAAACTGTAGTACAATTAATGCAAGACCAATGTCAATGTCATTGGAGACCAATAATCAATGTATACAATATCAATTTATTTATATGATATAATAAAATCTTCTGTTTTTGGAATAGCTTTAATTTTTATATAGTTTTATGGAAATACAAATAATGAACATTGCAGTATATTTATTTCTATTTTACATCTAATCTAGAAAACTAAATAATGTACAAGATACAAAAAAAAAAAGAATTTAGTAAAATAACATATTTTTATATACTTAACTTTTAATGAAAGAAAATTTTAATTTTCTTTTTTACCTTGTATATACAAATAAATGAGGGGCATTGACCCTCATTTTTTTCAATTAGCGCATTTTGACAAATCTCAGCCATATAATTTTTGACACGAGATTTGATTTTTAGAGATTTAGTTCTAATTTTTATTTTATTTAGTTTTGTCATCTAATTCTGGATAGATTTAGCATTTAAATTTTAAGAAATCAATCCGCAGCAGAGAGAGAAATCTTTTGTCCACCGCCTCAAGCAACCCGTCCCAACGCTTTTTCCCAAATCCCAAGAATTAGCATTAAATGGTAAGTGTACCAAGGCATGTACAGTATTGTGCTATTTTCATTTTGCATGTAATCAAAACTTTTAAAAGAATCTTAACAATAATTTAACAAAATGATTTTTAAAAGGATGACGTTTGAGCACAAATATATTCAAGCATTTATATATTATTCAACTTACTATTATATATGCATGTTAGCATTTGCATTGTTATGATTTTTAAAAGTCTCACGTTTAATTGAGCACAAATATATTAAAGCATTTATTATCCAACTTACTATTATATATGCATGTTATCATTTGCATTGTTATGATTTCACATCTCTTTGACTAATTTGTGGTGTTGTGCTGTTCATAGGTTAGTGACTTTGCTGAGGATAACCGATCTAGGATAAATATATAGCTAGGTCACTTCACCGCATAATTAAGTGCAATTAATTGGGCTCACTTGTCGTGTAGGCCGTGCATGCTACCTCGATCGGGAAGTGCAGGGATTGATGATTCGCGATTTATTGGTTGAAAGTGCATGGGGATTAAATTCCATATATATATAATATGTATTACTTTTGACAATTGTAACAATTGTTGAATAATCAATAATATATTAATATTCCATCTCGGTCCTTCTAAACGTGTAACACAATTATTTGTTTTCTCTTCTCCATACATTTTTTATTTTATTTTAGTGCATTAATTACTTTTGACAATTGTTGAATAATCAATAATATATTAATATTCCATCTCGGTCCTTCTAAACGTGTAACACAATTATTTGTTTTCTCTTCTCCATACATTTTTTATTTTATTTTAGTGCATTAATTGAACCCAGCCCTGAAAACGCATATATGTTTGTTAAATTAAATAATATACTTCACATTTTATCACAAAGAAAATATTCATGATTTAATAATGACAACGTACGACAACTGCAACCACAACTGTAGAACTACTACTACTCATTCTAATACTTATTTAAATACCATAGTCAGGGATTAAATTTGTTGTACAACTGGACTGTATCTCAAAAAAAAAAATCATAACCGCGATAGAAGTATAACATCGATCAAATTATAGCTAAACTTTTTTCGTATTTGAGATCCTACCCACTCAATGCGATTTCTATGCTTAAATCTTATAAAGGGATATTTATTCTTCTATATATTTGATAGGGAAACAATAATTATAATTAATTATTATAGGATTGTTCAAATATGCTTTCATTTTGTGTGCCTCCATTATGCTTTTAATTTAAAGCCACAATAATTTAAAATTTAAAATTTAAAATTTAAAATTTAAAATTTAAATGTCAAAATAAAATATCTAGAGATGATATATATTATTTTCTTTATGCACACGTAAAAGATCACAATATTTTGATTTTATTTTGATTAGTATCAAGAGCTTGCAAAAATACACCGATGTTAATAAATTCTGAATGTTAATTTTTCAACTTATTGATTCATATAAAATCAAAACCAAAAAGTGATATTTTTTATGTAACTAATGGTATACAAAATAATATACAAAATATGACATATAGAGGATGAATATTATTTTCTCTATGTTCACGTGTACAGTTTACTACCTTTTGATTTTGTTTTAATTGATATCAAGAGCTTTCACAAATACACTTGTGTGAATAATTTAGGATGTTGATTTTTAACTCATTGATTCCTATAATAATAAATCTAATAAATGATAATCATTTATGTGAATTAATGTAAAGAAAAATAATATAGATTATATCTAATGATTTTATTTCGACATATATATTGTTTGCTCTGTCACCAATCAGGGCTTGCAGCAGTGGCTTCAAATTGATACTATTGTAATTAACATATATAATTAATGCTGATATACTTTCATAATATAATAAAATATTTTCTCTTCTAATATCTTTGAAAATCTCAAAGATCTAACGTAATACAAATAATGAATATTTATTTATTTATTTTACATCTGACTTTGAAAAAGAACATCATTTTAGAATGCAAGAGATAAAAACAAATTTCAAACAAAATAACATATTTATAACTTTAAAAGTAACATTTAAGAAAAAAAATATACAATAACATACGATCGAGAGAGTAGCATTTAAATGTCTATTTATTATAAGTTTTATATAATGTCATGTTGATAAAAAAAAAGCGGTGCAAATACTGTAAACCATATCTGGATTGAAATCCTGCAGTCCTCTCTAAAGGAAAATAAAATGCCTTTCTCATCCTGAAAATAAAACGAATTAATTAAAGATTAATAGAGATTTGAACTGATAACTTGATGAAACTTGTCTAATGCCTTCCCCATCAGCTATATACGACAAAATATGTACTAAAGTTTGATATTGAGAATTTTATTTTTATTTTCTCACTTGCACATTCCGATAAATTCAAGCCATATTATTTATTATCTTACTGACTTTTAAGACTTAGTTTTGAATTTTTTGTTTGTTTAGTTATGTCGCCCGATAATATAAAGATATAGTTAATTTTAAATACTACTAATTAAATCAAACAAAGAAATAGATTATCTTACCGACTTTAGAGATTTAATTTTGATTTTTTTACTTGTTTAATTATGTCATCCGATTATGTAAAGATATAGTTTTAAATACTATTGATTAAATTATATCAAAGAAAGAAATATTATTTTGGAACGGTAACAAAAGATTTTCCGTATCTTTTGACAGCACCGCTACAGTAATCTTGCTTGTTAAAGAAGTAACAAAGAAAGGAACCTTACTTCTCTAAGCTCACTAAAAAGTAAAATGTAGGTCTCCTCCAGTTGGGGAGTTCATTCTAGAAGTTCTGGGAGAGAAAAGACAAAGCGTGAGGAGAGAAAGAGCAGAGAGAGACGAGCTCGTGCGAGAGAGAGAGAGAGAGAGCGATCGCGCGCGCGAGAGAGAGCAGGCGTGCTAGAGAGATCGCGGGAGAGGAGGCGGAGGAGAAAGGGATGTCAGCCATGGCGAAGGAGAAGAGATTGGGGAGGAGAGAACGCCAGGAGCGGCAGACGGAGACGAAGCGGAGCCGGCCTTTCAGACCTCTAACGGCACAAGATAGCATATCTTTTGATTTTGAGCGGTGTTTCGTTATGTAGAAATCGTGTGTCTCAGAGTTTAAGACGCAGAAACAAGGATTTTCTGGGGCTAGGGAGCTTCAGATCTCTAGTTGGATCAGGATCTGGTGCTGTCAGAGCAGGCTACACTCCTAACGCATTGCCATCTTTTGAATCAAACTAGCAGGTAGATTTCTTCCCTCAAATTGAGAAAAACTAACTTCATTTATTATATTATGCTAGAGGATCTAAGTGAATGTTGGAATTTTGATGAGATAATTTGGCAGTGAACCTCTGATTCTAGATATCATGTTTCGTTTTGCTAAGTGCAGTGTTAAACAGAGCCAAGAACCCGTTAAAGGTTGTCGACTACGTCGAAGAAATATACGGGACTTACAGAAACATTGAGGTACTTTTTTCTTCTTATAATGTGCAATCAAGCCTTATTTTACAATTTTGGGAATGTTGTCAAGTTAAGTTGCAAAACTGTGGTAAAATGAGGTCACAGTTCAGTCTGTACTTTGGTCTATTTGCCAAATATATGCAAATCAAGCACTTTTGTACTGTTTTGGAAATGTGTTTTTTGTCTGGTGTAGTACCTGTTAATTAGTCGTGCATTGTTCAAAATTTTCTGGTTACCTATTATTTCATTGGGCTGTCAATCTATTTTATGTTGCCAAAATGGGTGAAATAATGCCAAATTGAGTCATCATTTTGATCTAATTTCCAAATATAATTTGGTGCCCAGATGTGCTAATCTGGCAATATTCATTCCAAGAAAACAAACTTTGAGGAAAAGTGGTGATCTCTCAGGAATAGGCCCTTTCATTATTAACTAAGTTAGAAAAGTGTATTAATATTATTTATTTTAGAAGTAATTAATTAACTAATTTTACTTCACAGGAAACAAGTTGTGTGAACCCTGAGTACATGGCTAAGCAACCAGACATCAATGATCAGATGCAAGCTATTCTGATTGACTGACTCATTGAGGTAATTTTGCCGGCATTTGTGAAACTAGTAATGTTTTCAAACCAAGGTTAAGTAAAAATGTCAAAAGGATGCACCAACTATTTAAAGGTAAGAAAAATCACAAAGGTGCCCCTAATTTTTTAACGAAAGAAAAATGAATATAATGCCCCGACTTCTAAACATAACCAAAATCTTTCCACAATAGTTCATATGATCTTCATACATGAAAATTGTAACTAGTTAAAACTTGTGATAAAAAAAAGCTTGTTAGATTTTCAGGATTAAATTGTCGGAATTTAACTTATTGTAACTCATCTATATTAATTTTTTTTTTCTTTCTTTTCCATATTCAGGTGCATTACAAGTTTGAGCTCATGGATGAGACACTATATCTAACTGTGAACATTATTGACCGGTTCCTAGAACGGCAAAATGTTCAACGAAAGAAGTTGCAGCTGGTTGGAGTTACTGCAATGCTACTTGCATGCAAATATGAGGAGGTCTCTGTGCCCGTAGTTGAGGATCTGGTGCAAATCTCTGACCATGCCTACACACGTCAGGAAATCCTTAACATGGTAAGAAGGCATTATAGACTTGTTGTGTGCACTCGGCTGTTTATTTTATTTGGCAAAACCAGCTTAATCATTTGCCGAGAACACCTATTTTTAATGGATAGGTTAGAAGTAATTTTTGTTTTAGCTTCAAGAATTATTTTCTCTGTGAAAAAAATTGGGCAAAGGTCACTGCTTTTTATCTTTCTCTCTGGTAGCATCGAAATTATGTTCATGTATGGGGTGCTTTTTGCAAATACTATAACTAGTTGGTATATTTTTTGTCACAAGAAGAATTTCTTTATAATATTGCAACATTTTTTTAACATTTGATCAGGAATGGCTGATTGTAAAGACTCTCCAATTCAACATGTCTGTACCGACTCCATATGTCTTCATGAAACGGTTTCTCCAAGCTGCTCAGTCTGATAAACAGGTTATTAAACTATTATACTCTACTTGTTTTTACAAAATATGATTGTTTTTAATTTTTACCCAACAGTTTTATTTATTTTTTGTTTTGTGATCATAGATGGATCTGCTTTCATATTTTCTAATGGAGCTGTGCTTGGTGGATTACAACATGTTGCGGTACCGACCTTCTCTCCTTGCCGCAGCAGCGGTATACACTGCACAGTGCTCACTCAAGGGATACAAGCTCTGGACCAAAACTAGCCAGTTTCATTCAACCTATTCTGAAGACCAGATAATGTAAGTGCAATAACCAGAAGGCCATTAAAGCATATAATGTGTTGTTTGAGATATCTTCTGGATACTATTTTTAATACAAAAGAATTATGAATGTTATAACATCTTTTCACTATAGCATCTAATTTTATGTTTCGCTATTTTTTTGTTACTTTATAGTGAATGCTCACGCAGAGGATAGCGTTTCACTTCATTCTAGCTCCTTCCTCTTCTTTGGGAGAGAAAAAGACAAAATCACGGGAGGAGAGAAAGAGAGAGAGAAAGAGACAAAGGTCTTGCGTGAGGAGAGAGATATAAGAGCTCGTGAGAGAGAGAGAGAGAGAGCAGGCGAGTTGCGTGAGGAGAGAAAGAGATAAGAGCTCGTGAGAGAGAGAGAGAGAGCAGGCGAGATAAGAGAGAAATCGCGGGAGAGGAGGCCAAGGAGAAAGGAGAAAGGGAGCGAAGGAGAAGAGATCAGGGAGGAAGACGGAGATAAAGCCGAGCATCAGGAGGAGGAGCCGGCCTTTTAGACCTCTGACGCGCACAGATAAGCATATCTTTCGATTTGATCTTTATTTTCGTAGAAATCGTATATCTTAGGGTTTGATCTAGTTGGATCACCATCTGGTGCTGTTAGAGGAGGCTACACTCCTAACACAAAGCCATCATTTATATCAAACTTGTATGCACAGATCAAACTCATAGATTTCTTCCCTTAAATTGAGAAAAAACGTATGGATTAAAATCACAGCAGGCATGTTGTAATACCACGTATTTTAAATACTAAACTAAAATAATGATATATTTAAGTTATCAAAATACAAGATCCGATTTTACATATTGTTTTGATAAGTCCAAAATACATATAATTATAATAATTACTGAAATTAAAACAATAACTTACAAATAACCACTTTGAGAAGGCGTCTTCTCATTACAGATAGCAACGCAACTGCTGCCATAATTAATTCCAATCTGTTTACTCTCTCTCTCTCTCCGCTTCTTCAGAACAATTCACAACGATTAGAATGGAGACCCTATTTAATTGCTCTTTCCTTCGTAGCACCCATAGGAGACTCAAGCCGCATCTCTTTCCTGCAAAATCAAATTCTGAAATTAAGGTATTCCAATTTTATATTAATATTATATTAAATTACTTATTGTTTATATTGACTTATGATCCGATTTCTGAAAATTATATGCTTATCCAATTAGTTAAACTATTTCTTGAATAAAAAGATTATTTGGTTATCAAATAGTTATTTGGTACTATTATATTATAAATTTATATTCATAAAATAACCCTCGGATTCAATCTCAAGAAATTTGAATTATTCCATGAAGATGAATTGTTCTATTTTTTTTATTTTAAGAGATTATGTTTATTCATTATATAATTTCTGCATTATATTTGTATTATATTTATAGCATTTTCATTAACATGTCTTACACGTATTTGTATATACTTTTAGCACCTGTCTTGAAGATAATTATGAATTACACAAATTATTTTCAAAATAACTTATCTAGTGTCGTAATATACATGGATTATACAATTTTATGAACACTGTGAGGTTTATACATGTATCATTTGCAAAATTAGTAGAAATTTATATGTTCGGCAAGAATAATTATTTCAAAGGTTAGACTTTATTTGAATAATATATATTATATTATTTTATTAAACGGATAATTTTCACCGAAAAATATTGAAAATTTATTCACCGATAACCTTAGGGATTAATTCATTAATAACCTTAAAACTATTTTTATTACAAATAACTATTTTTGATTTACATCTACTATTCTATTTGATGAAAATTGTCACTGATAACACTAGAATTATTTTATTTATTTACAAAGAACTATAGTCTAAAACTTATAAATAATATATACTTTTTATCATGAGAATATAATTTCCATTATATGTATGATCTTAATCAACTTTTAAATATGTACAGACCTTCTGGTCAAACAATTCCATTAGATATACATTAATATATCATTTGAAATAAATTCCATTATATTCATATATGTACAGACGTTCGGATCAAAATCAATTTTAGTATATGTATAATCTTAGGGTAACATTATACTGCTTAATTATATCTAGTGATATATTCGGACCATATGTACTCCATAACTGTCGGTCTAGTAACGGACAAATTAAATGACAAATAAAATGTATAGATGTTAATTTGAGAACCGTGTTATATGGTCTAGGTCTGAGTTCTGAAGTAAAGAGTGACGAAGAAGTGGTAGCGAACTACACCACAATAGCAGGTGCGGGTTCCTGGTCTTTTTACAAATAATACAAAAATGCAGGGATTGAGGTAAGTAATTCTTTCTTTAATCTGGTGGATAAACTGCATGTTGTGAATGTCGAACATTCGTTTGAAATTGTGTAGAATTGCATGATAGGAACTATTGATGCATGAAATTGAATTTGACAGGAATTGAATTGTGAATTTGGGAAGGGGAATTTGAATGAATTGTTTTAAATTGGGGCCGTCCGTGTGAGGCGGCTCTGCATGTGTTTTTGAAAAGCGGGCTGCCCATGTGTGGCAGCCCAGTGTTTGAATAGAACAGAACAGAACAGAACAGAACAGAACGGGCCGCCAAATTCGCGGCGGTTCGCCGGATGGGTCCCCGAAATGGCCCATCTAGAGTGTGATAATCGGGTCGTCCTTGCGTGGCGATTCGCCGGGTTTCCATGTACGGGCATGATTCCCAGAGTGTGGAATTTTAAAACCTTTTGAAATGAGTTAGAAAGGGGCGGGAATAAAAACTGGTTATTTTAAAGTGATTTGCATATCCGAATTGATAGGGACATGGGGAAAAATTCAAAAACCTTCTTCTTATGTTATTTGGGGAATTAAATGCATTGATTTGTAAAAGCACCGGGCTGGAACTAAATCCCGCACTGAGAGTTAGTTCGATCTCTCACCGTACCACCTGTTATGTGGGTTCCAGGAAACGAAGAAGAAAGCATGGAGGAAGGCCGCGGGTGAGGAAATTAGCGGAAGTTGTTAAGATAGCCACTATCTGTTTATTTTATATTTGTATGAACAATATATTGTGTGGACATGGCAGTGACTGTTTGACTAGCCATGTCTGACATATTGTCCCTTTTCTGTTTGATTGTGAATTCCATTTACTTTTAAATAAAGTGGCTTGTTGAATATTTTTTTATTGATGATGTATGTGATGTGCTTAACGCCTAGCGCATAAATGCGCGGCGGGTTGTCCGGGGGTGTGACACATGTCATGTCTAGGTCTCCTTGATCCAAGATTTAAATTGTCAAAATGGGTGTTTCAGTCTAGTTTAAGCATGGTTATGGTTTGCATGCTGTACTAGAACCTCAGGGAGTTACCAAGAATTTTAAGAACCTTTAACTGTGTTTAATCTTTATAACAATAACAATGGTGCTAATTGGCACTGTTTAGAATAGTGAATTTCTGTCACTTTTCAAATTGAGTTGAGGTACTGCTTTGTGGCTGGTTTTTGGCTGCTATGTTGAGTGAATTGAGTTCATTAAAGTTTGGTCCTGGGTAGTAGGCAAGTTTGTCTAGAGTTTAGAAGTGCTGCTGGGAATTTTTCGGTTTGACCCCTATGTTTAATTAGATAAGGTATTCCAAACTATACTGGCTCAGAACTCTCTTAAAGTCTAAACACTGAAAATAATTGGTTGAAACATGAAGAACTTTTTCACTAATTTGTCCTTCATAACTACATAGTTTCTAAATTCTTCACTTTAGAGGTAAATAAACTTGAATTATTGCAGATGTGGATCAAGCCAGACATATAAAGGCAAACACTGGAACAGTTGGTGTAAGAGACATCGAGATAGAAGATGATAGGTATAACTACAAATTTTCATCAAAATTGTCTCATTAAACCTGTTAGGTATTGTTTTCTCATTCTATTTCTCAATTGATCATTATTGTCAATTGTTTTCATGATACGTTGAGCTGGTAAGCAATATATTTCATTTCTTTTTGAATTTTTATTGTTTATGGTAATTCAAACTTGATATTCCCCCATCTCTCTTCTCTAGTTACGCATTTAATTATGGCTACTGTTGAATCCGGTATATGGTTGATTTTTCTTAGAATTCACTGTTATATTCTATCTATAGCTCGGACTAATTTCTTAGAATTCACTGTTATGTGCTAGAAATCTTGCTCAATTTCCCTTCTAACAACATTTTTTGCATTTAATTATCCAATTTGCTTGGAGTGATGTGCTGAACCTTGTGGTTACTACTTTACTATACTAGAGCACATCACTGATCAAGTTTACTTCAATAGTTTTCTTTAATTAGGTTGTAACCTGATTCTTTTGTTGGTCGCTAATTAATAAGGATTTTGAGATTTGGCTATTCTAACAAGACAAACAATAGCTATTCTTGATTTGGCTATTCTAGCTATACTTGTTTTGCAACCAAACATAGTAAACCAATTTAGACAAAAAATGCTAGTAAACTAATTATTTCTGTTGCAGGTTCAGTTCTTCCTCATGTACTTGGACTAGTACCAATAACGATACTGGTGTTTTATTATTTCCTTTATTTCATATAATCAAGCAAGATTCCAATCAGCTCCGAACTGACAAAGGAATTTTTTTTTTTGTTTCATAAATCCAGTATAGAATACTAATTGCAATGGCCAGAGACAGATTTTGTACCGCCATTCTTCTCTGATGTAAATCAAAGAACCCAGGTACCAGTGAAGAGTAATGTTCTTACCGGCATCTGCGCGGCTGTCCTTTCATTCTTCATGGAGGTCTGTCAGCTAATTGGAATGGTATGGTACCAGTAATCACCTTGTTGTATAGTCTTTGATAGTTTGTAGAATTATATTTGCATGCAATCATTGCAACTCCTTTTTAAATTATATAGGTTAGTGTTGGCACACTTCTCGCATTCACAATAGTTGCAGTTTCAATCCTGATACTCAGATATGTCATTCTTTTCTTCTTTTTTATTCCTGTTCTATTTTTTTTTTATGTGTGCTTGATTTGGTATTTTGTTATGGATAACAGGTACCATTGCCTTCATCGTTGAGAGAATCGATTGACTCAGTCTCGCTTCGTTTCAGCTCACAAGAAGATGCAGCTCAAAGAAAAAATTTATGGATGTAATTCTTTTTGATATCTTAAATAAACAGAAAAAAAGGAAATCTAAAATACCTCAACTTTACTCTAGTTTTGAGATTTGTAGTGTTTAGTGGTCTTCTACTTCAAAAAAAATAAAAAAATGTATGATAATATTATTTTTTGTGTTTGCAGACGAGATTAATGAGGAGAAAAGGCGAAAACTAGTAGCTATGAACATAGCATTTGTTGTTGTAGGTGTTCTTATCCTCACAGCTTCAGCCTCTGCAACATTTCTGTCTAGGTAATTATCATGCTTTCAAGATGAATAACAAAAAGAAAAGAGAAGGATAGAAACACTTTCAAGGAGATAAACATTTCTAACCTCTTTTATGCAGTAGTTTTCCAAAATATTTTGGGTGCGTTGCGGGTGGATTACTGCTCCTGACTGGACTTGGTGTACTGTCCTATATAGACCAAGATGATGGCCGCCATAGTTTCGGCCACACTGGAGGTATAATATTTTTTTGTAACTGTCCTAACATTAATGAACAGTATGCAACTATAGTTGTACGGTACCTGAAAACACGATGAGCAGAACCTTTCCACTTGAGTACCCTCTAAAGCAGCTGCCATTAAGGTTGGGACCTTTTTTAGAAAAAAAAATGTCCAACACAATTAATTTTCAGATCGAATGGAATTATTCCACTGAATTGCATGCTAGCATGAGAAGTATATTCCACTGAATGGCTTCTTTTTCGTTTAAAAACCTTGATAATTAATTTTGTTATTTTGAAATAAAACCACACTTCTAACTATTTTTTTTTCTTCTCTTGAAGCTGAAAGATGGAATGAATTCAACATGGATTGGTTGATGCCAACCAGGGGCGAGTCCAGTATGAAACAGGGGTAGGCACTTGCCTGCCCCTAGAATTTTTTTTTTTGGACCGGGCTTTTCTGATGGGCTTGCCTACCCCAGGTCCAGAACCTGACGCTCTCTCCTGCGCGAAGGAAAATAGTTTCTTTCTCCGCTCAGCCACTCTGTCCTGCGCGAAGGAAAAGAAGAAAGACGCGGTGCTGCTCGATCGGAGAGGTAGAGAGAAAGAAGAAAGGCTCGGTAGAGAGAAGGTTACTGATGACGAGGCGCTCGATCCTGTGCTTCTCATCTCTGGAATGGCAGGATCGATCTTGAGTGCGAAGAGAAGGATCGATCTGTGGTGACAATTGAATTGCTTCTCATCTCTGGTTTGTAGTTTTTTTTCTCTTCTTTTTTCCAATTTCACAGGTGTATTTCTGGTTGTGTAGTGTGTTTTTGTACTTCATTTTCTTTAAAAGATTGTCTTGGGATGTTTTATGGATTAGTTTTAGTATAGATTACGGCTGTTAACTCAATTAGAGAAGAAAATTTCTGAATAAACCTTTTCAAGACAAGTCAAATTTCTGCAAGGGAAGCCCTTCTCTTCTGTTCTTTGCTTCTTGATGTGATTGGTCAATTTTATAATCCAATTGGTTGCAAAGGTTGCCGTTTTACAGACAATATTTTATAATCCAATTCGGTTTAAGTTCTGACCTTTAAAATCAAGAGCTTGGTCAATTAATTTGCTTGAAAATTTGAGTTTAATCCATTGTGTAATTGTTTAATTTGAAAGCAGGAACCCACTGGTAAAAATCTCCCCGGTATATAGTATAGAAGGAGAACAAGTACTGGCACCAAAAATTGCAGCATTTTCATCAAGAGAGCCAAACCCGACATTTCCCGGTATCCTCAAGGTATGTGTTTTATAATTCAATTAATATAGAAATTGGGGGAAGCTGTCTCTAACAATACACAGAGAGATTGTGAGTTGAATTAATATATTTTTCTAATGGGACGTACAGCCTGATATAGCCGCACCTGGAGTGGTATTGTTGCACTTCTCAAATCTGTGCATGAGTGCATCCTGATTGGTCCCCTGCTGCCATAAAATCTGCAATTGTCACCACAGGTTAGCTTCAAGTTTTCAAGTTTTCAGTTCCTTTATTTTTCCAAGTTGAAAAGTGAATCATTTTCAAATAATAGGCAATATTGGTTACCACAGATTGCTCCTTTTATAGGCAATTGTCACCACAGATTGCTCCTTTTATAGCCAATATTGGTTACAAATGAGACATGTATCCTGTAAGATCAATTAATTCAAGAGCTCGGTCAATGTCTGCAACATTGGGCTTTCAATTTCATTTTCATTTTTTCTTAGTTTATCTACATTTCAATGTTTTAATTTAAGCATGTCCAGGTTTCATCTCCCAGGTTAGCAATGTTTGGTTACTTACGTCAAGAGTGAGTTATTTGATGAGGTAGATGATGAACGAATTATGCAACAATGGCAAAATATGAGTAACCGTAGAGGAAAGCTCCCTCCATTGACTTGATTTATAGCATTAATATATTTCTTTAATATTTGTTATAAACTTTTGACTTAGTTGAAACCTTTGATGTTCATTTATGTTAATTTTTTTTTACAACTATTTATATAGTTATGCTTGCCTACCCTTGATTGAATTCCTAGCCTCGCCACTGATGCCAACTGACAAGAGCAACTTTGATGACTTCGCAAGTGGGAGGGGAAGGCATCCTTCTTCTAGGGTTGTATTAAGTTAAGTTTCTTTCTTATCGAATCTGTTGTGGGGTTATTTTATGCTAGATGATTAATAGTTAGTATCATCAAGGCAGATTGTCTATTGCTGAAATGGTTCATATTAGCAACTCTGGTTCCTTTCTATGCATATCAAATTATGGCATGTATTCTTTGGAGTTTAATTGTTCTCGCGAACTGAATTGAGTTAACATGTCTTTATGATGTTTAATTTGTCCAAATGGCATCATTCTACTGACACGGGGGCGAGGATTTCCTGAGCAGTTTTTTAAGTGTGTTTTTTTATTAGTAAATACAGTTAGGATATTCCGTATAAATCTTTGCAGTATTTCCACGTTGGATAACTAAAAATACTGAAAGATCAAAAGATAAAGTGCATTGGAAATGCTAAAAGTTGTTCGTTTAGCTACTAGCCATAAAAGACTTGCAAGAATTATAAAATATGACAGAAATTATAGTGCTTTGAACAGCATTAGTATTTTCACCAGTATTATACCATGGCATATTACGAACATTGAGATTTGTTATTTTTGTTTACTTTAGCTTTTTGCTTCTTTTACAGTATGCACTGGTCGAAGAAGACAACGTTGACCTTCTTATCATGCCTGAACAGATTCCCTCCCCTTATGGCGTCCCTCAGGTGGTCCCACCCGCTCAAGCTCCCTCCCCATCTCCATCCCCTTTCTTGCTTGATCAGGTTTTGCTTCTTTTAGAATTTCTCAATATTTGTCCTTTTATCAGTGGAACAAATATGTGACATTTTATTTTTATGACCTGTGCATATGAATTGAGAACTCAACATTTGATTTTCTTGACTTATTTCTTTAGACTGGGTATCAGTGATACTGATGTAGATTAAATTGTCAATTCTTGACAGAATGGTTCTATTTTTTTGCAAAAATAATCCTAATTATGCTGGTTGTATGTTGCAAACCTGAGAAACGTATGTTTATATCTAGAAATATGGTTCATGCTTGCTACTAGTTCTGATTTTTTACTTTTTAAATCCTATCAACAACAATTTCTCTTTAAATATAATTGATGTGCTTTGCTTTTGTGCAGCTCTTGCAAACTATTCGTGACAATTATTTCAGAATCGACCCTATGATTAGTGCTGCGGGCGATCCTCAAATGCCTTATTTCAGGTTCAACTTATTACTTAAATCTTATCTAATAGGCGCTGTTCTTCTTTATTTTGTCCTATAATCTTTATGTACACTGCTTTGCCTCTTCATCCAAATTTCTCACATTTAACACTTGTTTTCCCTGTTTTTTCTACTATTCATTGCATTGTTCTCCGTTCTGCGGATGATGAAAGCTGTACACCACTACACCGTGAATGACGGTGTATGACATAAGCACTGTGTTATATCATATTACCCAAGTGTTATTGCCATTTAATTTGCTAATTATTTTGTAATAAACTAATGTTTACATAACTAATGTAGTTTACCTACTATTGACATGTAAAATATATGATATGTTTGTCGCAATTTTTGTTTTGTTTGATAACTCTTACTTATATTCCCATGTAAAATATGTGACATGGTTTTTTTGCAATTTTTGTTTTGTATGATAACTCTTGCTTACATTTTTCAATATTAATGACTACTTTAAAAATTGCTGGCACTTGTATTAATTTATTTGTGAAATTAGCTGCTTATCATATAAGTTTGTGGTGTAATAACCTTTTACAAATATTTATTTGCTCTCTAATAAATTTTTATATATACTTCTATACCAGCAAGAGTTCCTTTAACCTTTATATATGATCCTTTCTTACAAACCATTGGAACTACCTTTGGGTACAGTATCGTCTGGTACATACAAATTCAAGAAATATTTACCTGTCTAGCATAACTTGTAACATATACCTTTAGATATGGTACTTTCAGGTACATACAAATTCAAGAAATATTTAATGCTTATGTACAATTTGTAGCATATACACACATTTTCAATATAAAATATGTATGTCAGCATAAACAAAGGAAATGGTTGTGGCTACGTCGCAACAAGGTATATGTACTTGTAGATCAAATTTTACAATTTTTAGAATTTTTTAAATAATTTTTTAGATAGGTAGAAGATCACTTTATCTAAAGATTTTAGACCATTCAATAGTAGTATTCTACCTATCTCAAACATATAAAACTTAGTCTGCAAGTACATATAAATGCGGAGATCGTGTTGAACGGTTAAGATTGACTGTTTGATCTGATCTCACAATCTCCACTCTTGGTTAGTACCGATAATTAAGTTTTACTTTTGTTTATCTAGGTGAAACTTTTCTTGAAGTGGGCTGCATTCTTGGAACGGTACGTATGCAACAACCATGACTACCTTGCGGTTTTGCTTGTAAGATAAGTTTACTGCGCAATATATCGCTTCTTTTTTGTTGCACAGCTTATTTCTTCTCCTTGTGGATGTTTCGTGTACATAACAGGTAGAAGTCAGCCAAAGCTGACTTGACCGTTACTTGTTTGAGCTGATAGGTCTGTGTTATAATTTTTTTAGGTGGTCAGATCTCACAACCTTCACTCTTGGTTAGTACGGATAATTCAGTTGTACTTTTGATTTTGTAGATGTAGCTTTTCTTGAAGTGAGATACTTTCGTGAATCGGCACGCATGCGACAAACATGGCTTCCTTCCGGTTTCGCTTTTTAGATAAGTTTCCTTCACAATGTATCCTTTCTTTTTTGTTGCACGGGTTATTTCTTCTCCTTGTGGATGTTTTGTGTACATAACCGGTAAAAGTCAGCCAAAGCTGACTTGATCGTTACTTGTTTGAGTTGATAGGTCTATAGTTTTTTTTAGGTGGTCAGATCGCACAACCTTCACTCTTGATTAGTACTAATAATTTAATTCTACTTTTGATTTTGCAGATGGAGCTTTTTTTGAAATGAGCTGCTTTCTTGGATCGGCACGAATGTGACAAGCATGGCTTCCTTGCGGTTTCGCTAGCAAGATAAGTTTCCTTCACAATATATCCTTTCTTTTTTGTTGCACGGGTTATTTCTTCTCCTTGTGGCTGTTTCGTGTACATAACCGGTAGAAGTCAGCCAAAGCTGACTTGACCGTTACTTGTTTGAGCTGATAGTTTTATAATTTTTTTTAGGTGGTCAGATCGCACAACCTTCACTCTTGTTTAGTACTGATAATTGAATTATACTTTTGATTTTATAGATGGAGCTTTTTTTGAAGTGAGCTGCTTGCTTGGATCGACACGCATGCGATAACCATGGCTTCCTTCCGGTTTCGCTTGTTAGATAAGTTTCCTTCACAATATATCTTTTCTTTTTTTGTTGCACGGGTTATTTCTTCTCCTTTTGAATGTTTTGTGTACATAACCGGTAGAAGTCAGCCAAAACTGACTTGACCGTTACTTGTTTGAGCTGATAGGTCTATAGTTTTTTCTAGCTGGTCAGATCGCACAACCTTCACTCTTGGTTAGTACTGATAATTGAATTCTACTTTTGATTTTGCAGATTGAGCTTTTTTTGAAGTGAGCTGCTTTCTTGGATCGGCACGCATGCGACAATCATTACTTCCTTGCGGTTTCGATAGTAAGATAAGTTTCCTTCACAATATATCCTTTCTTTTTTGTTGCACGGGTTATTTCTTCTTCTTGTGGATGTTTCGTGTACATAACCGGTAGAAGTCAGCCAAAGCTGACTTAACCGTTACTTGTTTGAGTTGATAGGTCTGCGTTATAGTTTTTTTTATGTGGTTAGATCTCACAACCTTCACTCTTGGTTAGTACTGATAATTAAGTAGTACTTTTGATTTGTAGATGAAGCTTTTCTTGAAGTGAGCTGCTTTCGTGGATCGGCACGCATGCGACAAACATGGCTTCCTTCCAGTTTCGCTTGTTAGATAAGTTTCCTTCACAATATATCCTTTATTTTTTATTGCACGGGTTCTTCTCCTTAAGGATGTTTTGTGTACATAACCGGTAGAAGTCAGCCAAAACTGACTTGACCGTTACTTGTTTGAGCTGATAGGTCTATAGTTTTTTTTAGGTGGTCAGATTGCACAACCTTCACACTTGGTTAGTACTGATAATTGAATTATATTTTTGATTTTGCAGATTGAGCTTCGTTTGAAGTGAGCTGCTTTCTTGGATCGGCACGCATGCGACAAGCATGGCGTCCTTGCGGTTTCGCTAGTAAGATAAGTTTCCTTCACAATGTATCATTTCTATTTTGTTGCACGGGTTATTTCTTCTCCTTATGGATGTTTCGTGTACATAACCGGTAGAAGTCAGCTAAAGCTGACTTGACCGTTACTTGTTTGAGCTGATAGGTCTGTGTTATAGTTTTTTTTTGGTGGTTAGATCTCACAACGTTCACTCTTGGTTAGTACTGATAATTGAGTTGTATTTTTGATTTTGTAGATGAAGCTTTTCTTGAAGTGAGCTGCTTTCGTGGTTCGGCACGCATGCGACAAACATGGCTTCCTTCCGGTTTCGCTTGTTAGATAAGTTTCCTTCACAATATATCTTTTCTTTTTTTGTTGCACGGGTTATTTCTTCTCCTTTTGAATGTTTTGTGTACATAACCGGTAAAAGTCAGCCAAAGCTGACTTGACCGTTACTTGTTTGAGTTGATAGGTCTATAGTTTTTTTTGGTGGTCATATCGCAGAATATTCAATCTTGGTTAGTACTGATAATTGAATTCTACTTTTGATTTAGCAGATGGAGCTTTTTTTGAAGTGAGCTGCTTTCTTGGATCGGCACGCATGCGACAAACATGGCTTCCTTTCGGTTTCGCTTGTTAGATAAGTTTCTTTCACAATATATCCTTTCTTTTTTGTTGCACGGGTTATTTTTTCTTCTTGTGAATGTTTTATGTACATAACCGGTAGAAGTCAGCCAAAGCTGACTTGACCATTACTTGTTTGAGTTGATAGGTCTATAGTTTTTTTTTGGTGGTCAGATCTCACAACCTTCACTCTCGGTTATTACTGATAATTGAATTCTACTTTTGATTTAGCAGATGGAGCTTTTTTTGAAGTGAGCTGCTTTCTTGGATCGGCACGCATGCGATAAACATGGCTTCCTTCCGGTTTCGCTTGTTAGATAAGTTTCCTTCACAATATATCCTTTCTTTTTTGTTGCACGGTTTCTTTCTTCTCCTTGTGGATGTTTCGTGTACATAACCGGTAGAAGTCAGCCAAAGCTGACTTGACCGTTACTTGTTTGAGCTGATAGGTCTGTGTTATAGTTTTTTTTAGGTGGTTAAATCTCACAACCTTCACTCTTGGTTAGTACTGATAATTGAGTTGTACTTTTGATTTTGTAGATGGAGCTTTTCTTGAAGTGAGCTGCTTTCGTGGATCGGTACGCATGCGACAATCATGGCTTCCTTCCGGTTTCGCTTATTAGATAAGTTTCCTTCACAATATATCCTTTCTTTTTTGTTGCACGGGTTATTTGTTCTCCTTGTGGATGTTTCGTGTACATAACCGGTAGAAGTCAGCCAAAGCTGACTTGACCGTTACTTGTTTGAGCTGATAGGTCTATAGATTTTTTTGGTGGTCATATCGCACGACCTTCACTCTTGGTTAGTACTGATAATTGAATTCTACTTTTGATTTTGTAGATGAAGCTTTTCTTGAAGTGAGCTGCTTTCGTGGATCGGCACGCATGCGACAATCATGGCTTCCTTTCGGTTTCGCTTGTTAGATAAGTTTGCTTCACAATATATTCTTTCTTTTTTGTTGCACGAGTTATTTCTTCTCCTTGTGGATGTTTTGTGTACATAACCGGTAGAAGTCAGCCAAAGCTGACTTAACCGTTACTTGTTTGAGCTGATAGGTCTATAGATTTTTTTGGTGGTCATATCGCACGACCTTCACTCTTGGTTAGTACTGATAATTGAATTCTACTTTTGATTTTGTAGATAAAGCTTTTCTTGAAGTGAGCTGCTTTCGTGGATCGGCACACATGCGACAACCATGGCTTCCTTCTGGTTTCACTTGTCAGATAAGTTTCTTTCACAATATATCCTTTCTTTTTTGTTGCACGGGTTATTTTTTCTCCTTGTGAATGTTTTGTGTACATAACCGGTAGAAGTCAGCCAAAGCTGACTTGACCGTTACTTGTTTGAGTTGATAGGTCTATAGTTTTTTTTTGGTGGTCAGATCTCACAACCTTCACTCTTGGTTATTACTGATAATTGAATTCTACTTTTGATTTAGCAGATGGAGCTTTTTTTGAAGTGAGCTGCTTTCTTGGATCGGCACGCATGCAACAAACATGGCTTCCTTCCGGTTTCGCTTGTTAGATAAGTTTCCTTCACAATATATCATTTCGTTTTTGTTGCACGGGTTATTTTTTCTCCTTGTGAATGTTTTGTGTACATTACCGGTAGAAGTCAGCCAAAGCTGACTTGACCGTTACTTGTTTGAGTTGATAGGTCTATAGTTTTTTTTAGGTGGTCAGATCGCACAACATTCACTATTGGTTATTACTGATAATTGAATTCTACTTTTGATTTAGCAGATGGATCGTTTTTTGAAGTGAGCTGCTTTCTTGGATCGGCACGCATGCGACAAACATGGGTTCCTTCCTGTTTCGCTTGTTAGATAAGTTTCCTTCACAATATATCCTTTCTTTTTTGTTGCACGGGTTATTTCTTCTCCTTGTGGATGTTTCGTGTACATAACCGGTACAAGTCAGCCAAAGCTGACTTGACCGTTACTTGTTTGAGCTGATAGGTCTGTGTTATAGTTTTTTTTAGGTGGTCAGATCGCACAACATTCACTATTGGTTAGTACTGATAATTGAATTCTACTTTTGATTTAGCAGATGGAGCTTTTTTTGAAGTGAGCTGCTTTCTTGGATCGGCACGCATGCGACAAACATGGCTTCCTTCCGGTTTCGCTTGTTAGATAAGTTTCCTTCACAATATATCATTTCGTTTTTGTTGCACGGGTTATTTTTTCTCCTTGTGAATGTTTTGTGTACATTACCGGTAGAAGTCAGCCAAAGCTGACTTGACCGTTACTTGTTTGAGTTGATAGGTCTATAGTTTTTCTTAGGTGGTCAGATCGCACAACATTCACTATTGGTTATTACTGATAATTGAATTCAAATTTTGATTTAGCAGATAGAGCTTTTTTTGAAATGAGCTGCTTTCGTGGATCGGCACGCATGCGACAACCATGGCTTCCTTCCGATTTCGCTTGTCAGATAAGTTTTCTTCACAATATATCCTTTCGTTTTTGTTGCACGGGTTATTTTTTCTCCTTGTGAATGTTTTGTGTACATTACCGGTAGAAGTCAGCCAAAGCTGACTTGACCGTTACTTGTTTGAGTTGATAGGTCTATAGTTTTTTTTAGGTGGTCAGATCGCACAACATTCACTATTGGTTATTACTGATAATTGAATTCTACTTTTGATTTAGCAGATGGATCGTTTTTTGAAGTGAGCTGCTTTCTTGGATCGGCACGCATGCGACAAACATGGCTTCCTTCCTGTTTCGCTTGTTAGATAAGTTTCCTTCACAATATATCCTTTCTTTTTTGTTGCACGGGTTATTTCTTCTCCTTGTGGATGTTTCGTGTACATAACCGGTAGAAGTCAGCTAAAGCTGACTTGACCGTTACTTGTTTGAGCTGATAGGTCTGTGTTATAGTTTTTTTTTGGTGGTTAGATCTCACAACGTTCACTCTTGGTTAGTACTGATAATTGAGTTGTATTTTTGATTTTGTAGATGAAGCTTTTCTTGAAGTGAGCTGCTTTCGTGGTTCGGCACGCATGCGACAAACATGGCTTCCTTCCGGTTTCGCTTGTTAGATAAGTTTCCTTCACAATATATCTTTTCTTTTTTTGTTGCACGGGTTATTTCTTCTCCTTTTGAATGTTTTGTGTACATAACCGGTAAAAGTCAGCCAAAGCTGACTTGACCGTTACTTGTTTGAGTTGATAGGTCTATAGTTTTTTTTGGTGGTCATATCGCAGAATATTCAATCTTGGTTAGTACTGATAATTGAATTCTACTTTTGATTTAGCAGATGGAGCTTTTTTTGAAGTGAGCTGCTTTCTTGGATCGGCACGCATGCGACAAACATGGCTTCCTTTCGGTTTCGCTTGTTAGATAAGTTTCTTTCACAATATATCCTTTCTTTTTTGTTGCACGGGTTATTTTTTCTTCTTGTGAATGTTTTATGTACATAACCGGTAGAAGTCAGCCAAAGCTGACTTGACCATTACTTGTTTGAGTTGATAGGTCTATAGTTTTTTTTTGGTGGTCAGATCTCACAACCTTCACTCTCGGTTATTACTGATAATTGAATTCTACTTTTGATTTAGCAGATGGAGCTTTTTTTGAAGTGAGCTGCTTTCTTGGATCGGCACGCATGCGATAAACATGGCTTCTTTCCGGTTTCGCTTGTTAGATAAGTTTCCTTCACAATATATCCTTTCTTTTTTGTTGCACGGTTTCTTTCTTCTCCTTGTGGATGTTTCGTGTACATAACCGGTAGAAGTCAGCCAAAGCTGACTTGACCGTTACTTGTTGGAGCTGATAGGTCTGTGTTATAGTTTTTTTTAGGTGGTTAAATCTCACAACCTTCACTCTTGGTTAGTACTGATAATTGAGTTGTACTTTTGATTTTGTAGATGGAGCTTTTCTTGAAGTGAGCTGCTTTCGTGGATCGGTACGCATGCGACAATCATGGCTTCCTTCCGGTTTCGCTTATTAGATAAGTTTCCTTCACAATATATCCTTTCTTTTTTGTTGCACGGGTTATTTGTTCTCCTTGTGGATGTTTCTTGTACATAACCGGTAGAAGTCAGCCAAAGCTGACTTGACCGTTACTTGTTTGAGCTGATAGGTCTATAGATTTTTTTGGTGGTCATGTCGCACGACCTTCACTCTTAGTTAGTACTGATAATTGAATTCTACTTTTGATTTTGTAGATGAAGCTTTTCTTGAAGTGAGCTGCTTTCGTGGATCGGCACGCATGCGACAATCATGGCTTCCTTTCGGTTTCGCTTGTTAGATAAGTTTGCTTCACAATATATTCTTTCTTTTTTGTTGCACGAGTTATTTCTTCTCCTTGTGGATGTTTTGTGTACATAACCGGTAGAAGTCAGCCAAAGCTAACTTAACCGTTACTTGTTTGAGCTGATAGGTCTATAGATTTTTTTGGTGGTCATATCGCACGACCTTCACTCTTGGTTAGTACTGATAATTGAATTCTACTTTTGATTTTGTAGATAAAGCTTTTCTTGAAGTGAGCTGCTTTCGTGGATCGGCACACATGCGACAACCATGGCTTCCTTCTGGTTGCACTTGTCAGATAAGTTTCTTTCACAATATATCCTTTCTTTTTTGTTGCACGGGTTATTTTTTCTCCTTGTGAATGTTTTGTGTACATAACCGGTAGAAGTCAGCCAAAGCTGACTTGACCGTTACTTGTTTGAGTTGATAGGTCTATAGTTTTTTTTTGGTGGTCAGATCTCACAACCTTCACTCTTGGTTATTACTGATAATTGAATTCTACTTTTGATTTAGCAGATGGAGCTTTTTTTGAAGTGAGCTGCTTTCTTGGATCGGCACGCATGCGACAAACATGGCTTCCTTCCGGTTTCGCTTGTTAGATAAGTTTCCTTCACAATATATCCTTTCGTTTTTGTTGCACGGGTTATTTTTTCTCCTTGTGAATGTTTTGTGTACATTACCGGTAGAAGTCAGCCAAAGCTGACTTGACCGTTACTTGTTTGAGTTGATAGGTCTATAGTTTTTCTTAGGTGGTCAGATCGCACAACATTCACTATTGGTTATTACTGATAATTGAATTCAAATTTTGATTTAGCAGATGGAGCTTTTTTTGAAATGAGCTGCTTTCGTGGATCGGCACGCATGCGACAACCATGGCTTCCTTCCGATTTCGCTTGTCAGATAAGTTTTCTTCACAATATATCCTTTCGTTTTTGTTGCACGGGTTATTTTTTCTCCTTGTGAATGTTTTGTGTACATTACCGGTAGAAGTCAGCCAAAGCTGACTTGACCGTTACTTGTTTAAGTTGATAGGTCTATAGTTTTTTTTAGGTGGTCAGATCGCACAACATTCACTATTGGTTATTACTGATAATTGAATTCTACTTTTGATTTAGCAGATGGATCGTTTTTTGAAGTGAGCTGCTTTCTTGGATCGGCACGCATGCGACAAACATGGGTTCCTTCCTGTTTCGCTTGTTAGATAAGTTTCCTTCACAATATATCCTTTCTTTTTTGTTGCACGGGTTATTTCTTCTCCTTGTGGATGTTTCGTGTACATAACCGGTACAAGTCAGCCAAAGCTGACTTGACCGTTACTTGTTTGAGCTGATAGGTCTGTGTTATAGTTTTTTTTAGGTGGTTAGATCTCACAACCTTCACTATTGGTTAGTACTGATAATTGAATTGTACTTTTGATTTTGTAGATAAAGCTTTTCTTGAAGTGAGCTGCTTTCGTGGATCGGCACGCATGCGACAAACTTGGCTTCCTTCCGGTTTCGCTTGTTAGATAAGTTTCCTTCACAATATATCATTTCTTTTTTGTTGCACGGGTTATTTCTTCTCTTTGTGGATGCTTTGTGTACATAACCGGTCGAAGACAGCCAAAGCTGACTTGACCGTTACTTGTTTGAGCTGATAGGTCTGTGTTATAGTTAGGTGGTCAGATCGCACAACCTTCACTATTGGTTAGTACTGATAATTGAATTGTACTTTTGATTTTGCAGGTGGAGTTTTTTTTGAAGTGAGCTGCTTTCTTGGATCGGCACGCATGCGACATGCATGGATTCCTTGCGGTTTCGCTAATAAGATTAGTGTCCTTCACATTATATCCTCTCTTTTTTGTTGCACGGGTTATTTCTTCTCCTTTTGGATGTTTCGTGTACATAACCGGTAGAAGTCAGCCAAAGCTGACTTGACCGTTACTTGTTTGAGCGGATAGGTCTGTGTTATAGTTTTTTTTAGGTGATTAGATCTCACAACCTTCACTATTGGTTAGTACTGATAATTGAATTGTACTTTTGATTTTGTAGATAAAGCTTTTCTTGAAGTGAGCTGCTTTCGTGGATCGGCACGCATGCGACAAACTTGGCTTCCTTCCGGTTGCGCTTGTTAGATAAGTTTCCTTCCCAATATATCATTTCTTTTTTGTTGCACGGGTTATTTCTTCTCTTTGTGGATGCTTTGTGTACATAACCGGTCGAAGACAGCCAAAGCTGACTTGACCGTTACTTGTTTGAGCTCATAGGTCTGTGTTATAGTTAGGTGGTCAGATCGCACAACCTTCACTATTGGTTAGTACTGATAATTGAATTGTACTTTTGATTTTGCAGGTGGAGTTTTTTTTGAAGTGAACTGCTTTCTTGGATCGGCACGCATGCGACATGCATGGATTCCTTGCGGTTTCGCTAATAAGATTAGTGTCCTTCACATTATATTCTCTCTTTTTTGTTGCACGGGTTATTTCTTCTCCTTTTGGATGTTTCGTGTACATAACCGGTAGAAGTCTGCCAAAGCTGACTTGACCGTTACTTGTTTGAGCTGATAGGTCTGTGTTATAGTTTTTTTTAGGTGGTTAGATCTCACAACCTTCACTCTTGGTTAGTACTGATAATTGAGTTGTAATTTTGATTTTCTAGATAAAGCTTTTCTTGAAGTGAGCTGCTTTCATGGATCGGCACTAATGCGACAACCATGGCTTCCTTCTGATTTCGCTTGTCAGATAAGTTTCCTTCACAATATATCCTTTCGTTTTGGTTGCACGGGTTTTTTTTTCTCCTTGTGAATGTTTTGTGTACATTACCGGTAGAAGTCAGCCAAAGCTGACTTGACCGTTACTTGTTTGAGCTGATAGCTCTGTGTTATAGTTTTTTTTGGTGGTCATATCGCACAACATTCACTCTTAGTTAGTACTGATAATTGAATTCTACTTTTGATTTTTCAGATGGAGTATGCTTTGAAGTGAGCTGCTTTCTTGGATCGGCAAGCATGCGACAAAGAAGGCTTCCTTCTGGTTTCGCTTGTTAGATAAGTTTCCTTCACAATATATCCTGTCTTTTTTGTTGCACGGGTTATTTCTTCTCCTGGTGGATGTTTCTTGTACATAACCGGTAGAAGTCAGCCAAAGCTGACTTGACCGTTACTTGTTTGAGCAGATAGGTCAGTGTTATAGTTTTTTTTAGGTCGTTAGATCTCACAACCTTCGCTCTTGGTTAGTACTTATAATTGAGTTGTACTTTTGATTTTGTAGATGAAGCTTTTCTTGAAGTGAGCTGCTTTCGTGGATCGGCACGCATGCGACAACCATGGCTTTCTTCTGGTTTCGCTTGTCAGATAAGTTTCTTTCACAATATATCCTTTCTTTTTTGTTGCACGGGTTATTTTTTCTCCTTGTGAATGTTTTGTGTACATAACCGGTAGAAGTCAGCCAAAGCTGACTTGACCGTTACTTGTTTGAGTTGATAGGTCTATAATTTTTTTTAGGTGGTCAGATCTCACAACCTTCAATCTTGGTTAGTACTGATAATTGAATTCTACTTTTGATTTAGCAGATGGAGCTTTTTTTGAAGTGAGCTGCTTTCTTGGATCGGCACGCATGCGACAAACATGGCTTCCTTCCGGTTTTGCTTGTTAGATAAGTTTCCTTCACAATATATCCTTTCTTTTTTGTTGCACGGTTTCTTTCTTCTCCTTGTGGATGTTTCGTGTACATAACCGGTAGAAGTCAGCAAAAGCTGACTTAACCGTTACATGTTTGAGCTGATAGGTCTGTGTTATAGTTTTTTTTAGGTGGTCAGATCTCACAACCTAAACTCTTGGTTATTACTGATAATTGAATTCTACTTTTGATTTAGCAGATGGAGCTTTTTTTGAAGTGAGCTGCTTTCTTGGATCGGCACGCATGCGACAAACATGGCTTCCTTCCGGTTTCGCTTGTTAGATAAGTTTCCTTCACAATATATCCTTTCTTTTTTGTTGCACGGTTTCTTTCTACTCCTTGTGGATGTTTCGTGTACATAACCGGTAGAAGTCAGCAAAAGCTGACTTAACCGTTACTTGTTTGAGCTGATAGGTCTGTGTTATAGTTTTTTTTAGGTGGTTAAATCTCACAACCTTCACTCTTGGTTAGTACTGATAATTGAGTTGTACTTTTCGTTTTGTAGATGGAGCTTTTCTTGAAGTGAGCTGCTTTCGTGGATCGGCACGCATGCGACAACCATGGTTTCCTACCGGTTTCGCTTGTGAGATAAGTTTCCTTCACAATATATCCTTTCTTTTTTGTTGCACGGGTTATTTCTTCTCCTTGTGGATGTTTTGGTGTACATAACCGGTAGAAGTCTACCAAAGCTGACTTGACCGTTACTTGTTTGAGCTGATAGGTCTATAGTTTTTTTTGGTGGTCATATCGCACAACCTTCACTCTTAGTTAGTACTGATAATTGAATTCTACTTTTGATTTTGCAGATAGAGTTTGTTTTGAAGTGAGCTGCTTTCTTGGATCGGCACGCATGCGACAAACATGGCTTCCTTCCGGTTTCGCTTGTTAGATAAGTTTCCTTCACAATATATCATTTCTTTTTTTTGCACGGGTTATTTCTTCTCCTTGTGGATGTTTCGTGTACATAACCGGTAGAAGTCAGCCAAACCTGCCTTGACCCTTACTTGTTTGAGCCGATAGGTCTGTGTTATAGTTTTTTTTAGGTGGCTAGATCTCACAACCTTCACTCTTGGTTAGTACTGATAATTGAGTTGTAATTTTGATTTTGTAGATAAAGCTTTTCTTGAAGTGAGCTGCTTTCGTGGTTCGGCACGCATGCGACAACCATGGCTTCCTTCCGGTTTCGCTTGTCAGATAAGTTTCCTTCACAATATATCCTTTCGTTTTTGTTGCACGGGTTTTTTTTTATCCTTGTGAATGTTTTGTGTAGATTACCGGTAGAAGTCAGCCAAAGCTGACTTGACCGTTACTTGTTTGAGTTGATAGGTCTATAGTTTTTTTTAGGTGGTTAGATCGCACAACATTCACTCTTGGTTATTACTGATAATTGAATTCTACTTTTGATTTAGCAGATGTAGCTTTTTTTGAAGTGAGCTGCTTTCTTGGATCGGCACGCATGCGACAAACATGGCTTCCTTCCGGTTTCGCTTGTTAGATAAGTATCCTTCACAATATATCCTTTCTTTTTTGTTGCACGGGTTATTTCTTCTCCTGGTGGATGTTTCTTGTACATAACCGGTAGAAGTCAGCCAAAGCTGACTTGACCGTTACTTGTTTGAGCAGATAGGTCAGTGTTATAGTTTTTTTTAGGTCGTTAGATCTCACAACCTTCGCTCTTGGTTAGTACTTATAATTGAGTTGTACTTTTGATTTTGTAGATGAAGCTTTTCTTGAAGTGAGCTGCTTTCGTGGATCGGCACGCATGCGACAACCATGGCTTTCTTCTGGTTTCGCTTGTCAGATAAGTTTCTTTCACAATATATCCTTTCTTTTTTGTTGCACGGGTTATTTTTTCTCCTTGTGAATGTTTTGTGTACATAACCGGTAGAAGTCAGCCAAAGCTGACTTGACCGTTACTTGTTTGAGTTGATAGGTCTATAATTTTTTTTAGGTGGTCAGATCTCACAACCTTCAATCTTGGTTAGTACTGATAATTGAATTCTACTTTTGATTTAGCAGATGGAGCTTTTTTTGAAGTGAGCTGCTTTCTTGGATCGGCACGCATGCGACAAACATGGCTTCCTTCCGGTTTTGCTTGTTAGATAAGTTTCCTTCACAATATATCCTTTCTTTTTTGTTGCACGGTTTCTTTCTTCTCCTTGTGGATGTTTCGTGTACATAACCGGTAGAAGTCAGCAAAAGCTGACTTAACCGTTACATGTTTGAGCTGATAGGTCTGTGTTATAGTTTTTTTTAGGTGGTCAGATCTCACAACCTAAACTCTTGGTTATTACTGATAATTGAATTCTACTTTTGATTTAGCAGATGGAGCTTTTTTTGAAGTGAGCTGCTTTCTTGGATCGGCACGCATGCGACAAACATGGCTTCCTTCCGGTTTCGCTTGTTAGATAAGTTTCCTTCACAATATATCCTTTCTTTTTTGTTGCACGGTTTCTTTCTACTCCTTGTGGATGTTTCGTGTACATAACCGGTAGAAGTCAGCAAAAGCTGACTTAACCGTTACTTGTTTGAGCTGATAGGTCTGTGTTATAGTTTTTTTTAGGTGGTTAAATCTCACAACCTTCACTCTTGGTTAGTACTGATAATTGAGTTGTACTTTTCGTTTTGTAGATGGAGCTTTTCTTGAAGTGAGCTGCTTTCGTGGATCGGCACGCATGCGACAACCATGGTTTCCTACCGGTTTCGCTTGTGAGATAAGTTTCCTTCACAATATATCCTTTCTTTTTTGTTGCACGGGTTATTTCTTCTCCTTGTGGATGTTTTGGTGTACATAACCGGTAGAAGTCTACCAAAGCTGACTTGACCGTTACTTGTTTGAGCTGATAGGTCTATAGTTTTTTTTGGTGGTCATATCGCACAACCTTCACTCTTAGTTAGTACTGATAATTGAATTCTACTTTTGATTTTGCAGATAGAGTTTGTTTTGAAGTGAGCTGCTTTCTTGGATCGGCACGCATGCGACAAACATGGCTTCCTTCCGGTTTCGCTTGTTAGATAAGTTTCCTTCACAATATATCATTTCTTTTTTTTGCACGGGTTATTTCTTCTCCTTGTGGATGTTTCGTGTACATAACCGGTAGAAGTCAGCCAAACCTGCCTTGACCCTTACTTGTTTGAGCCGATAGGTCTGTGTTATAGTTTTTTTTAGGTGGCTAGATCTCACAACCTTCACTCTTGGTTAGTACTGATAATTGAGTTGTAATTTTGATTTTGTAGATAAAGCTTTTCTTGAAGTGAGCTGCTTTCGTGGTTCGGCACGCATGCGACAACCATGGCTTCCTTCCGGTTTCGCTTGTCAGATAAGTTTCCTTCACAATATATCCTTTCGTTTTTGTTGCACGGGTTTTTTTTTATCCTTGTGAATGTTTTGTGTAGATTACCGGTAGAAGTCAGCCAAAGCTGACTTGACCGTTACTTGTTTGAGTTGATAGGTCTATAGTTTTTTTTAGGTGGTTAGATCGCACAACATTCACTCTTGGTTATTACTGATAATTGAATTCTACTTTTGATTTAGCAGATGTAGCTTTTTTTGAAGTGAGCTGCTTTCTTGGATCGGCACGCATGCGACAAACATGGCTTCCTTCCGGTTTCGCTTGTTAGATAAGTATCCTTCACAATATATCCTTTCTTTTTTGTTGCACGGGTTATTTCTTCTCCTGGTGGATGTTTCTTGTACATAACCGGTAGAAGTCAGCCAAAGCTGACTTGACCGTTACTTGTTTGAGCAGATAGGTCAGTGTTATAGTTTTTTTTAGGTCGTTAGATCTCACAACCTTCGCTCTTGGTTAGTACTTATAATTGAGTTGTACTTTTGATTTTGTAGATGAAGCTTTTCTTGAAGTGAGCTGCTTTCGTGGATCGGCACGCATGCGACAACCATGGCTTTCTTCTGGTTTCGCTTGTCAGATAAGTTTCTTTCACAATATATCCTTTCTTTTTTGTTGCACGGGTTATTTTTTCTCCTTGTGAATGTTTTGTGTACATAACCGGTAGAAGTCAGCCAAAGCTGACTTGACCGTTACTTGTTTGAGTTGATAGGTCTATAATTTTTTTTAGGTGGTCAGATCTCACAACCTTCAATCTTGGTTAGTACTGATAATTGAATTCTACTTTTGATTTAGCAGATGGAGCTTTTTTTGAAGTGAGCTGCTTTCTTGGATCGGCACGCATGCGACAAACATGGCTTCCTTCCGGTTTTGCTTGTTAGATAAGTTTCCTTCACAATATATCCTTTCTTTTTTGTTGCACGGTTTCTTTCTTCTCCTTGTGGATGTTTCGTGTACATAACCGGTAGAAGTCAGCAAAAGCTGACTTAACCGTTACATGTTTGAGCTGATAGGTCTGTGTTATAGTTTTTTTTAGGTGGTCAGATCTCACAACCTAAACTCTTGGTTATTACTGATAATTGAATTCTACTTTTGATTTAGCAGATGGAGCTTTTTTTGAAGTGAGCTGCTTTCTTGGATCGGCACGCATGCGACAAACATGGCTTCCTTCCGGTTTCGCTTGTTAGATAAGTTTCCTTCACAATATATCCTTTCTTTTTTGTTGCACGGTTTCTTTCTACTCCTTGTGGATGTTTCGTGTACATAACCGGTAGAAGTCAGCAAAAGCTGACTTAACCGTTACTTGTTTGAGCTGATAGGTCTGTGTTATAGTTTTTTTTAGGTGGTTAAATCTCACAACCTTCACTCTTGGTTAGTACTGATAATTGAGTTGTACTTTTCGTTTTGTAGATGGAGCTTTTCTTGAAGTGAGCTGCTTTCGTGGATCGGCACGCATGCGACAACCATGGTTTCCTACCGGTTTCGCTTGTGAGATAAGTTTCCTTCACAATATATCCTTTCTTTTTTGTTGCACGGGTTATTTCTTCTCCTTGTGGATGTTTTGGTGTACATAACCGGTAGAAGTCTACCAAAGCTGACTTGACCGTTACTTGTTTGAGCTGATAGGTCTATAGTTTTTTTTGGTGGTCATATCGCACAACCTTCACTCTTAGTTAGTACTGATAATTGAATTCTACTTTTGATTTTGCAGATAGAGTTTGTTTTGAAGTGAGCTGCTTTCTTGGATCGGCACGCATGCGACAAACATGGCTTCCTTCCGGTTTCGCTTGTTAGATAAGTTTCCTTCACAATATATCATTTCTTTTTTTTGCACGGGTTATTTCTTCTCCTTGTGGATGTTTCGTGTACATAACCGGTAGAAGTCAGCCAAACCTGCCTTGACCCTTACTTGTTTGAGCCGATAGGTCTGTGTTATAGTTTTTTTTAGGTGGCTAGATCTCACAACCTTCACTCTTGGTTAGTACTGATAATTGAGTTGTAATTTTGATTTTGTAGATAAAGCTTTTCTTGAAGTGAGCTGCTTTCGTGGTTCGGCACGCATGCGACAACCATGGCTTCCTTCCGGTTTCGCTTGTCAGATAAGTTTCCTTCACAATATATCCTTTCGTTTTTGTTGCACGGGTTTTTTTTTATCCTTGTGAATGTTTTGTGTAGATTACCGGTAGAAGTCAGCCAAAGCTGACTTGACCGTTACTTGTTTGAGTTGATAGGTCTATAGTTTTTTTTAGGTGGTTAGATCGCACAACATTCACTCTTGGTTATTACTGATAATTGAATTCTACTTTTGATTTAGCAGATGTAGCTTTTTTTGAAGTGAGCTGCTTTCTTGGATCGGCACGCATGCGACAAACATGGCTTCCTTCCGGTTTCGCTTGTTAGATAAGTATCCTTCACAATATATCCTTTCTTTTTTGTTGCACGGGTTATTTCTTCTCCTTGTGAATGTTTCGTGTACATAACCGGTAGAAGTCAGCTAAAGCTGACTTGACCGTTACTTGTTTGAGCTGATAGGTCTGTGTTATAGTTTTTTTTAGGTGGTCATATCGCACAACCTTCACTCTTAGTTAGTACTGATAATTGAGTTGTACTTTTGATTTTGCAGATGGAGTTTGTCTTGAAGTGAGCTGCTTTCGTGGATCGGCACGCATGCGACAACCATGGTTTCCTACCGGGTTTGCTTGTTAGATAAGTTTCCTTCACAATATATCCTTTCTTTTTTGTTGCACGGGTTATTTCTTGTCCTTGTGGATGTTTCGTGTACATAACCGGTAGAAGTCAGCCAAAGCTGACTTGACCGTTACTTGTTTGAGCTGATAGGTCTGTGTTATAGTTTTTTTTAGGTGGTCATATCGCACAACCTTCACTCTTAGTTAGTACTGATAATTGAGTTGTACTTTTGATTTTGCAGATGGAGTTTGTTTTGAAGTGAGCTGCTTTCTTGGATCGGCAAGCATGCGACAAACATGGCTTCCTTCCGGTTTCGCTTGTTAGATAAGTTTCCTTCACAATATATCCTTTCTTTTTTGTTGCACGGGTTATTTCTTCTCCTTGTGGATGTTTCGTGTACATAACCGGTAGAAGTCAGACAAAGCTGACTTGACCGTTACTTGTTTGAGCTGATAGGTCTGTGTTATAGTTTTTTTTAGGTGGTTAGATCTCACAACTTTCACTCTTGGTTAGTACTGATAATTGAGTTGTACTTTTGATTTTGTAGATGGAGCTTTTCTTGAAGTGAGCTGCTTTCGTGGATCGGCACGCATGCGACAACCATGGCTTACTACCGGTTTCGCTTGTTAGATAAGTTTCCTTCACAATATATCCTTTATTTTTTGTTGCACGGGTTATTTCTTCTCCTTGTGGATGTTTTGGTGTACATAACCGGTAAAAGTCAGCCAAAGCTGACTTGACCGTTACTTGTTTGAGCTGATAGGTCTATAGTTTTTTTAGGTGGCAGATCGCACAACATTTACTCTTGGTTAGTACTGATAATTGAATTCTACTTTTGATTTAGCAGATGAAGTTTTTTTTAAAGTGAACTGCTTTCTTGGATCGGCACGCATGCGACAACCATGGCTTCCTTCCGGTTTCGCTTTGCCTTGTTTCTGTATCGTGTACATAACCGGTAGAAGTCAGCCAAAGTTGACTTGACCGTTACTTGTTTGAGCTGATAGGTCTATGTTATAGTTTTTTTTCGGTGGTCAGATCTCACAACTTTCACTCTTGGTTAGTACCGATAGTTGAGTTGTACTTTTGTTTATGTAGATGGAGCTTTTCTTAAATTAGGCTGCTTTCATCGAACGGCACGTTTCCATTATCTATTGCTTCCTTGCGGTTTCGCTTGTAAGATAAGTTGCCTGCACAGCATATCCTTTCTTTTTTGTTGCACGGCTTATTTCTTCTCCTTGTAGCTATTTCGTGTAGATAACTGGTAGAAGTCAGCCAAAGCTGACTTCACCATTACTTCTTTGAGCTGATAGGTCTATGTTATAGTTTTTTTTCGGTGGTCAGATCTCACAACCTTCACTCTTGGTTAGTACCGATAATTGAGTTGTACTTTTGTTTATGTAGATGGAGCTTTTCTGAAAGTAGGTTGCTTTCTTGGAACGACACGTATGCAATTACCATGGCTTCGTTGCAGTTTCGCTTGTAAGATAAGTTTCCTTCATAACATATCCTTTCTTTTTTTGTTGCATGGCTTATTTCTTCTCCTTGTGGCTATTTCGCGTACATAACCGGTTGAAGTCAGCCAAAGCTGACTTGACCGTTACTTGTTTGAGCTAATAGGTCTATGTTATAGTTATTGTTAAGTGGTCAGATCTCACAACCTTCACTCTTGGTTAGTATCGATAATTGAGTTGTACTTTTGTTTATGTAGATGAAGCTTTTCTTGAATTGGGCTGCTTTCTTGGAACGGCACGCATGCAACAACCATAACTTTCTTGCAATTTCGCTTGTAAGATAAGTGTCCTGCACAATATATCCCTTCTTTTCTTAGAACGACACTCATCTAACAAACATGGCTTCCTTGCAGTTTCACTTGTAAGATAAGTTTTCTTCACATTATATCCTTTATTTTTTTGTTGCACGGCTTATTTCCTCCCCTTGTTTTTGTATCGTGTACATAACCGGTAGAAGTCATCAAAAGCGGACTTGGCCGTTACTTGTTTGAGCTGATAGGTTTATGTTATAGTTTTATTTAGGTGGTCAGATCTCACAACCTTCACTCTTGGTTAGTTCCGATAATTGAGTTGTCAGGAAAAACTGACTTGGTCGTTACTTGTTTGAGCTGATAAGTCTATGTTATAGTTTTTTTTAGGTGGTCAGATTTCACAACCTTCACTCTTGGTTAGTATTGATAATTGAGTTGTACTTTTGTTTATGTAGATGTAGCTTTTCTTGAAGTGGGCTGCTTTCTTTGAACGGCACGCATCTAACAAACATGGCTTCCTTGCGGTTTTACTTGTAAAATAAGTATCCTACACAATATATCCCTTCCTGTTTTGTTGCACAGGTTATTTCTTCTCCTTTTGGATGTTTCGTGTACATAACCGGTAGAAGTCAGCCAAAGCTGACTTGACCGTTACTTGTTTGAGCTGATTGGTCTAAGTTATAGTTTTTTTTTAGGTGGTCAGCTCTCACAACCTTCACTCTTGGTTAGTACCGATAATTGAGTTGTACTTTTGTTTATGTAGATGAAGCTTTTCTTGAAGTAGGTTGCTTTCTTGGAACGGCACGTATTCAACAAACACGACTTCCTTGCGATTTCAGTTGTAAGATAAGTTTCCTGCGCAATATATCCCTTCTTCTTTTGTTGCACAACTTATTTCTTCTCCTTGTGACATAACCGGTAGAAGTTTGCCGAAGCTGACTTGATTGTTACTTGTTTGAGCTGATAGGTCTATGTTATAGTTTTTTTTAGGTGGTTAGCTCTCACAACCTTCACTCTTGGTTAGTGCTGATAATTGAGTTGTACTTTTATTTATGTTGATGGAGCTTTTTTTGAGGTGGGTTGTTTTTTTTGAACGGAATGCATCTAACAAACATGACTTCCTTGCGGTTTCACTTGTAAGATAAGTTTCCTGCACAATATATTATATTTTTTGTTGCACGGCTTATTTCTTCTCCTTGTGGCTGTTTCATGTACCTGATCAGTATATGTCAGCCAAAGCTGAATTGGCCGTTACTTTTTTGAGCTAATTGGTCTATGGTATAGTTTTTTTTTAAGTGGTCAGATCTCACAACATTCACTCTTGGTTAGTACCAATATTTGAGTTTTACTTTTATTTATGTAGATAGAGTTTTACTTTTATTTTTTTGAGTTTTACTTTTATTTATGGTATACTTTTCTTAGAACGACACGCATGCAACCACCATGACTTCCTTGCGGTTTCGCTTGTAAGATAAGTTTTCTTCACAATATATTCTTTTTTTTTTGTTGCACGGCTTATTTCTTCCCCTTGTGGCTGTTTCGTGTTGCTGACCAGTAGAAGTCATCCAATGTTGACTTGGCCGTTATTTGTTTTAGCTGATAGGTCTCTATTATAGTTTTTTTTAGGTGATCAGATCTCACAACCTTCACTCTTTGTTAATACCGATATTTGAGTTGTACTTTTGTTTATGTAGATGAGGCATTTCTTTAACAACCATTCAAATAGACCAGATTAATCCACACAAATTCACATCAAATTATGCACGCATATTTAACTAGCAATAGCATGTCGGTCTAGGTTATCCATAAAACCAATCACATCATATTCACACATGTGTAATCTCTGTCACAGGTGATTTCCACATTCTCATAACACAATTCTTTTAGGAAGCAGCTAACAGTCCCCCAACTCCAGTTCCCCAAAAATCCCCGGAGATTTTCAACTAATTCTGTAAACATCAATACTAAATCCTGTAAACATCAATACTAAATCCTGTAAACATCAATACTAAATCCTGTAAACTAATTCAACAAATCCTGTAAACATAAAAACGCGTGAAAGCTGTTAAAAACGCGTGACAGCTGTTGAAAACGCGTGACAGCTGTTGAAAACGCGTGACAGCTATTGGGGACCACCTTATGTGAACATACACATAATATCCTGTAAACATACACATGTTATCCTATAAACATACACATATAATTCTGTAAACATTACCTTTTATTTCTGTGAACATACACATATTATCCTGTAAACATACACATATTATCCTGTAAACATACACATATTATCCTATAAACATACACATATAATTCTGTAAACATACATAGTTTACTTGAAATTATAGCAGTTAAAATTATGACAGTTGTAGCAGTTAAAAACGCGTCAGAACTAAGCTAAAAAAGGAAGGCTTTTATACACGGAGATTTTTGGGGGACTGTAGCTCGGGGGACATTACCTTTTCTTATTCTTTTAATCCGCCAATCCAATGGGAAATCCATCCAACATTGGAAGACCGCCAACCCACTGGGAAATCCATCCAACAGTGAGAGGCTACAATCACATATCAAATTCTAACCTCAGACCCGCTATCCTGTTAAATATACCATCATAATTCAATATGCAATATATACAAATATTCAAATCAACCATACAAAACGAAAACACAGTTATAAAGAAGTCCGGTTACCTGATAGCAAGATTTTCAGAACTTCAAATCGGATTTCAACAACTCAAAATCACTGCGACGTAGTCAGAATACGAATGAGACGGACAATCGATCAATAATTGAAATTAGAATTTTGGAAATTGAAATAAAATGAGAAAGGATTACTGACATATGAGATATGCGTTGACTGGAATGCCCATCATTGACAATCCAGTTGAAGATATAATTCATGGAGATATATCATAATAGTATTTAATTTTATGAAAAGAGAATAAAGTAGAAGGCAGGAGAAGGAATTTCACATGGTGTGAGCTTTAATGAATCAAAGGGTATATATGAGTTCTTATTTATAGGAGTCGGTTTAATTCAAAGGGTGCGTGGATGAATTAGAAAGGATGCGTTTAGGGGACACGGTTATTTATAAAATTAAACTCCCGAAAGTACAGTGAAATGGTGGTTATTGCCAAATTGGAAATTAAACATAATAGCATTTGTAACCTTGTTTTATTAAAGCTATAAAGGATGAAGATATATATAAAGTAAACTATATATATATAGTGTAGCACTTACATACCATAATTATTCAAAATAGAGTTGTACAGTATATTAATTAAATCTGATAGAGATGATGATAATGTTATGATTATACTAACAGTGATTGAATCAGAGAAACATGAGCATTAATGACTAAAATTATTTTATTCATTTTTTTTTTCAAAGACAATCTAGTGTTGTATAAATAAAATATGTTTTCAAAACATCATATAATCTTTATTATAATATAAAAAAAATTTGTTACCAAAAATAATAATAACTTTTTTTTTTTCTGGATGTTACACAGGGTCTCAAACGAATTGTTACGACATGGAGATGACAGATTTATCGTTAATTTTGTCATTTTGAGACTGTGTGGATGAAAATCTGAGAAAGATATATTTTTTATCTATCTTCAAACTTTCGAATAATAGTTATTCCAACATTTACAAAAAATAGATAATAACAACTGTTCTAACTATTTCGATAGCAAAACTGTTATATGTGTGCACATTGTTATTCCAAATAGCTCATATTTTTAGTGCATCCAAACACATCCTTAACACACAACTACCATCGCTATGGATGCATATCACTTTTTTAAAAATCCAAACTGTTGATGTGAACTGTTTAACGTTTTCTTCATATAAAAATGTACTTGCAGATTAATTTTACATAATTTTATATTTCTTTTTTTCAGATAAGGGGAAAACCAAATTATGGACCATCCAACATTAGCAATTTTCTATCTATAAAAAAAACAATTTTTTTTATATAAAAATCATATTTCACAATTTGAATCAACTATCTAAATTTTAAAAAATAAGGAGAAATTTCACGTATGCCCCTCAAAAACTTCAAAATTACGTATTTTCCCCTCTAAAATTCATAATATCATATTTACCCTTCTAAATTTTCAAAAGTCACAAATTTACTCAATTAATCAATAACTAAAATTAACTATGGTTAATATTCTTTAAAATATAATTAATCACCTAATCCCTAATCCATGTCCTTCTCCTTCCATTGAATGGCTCCCATAAAAGGATTTTGGAAATTTTGGGGCATTTGGAAAAGACATGAGCCAGCTTCCTTTTTTGGATTCTAATAGATGTAAGACTAGATAATCCCAATTTGCGGTGGCAGCTCTCGAATCAATTCTTGGATGGTCTTTTAGTCAAAGCTTTTTATATTTGAGAAATGGAATTATGTTGTTGGCTTGGTTTGTCTCCATCGGTTGCCATGGAGCCTTTAGGTGCAATGCAAAATGGAGAATTGGTTGCGAATTGAGAAAAATGAGAGGAAATTCAAAGAGACTGGAAACAAAGCAGGAAACTTGATTAATTGCTTGAAGCTAGCTAGAAGCTGACCTTCAAATTGATTGTGAAGAGAATCCAAACAAAGATGAAAAGGAGTTGGAAGGATCGAACGAAACTTGTTCTTTTTAATATTCTCACAGCTAGCAACCCAAAGAGATCCGCTCCATCTGCCATGGCCACCAGAGAAGGAGAAGGAGAAGGAGAAGGAGAAGGAGAAGGAAGAGGGTAAATATTAAGTATCAAGGAGAAGGAGAATATCAAGTATATATGATTAATTTGAGTTATTGATTAATTGAGTAAATTTGTGAATTTTGAAAATTTAAAAGGGTAAATATGATATTATGAACTTAATTTAGAGGAGAAAATATGTAAATCAGAGTCGTTAAATCCAACGACTGCGATATGCAGCTGTGCGCTAATTAGAGAGATATCTCCAATCAAAATCTCAACCGTTCATGATTCACCAATTGTTCCAGTATCGAAAGTACGTATGTACCACTACAATCTACCAATAATTTAAAAAATTGCATAATCTAAAACAGAACAACACAAAACACGCTATATATATATAGCTACACTGGTTATTTTGTTGTATACAATTTATTTATATTATATATATATATTGAAATAATTATAATTAATATATAAGTATACAATTTTATTATTATCGGTCCGTATCCGATCTATTTACACTTCAGCATCTTAGTACTTCTATTATTTTGTTGTAAACAAAACATTGTTGAAGTTATTGACGTCTGAGTTCTAAAATTATACCTCGATCGATGATCTTGGAGCCATTCCCATTCCACTGTAGCTAGGCATGGAAAAATTAATATGAGGGACAAATCCAGTTCTTCCTTAATTCACTCAAAGGGTCAAACTTAGATAAAGTAATACTTACAGATCTTATTTTAGAATATTTCAAATATACTGTTAAAGCTGACTACAAAAACGAGATTAGAGTTTAAATTTTTTCAAAGACTTGAGCTGTAAATTGAACTTCGTAATTTGTATAGATGTTTGATTGATTGACAGATTCAAATTCTAAATTTCTTATATATTAGAACTGTACTTTTGTGGGGTTTTATTTTGTGTTTAACTAGATAGATCGCTTGACATCATCACAGAGATGCAAAGTATATATGCATGATGACAACCACTTAATTTCTTTAAAATTAGTACCTAAAATTTAGAAAATTTATATTATTACACTCCATGATCTACACTCTTATTTATATCTGAAGCACAATTGTTTATACTTAATTAATTAGTATATATACGAGATCAAAAGGGTTCATGTGTCACTCTTGGCTGATAAAGGCTGAGATCTTCACCAATTCTTCGAGTGTCAGTCACATCGTGGAACGGTTGAGAACAGCAACAAAGCCTTATCAATGAACAAACACACAACCAGCAAGCGTCAGCCACTAAATATGAACAAAACAATAAAAATGAAATATGTCAAAACAAACAACCATCTTACCATTACTATATATATATATATATATGTTTACCCGGCCAAATGCTAACCAGTTGTGCACACATCCATCGCCTCGCCAGTCGCCAGTCGCCGCTTCCTGACTTAATTTGCCTTGTCGGCAAATGTTGTTCTTTTGTTGCATTAATATATATGTATATATATATAGTCTTTCTAGGCTCCGGTCCTAAGACTAAGGCTAAGGCTGATCTCCCGTTCCACCATATATATATATATACTAATTCTATAATCAAACCAGATATATATATTGACGTACTATATATATATTCAGGATGAGGTCCAAATTAAAACCTTTTTAAATTAATTCCATATGTGAACTCCCAAAGGATATTAATATTGGTCTACACTTTAATTTCATCCCACATTCAACCATATTAGCTAGCTAGCTAGGTTTATACCTTGATAAGAAAATGAAATCAAGTCAGACAATATTACACACGTACCTACTTCATCTGAAACCTGAATAATTTAATTTATTTACAAATTCAACAAATTTAACAACACAAACTACTTAATTAAACTTAATTTCCACCAACATGAATTAATTAACACCAAAGTCAATTAATATCGATTTAGTATAAAATATTAACATGTCTTGGATTACAGTTTAAATCAGATACCAAGTAAACCAAATTTGTGTAGCACCTCCCTTTTTAGTTTTAGTACTTAGTAGTACTAGGATTCACATCTCTTTAGATAGTTGGAAAATCACTCCTCTTGGATGATCCATAATTTTTTGTTTCTAATTGTCTAAAAAAATAGTAAAGATATTAAAAATATATATATAAAATTTGATTTTCAATTATATTTTCATATGGTTATAATGTTGAACGGTTCGGATTAATTATTTAAACTTTGAAAATGGAGTTATGAATTCAATGCACGGACCAATCCGCACATTGCAATGTACTAAAGATTGATATAGAGATTTTTTTTTTCACTTGCACATTTTGATAAATCTAAGCTATGTTGGAAAATTTTACAAACTAATTGCTTTAAAAAAATTGAAACAAAATACCCTCTCTAATTTTCTTGACAAAATACCACCCCTCTCAATTAATATTACTCTTAATTATTTTATTTATTTAAACAAGAACATTCAATTACCAAAATTTACTAATTAGTTTGTCAAATTACTATTAATTTTTAAATTAAAAAATGTTGACGAAAAATAAATGAGAAATTACTAAATTATCTTCCCAAATAAATTGTAAATTAAAAAGTGGAACATTGGTGCTTTTGTAGATTTAGTGATTTACTAAGATGCTTTGTTACTTGGATACTCCATATTAGCACAAGGGGGCAGCCCCCCCTCCCTTCAAATTTTGACTTTTAGTGGTGATCTATTGGTTCCGATCAACATAAAATTTACCAAAATTGAAATGCGATATTTTTTTATGAGCACATAGAAAAAATAATATAGATCACATCTAATAGTTTTATTTTGACTTTTAAGTTTTAAATTTTGAGTTATTAAAGTTTTTAAAAATGGAGGCATGGTGGAGATACTAAAAATGGAGGCATTTGAACCCTCCTTATATATATATATATATAGGGAGAGAAAGAGAGAGAGAGAGATGGACTATGTTGAGTTGCGAAGTAAGGATCTTATTTTACTTCACGCTCATATATCTGTTTTCAAAGACTAAATAGTCGATCCGAACCACTCAACATGATATCCGTATTGAAATGTGCTTCGAGACTAAATTTTATGTTTTTTTTCAAAATTTTTTACTAACTTACTAACTTTAGATATGTAGACATTGATGTTTTTAGATGGATTTTGGACCATAAAAAATAATGATTTTGAAATATTCTAAAAATATAGTAAACAATTTAAAAAAAAATGTAAAATTTGGTCTCCTAGCACATTTCAATATGGAGATCATATTGAGCGGTTCGGATTATCTCTTTAAAATTTCAAATATAAAAAATATGAAAATGAACTAAAACAAAATCTTTACTTCGCAACTCACCATAACAGAAGAATTAATCAAATTCAAAGTAAGTAAGAAGAAGAAAAAACATATATAAAAAAAGTTGGATGTATGTCCAAGCAAAAATAAAACTACAATACATGATTTTATAAAACTTATTATCACACACTATCACAGGAAAAAAAATCAATATGAAAATAAATATTCACTGGGATAAATTGGAATAAACGGAAATAAACGAGAATAAATGGATGATTGAAAGATAAAACGGTCGATTAATCGGAAAAAACGGCCGATTAATCATTTTCATCTGCAAATAGGTATCTGTTAAGTGTATTCGTAACAGTTTAATTGTCGTTAATGATTAAACGACTGTTTAATCGGTCGTTAAGACCGTTTTTTACAACACTGGTTTTGAGTAACTTGTTAGAACAACTTATTCAAAGAAGAAGATAAACTTGCAAATTTGGAATTAAGTTGTGAAGAAATAGTTCGATTGCTCAAAGGGTTACACTATTCAGGATCCAAGATTTCTAAATCCCTTATTTTGAACACATGTTATATTTTATAGTACTATGACATTACTCTAAATTATATAAATTTTATCAAGGTTCTTAAATAGCGTTTATAGCGGCATAGCGGGGAGACAAAATAAAAAACTTTAGCGAATAGCGCAACTATAGCGAAAGCTATCATAAATAATATTTTTTTATTTCAAAAATTATATTTTATATTTCTACTAATAGTAATCATGTCTCATCAAGAAAAAAAAATATCAAATTGATTAAAAAGTTCTAATATTCATATTGAACCAATACAAAGTTCAAATTGTCATTCAAAATATCTCTTATTCAAAAATTATTGATATATTTTATATTCAAAATATACCACTACCATATATTAATGCATGATACAAAATTTAATTGATATAACAGTATAGCCCGCACATGTTCCATTGTATTGATATAGCTTGATAAAGTAGAAAAAGCCCATCTGGACATTAAGGTCCATTAAAATTGTAAAATCATAAACCCATGTAGCATAGCGGACCGCTATTGCAGCTACACGCTATAGCGGCCGTAGCTCGATTAACGCAGTTTTACCTCGTAACTTAGCGTTTTAGGTCCAAAACCATTATAGCTTCGCTATAGCTAGCTATTTAGAACACTGATTTTTATACATATATATTTTTTTAACATAAAGTTAATTGACTCCATCCCTTCTACCTAAATCTGCCACTGAATATAGCGGGAAAAAAAAAAGTAAACTTAAGAATTATTTTTGATAAAAACAATTTATACATGGGATCATGTTCAACACTACGAAATTATAAGGGGCCAGTAAAAAAGCGGGGTATTAAAATTGTGCGGACCGGTAAGGATCGTGTGGAGCCCAGCCTACAGAGAAACAATTGGGATCCGACTCTGCTGCTTTTCTTTGAGAAAATCAGCGTCGTCCTTGTCTCCAATCCTAGTCGTTCAACTTAATCCCACGGTTTAAATTGGTTCTTCTATTTTAATAATATTTTTGGTCTGCCCCAAATGAATTTCTGAAAAGTTTTCACGTGCCTCTCCCATGCTTTTTTCCTCTTCTTCTCTTCGTTTCATGCATGGTTTCACCTTCTCCCTACGCTCATGCTCTCAATCGTTCGTTGCTTCACCTTCTCTCTGTGCTCCCGCTCTCAATCACCCGTCGAGATTCTTTCTTCTCTCCCTCCCGCTCTCAATCCCCTTCTCCACTCTAAGCTTATGAGTTTTTTTTTTTTTTTTTTTTCACATCTTCTTCTTGTTTTTTTATCTCTCTGCGCTCCATTGTAAACTTATCATTCACATATTTTTTTTTCAAAATTAGAAACAGGGACATATCACTTAACCTGCTTATTTTATTCAAAATATCTAAATTAAAAACAGATTCTTTGTTGTTGCTTTCTTTTTGTTTTCTTTTTATCATTATTTAGTATTTTTATTGAACCGACATCATGTTCTTTGGTACCAATGACATGGAGTTTCATTTAGTTAACATTTAGTTAACCTTTTTATTATTCAACCCGAAATTAATTAGCCTGTTCTGGTTAATTATCTGATAAATTCAAAAATTATAAGCAAGCTTTAAGCGTGCATATCTGATTATTACCTGTTTGCTCTGATTTTAAAAGATTAATTATATGCAAAGGCATTTGAGTCTTTTTATTAAAATGGACTGCTTAATATATCAGTAAACATCTGTTCATTTTTTGTACTGGTACCGAGAAGGTCTGGATCGGTACAAGGGCTTGGAACTGGAAACTAGTTTTGTTACATTTCGAAAATTTAGAAATATGATTAGATTGTTAAATCGATCATTTGGCTTAAATAAAAAGTTTAATTAAATTAACGATCGCTCAGAAATTTTCTGACCGACTAAAACGAAACTAAAATTTCGTAATATTAATAATGTATGAAAATATGTATAATAAAATTTAGAGATTTAGAAATAAAATAAAATATAACACTAGGAATAAAATTATAATTATTCGGTAAATTAGAAACTTAGAAAATCCGTTACAATTCTTTTAAATTTTAGGAAAGAAGAAATTTATTTAATTAGATTCGTGTGAATAAATAAGTAATTGAATTCCAAATAAAAATATAATTATACGAAAATATTCGTACAAATAAAATATAGAATTTATAAAGCTCGTTCATTTAGAACTTTTAGATAATCAATTTAATATGCTTAATTATATAAAAGGAAATCAAATTATTCGAATCTTAAATTGAGAGATAAATACACAAATTATATGTACAAATATAGTTACAAAAAAATTATGAACTTTCGATTTGAATTTATGAAAGAAACAGAATTAAAACCAATTGAAAGAAACAATGTTTAAATTCTGAATTGTTTAGACCATTTGATTCATCTAGCACAGATCTTAAATGCTGCAATTTAAAGTTTGGAATTATATTAACCTCCCATCTGATCCAGCACGAATCTTAAAGCAACCCAAATTAATATATCTCTTTCTCTCCTCTCCCTCTAACGTGACAGCCCCCTCCCCCACCCCACCCGTCCCCATTTCCCTCTCTTCTGCGCAAGGAGAAAACAGAGGGCTCCGCCCCCCTCCGCCCCCTCCGCCCTCCCCTCTCCCGTCGCCGACGAAACCACCAAACCCGCCCCCTTGCTCTCCTCTCTTCCTCTCTGCCGTGACAGCCCCAAACCCGCCCCCTCTCCTCCCTTTTTCCGCCAAAAACAGGGCCCCACCCCTCCCCTTCCGCTGCTGCCACGGCCAGCAGCCGCTGCCCCCACTCTCTCCTCTCTGTCCTTCTCGGTCTGACCCGCCAGACCCACCAGAGCCCGCCCCTCTCACTCTTTCCCGCTTCTCCTTCTCTCCCATGAAACCCTAGCTTTTAGGGTTGCGGTGTGAGTCGTCTCGGTTTGATTGGTGCTGTCTCGGTGCTTGATTGGTGCTATTATGATGCTTGATAGTGCTCGAGTGAGGTGGCCGCAAGGCGAGACGAAACCCTCGGACCCGATCAATTTCTTCCGACATTTTTCTCCTTCGGTTAATTTCTAAAATTCGTAAATTGTGTATTGATGAATTGATTAATGTCGTAGGATGTGAATTGGTTAGTTTCGAGTACGGGTTGTTGATTTTCCCGACTCGAACGAATTGTTCGAATAAATTAAGTATAAGGGGTTATATTGTAAAATGATTTTATTAATGGTCGGAGTTGTAAAATGTATAGCCATTGTGATTTGTATGAATTAAAGGGGCTAAAATATTGAAATGAATATGACATGAGGTGTATGTGTAAATAGAATTGGATTTCGGTTTTGAGAATTAAAATAATGGACTTGGAGTAAACTTGTGAAATTGTGTAAATTAAGACCAAATATGTATTTATGTGAAATTGGATAGATGCTAAGTAATAAAGCGGAATAAAAAGGGGTTGAATTTCAAAGTAGACACCATTGTGTGAAACTATATTAATTGAGGACCAATATGAAAAAGATGTGAATTTATATGAAGGATAGCCATGACTTTGCGGTTGGAATATGCTTGAATCGAATTGAAATGAATTGTTAATTAGCGGCTTAAACCCTTGCTAAATTATGGGCCTTTAATTAAATTGAATTGGAATAAAATAATTGATACGTCAAAAGGGCCGACCATATATATATGTAAATTTGGAATTGGACTTGAATTAAAATGATTATAAATGAGCCGAAAGGTATAAAAGAATTGACGAATTGAAAGACGGTTTTTGGAATTTAAGTTTTGAGAATGTAACCGAACTAAACCAAGTAATCGTATAATATAGGTGTAGGCTCAGTCGAGCCAGATTTCGCGAGGCAATTCGAGACGCCTGATCTTTAAATTAAGCGGTACGCTCGTCATAATAAGGTGCGGGATTCTTGGACTTGTTTGATACTTTATTTTCAGGAATTAAACTGTGTTTTCGTTTGTCATGTTGAATATCATTGATTGCATCACTGAATTGCGTAGAGTATTTGCATAGCCCAATCAAATTAAACTCGAATTGATCTGAATTGAATGATTTGCATACTGGTATGGTTATAGGTTATGTCGATCTATTGTGATCTGATTTTGATTTAAAGTCACCACGAGTGGAATTGATATGTGTGTGAATGGATTTACGAAGTTAAGCACTTGGATCCAATTAATTTGCCAAGTCGGGCTGTATGCTGACTTGGATTCCCAGGATCCTAAATGGCCTTAGGTGAACGGCCCTCGATATTCCCAGTACCGGTTGGGACGAGGGAGGGTGATTATGTTATGAGATGTGTGATTGGAAATCGTGGTTGACTTGTATAACGTCTATGGCTCGGTAGCATTTTCCTACGTGTTAATGCATTTGAACGATCGATTGAACGTGACGAATATTGGAAACGATTCTAAAGTGAATTTTCTTTATATGATTCGAACCAGACCTTAATAAACTGTTAAGCCAAGCGATTGCAGATGGGTGTCAGATAAAGGGTCCAGCGGTTGGCCATCTGTAGGTGTCAGTAACCCTACAGATGTGGGTTTGATAATGGTTCAGCTCGAAAGAACATCTGTAATTGCTACAAGCCCTACTGAACTGAGTTAGGAATCGAGTTAAGCCAAAATATATGTTGTGTTTGAGATTCATCTTGGAAATTCCGTAAACTGTGTTTCAGGTTGATTAACTGTTGTCGAGTAGTGGCATTCTGTTATTTATGTTTTCTTATATAACTGTTTGCATTGTTGTTGTTTGGGTTTCATTATTGAATATAGAGTTTGATTGCAAGTCCAATAATCTAAACTGTGGCAAATTTCGCACTGAGGATTCATTCTCACCCCCTCCCTCCCGATTATTTTCAGGTTATTTTATGCGGACGCAACGAGTGAGGATATTGGTAATGCATATAAAAGATCCACTGCCTTGCGTGTATATGTGACGCCTGATTTATACACGCGGCAGGCTGTCAGATCCGGTGGATTTGGGGTGTGACAAGTTTATTTTTTTGGTCTTAATAGAAATTTACAGTCTTTTTTTATTAAATTAATGCATTCCAGAAGAAATAACTGACATTTCAAGATTAATTCACAAAAGGGATTTGTTGAGATTTAGCTTGTCAGAACAAAGAAAATGCACCTAAGTCCTTACTATTTTTGTTATTACGTACTGTAATAGACTGCTAAGATCGTAACAGCTAGATATTGAAAATCATAGAATGCTTGATGATTAATGGCTCATTTACATTAGTCTTTTCATATCCATGAACCAAAGCATTCTTATTTCATTTACATGCAAGGTCTGAGAACTCAATAAGTTGGATTATGTCTCAGTGCCATGTTTTCATAGCTAAATCCAGTTCTGAGTTCTGACCATGGATTGGTACAGAACTGGTACAAGGCTAGGTTGAACTAGAAAAAAAGAAGAGAAATATGGATCCTTAATTTATTTCATTGATTCTATAAAATATTCAATTATTGATTAGCAGCAATGCTTGCTTGAATTGGTTCGAAGCAATGAATGGATAAGAAAGATACATAGATATCAGACAGCCTCCTAATTTCGCTTTGCTTAACTGGTTATGATATTCATGTATCCTAAACTCTAAAGAAATTGTAATGCAGAAAGCAGGTTAAGCCTTTGGAATTTGTGCAAAGACTTTTCTGCAGCAGAGCAGAGTCATGAGTGTCAAATGTCAGGTATGGAAAGGTTAATTAATTAAGCTTTTGGAATTTGTAAATATTGGCGATATATGCGAGAATTAATTTTGAAGGTTGAAAGTCTTTGCACGTTGGTCTTCGTCAAAATATATATGTCATTATATATAACTGCTGATGCATCATATATTAAATATTAATATCATGCATGCCATTAGTTCCAATTGGACGGTGAATTGCCTTAATAATTGGAATTTAAATTAATTACGTTAAAATTGTAAGTGCATCAATCATAGAATATTAAATTAAATTAAATTAAATTACGTGAAAATTGTTTTTAACTCGGTTCCTTTTTTTTTTTAATCAAATGTGGGTAATGGTAATTCTAAAACTTTTTGGATAATTTTTACCTTATTTAATTCAGTAACTATTGTCAGTGTATTTTCTTAATTAATTAATTATGTCTCTTTTCTTTGATATATATAATATATTTTAGAACGATGTATATATATATTGTTAGTACAAATATATATGTCACAATTTATCTAATGACTTGTTTACAACTTTGATGGAACTTTTCTCTCTTTTAATGTTGATGGTTATTACGGCTTTTGGTGGAGAGTCTTTTCTATTTTCTATGTTTCTTCTTCTTTTTGCACGGAATATTGTGTTAATTGGACGGTGCAACATTATTCTTTTCAAATATACATAATATTTATTATTAGTGTAAATCCTCCCATTACTTCAATCATATTTAGTTAATTATATGAGTTAGTTGAAGTATTTTTATTATAAAAAATGAATTTTTTTTTTTTAATAAAATCATAAACTTATCTTTGACAATAAGCAAAAAAAAAAAAAAAAAAAAATCTACATGTGACATGTATCATCAATAAAACATTATATAATGATAAAACCATGTATGAAAAACAATAGAAAAAAAATGTATAGAACCTTGTAATTTGGACGAAATTTCACTTTTATTTTTTATAACCGATAACAAACACAAACCATGAGAACTTGAAATATTTTGTTATTTTGATTCAGTAATTTTATATCATATTTTAATAACACTAATAACCAAAATAATTATAATGTAGCATAAAATCCAAATGGTTTAAAATTAAAATTGAAACAAGAACAATTTAAATAACTATTTAATATGATTCACTCCTCTTCGTAAAATGCAAAATATGTGGTTGTAATTTAGTGGTTAGAATTTCAATTTGTGGTCATCGAAACCCGGAGATTTTTTTTAAAATAGAATTAATTTTAATAAATTTGAAGGAACAAGTACAGAAGAGGAGTTAGATTTTATAAAAAGCAGCTATACTGATATTTTGCCAAAGCTAGTTTTTATAAATTAAATTCAACTTCTCTACATTTGTTCCATTTAAATCATTAAGATTAGTTATATCTTTTTTTATAAAAAAAAATCGAGACCTGGGGCTCAAGTTCCAGTCACAACACATTTTACATTTTACATTTTATGCCAACCACCCCTAACCACTGGTCACATTTAGACATAGTAACGAGTATCCCCTAAAATACTTGACTATATAGAATATTCATAGCCGAGCCAAAATTAATTGAGTATCTATTTAGAATTTAGGATGGCCCGCTTTATCATTCATGCAAGATTAAACAGAACAAGATTAATAAATAAATAAAAAATATTTTTTTGTGAGTATATTACTATATTTAAAGCAATGAAATAAAACGTCAAAACTGAAATTGTCTGAAAAAAGATGCACATTTTAGTTCAATTTAAATAAGTATAAGAGATATTTTTTATGAGTATATTTACAATAATAATAAAAATAAAAATAGTAATTATCTAAAACAGAAGTGCATAATTATAAATTTCAATTATAGATTTTAAAATGTATGTTCTTATTACTTATATATAGTCTCATAATTTAACCCTAAATTATACAATTTCAAAGGAAACAAAAATGTCAAACAACGTTAATAAGCAAATGATCACGCTAATGAGCTCCGACGGAGAGAAGTTTATGGTGACAGAGAAGGTGGCAAAGATGTCTAACACGATCAACAGTATGATTGAAGACAACTGCGCTGAGGTCTCCATTACATTGCCTAATATCACTGCCAAGATCCTAGCAAAGGTGATCGAGTATTGCGAGAAACATGTCTTCGAGCAAGAGGGTGTCACATCTTATACTGGATTTCATTGGAGCACCAAAATGCTGAAAAGCGAAATCGAGAACTGGGATAAAGAATTTACAAATGTCGATCATGCAATGATTTTCGGTCTTATTAAGGCAGCACATTATCTGAACATCAAAGGACTACTGGATCTGACATGCAAAAAGGTGGCTGGTCAAATGGCCAATAAGTCTCTTGACGAGATCCGCAAAATTTTTAATATAAAGAACGATTACACACTGGAGGAGGAAGCGGCGGTTCGCCGGGAATACCCGTGGGTTTCGTTTAATTAGAAATTTCAATTAATTTCATCTCATTCTATTTTTAATATAAAAAAAAATTAGCTGATTGAAGTTCCACTGTTAAATTCATGTATCATATATTCAGCTTTCATTTTCTTATATTTATATATTCAACTCTTATGTATTTGATATTTTGGACTTCATTAAATTTTAGCTGTTACAGATAAATGTCTCCTCAGTTTATTATTCTTTTATTATGTTATTTTTTGTTTTATTAATGCCAGAAGCTAATCTTTAAGGGCATGTTCGGCCGAAACACTATTCACGTGGAAAAAAAAATTCAGTTGAACTGAATTTTTTTTTCCCACAGGAACAGTGTTTTTCAGTTCAATTCCCGTGCCCGTGCCCATTCCCATTTGTCGGCCGAACATGCCCTAATAATCTCAGATACCTAAATGTCTTTAAATCATTAGTAATGACTCAGATTTCATTCTAAACGGTCAGGTATTGCACTGGATCTGATTTCCATAGTAAAAAGTTTCCAAATAATACTCGTCTTTTTTTTTTATTTGGAATAATATATTTTAGACCGATGTCAATTTTGTTAGTACAAATATGCCACAATATCTCCGATGACTTAGTTTACAGCCTTGATGCAACTTTTCTCTTTCAATGTTGATCGTTATTTATCGTCTCTATAGTTTGAGCCCAAAGAATACTATTTGGTGGAGCGTCTTTTCTACGTTTCTTGTTCATTTTGCACTAAATATTTATGTTATTTGGACTCAGCAATATTCTTTCTTATTTTTAAAAGTAGATTTAAAATGTCTTGTATCTTTTTATGTCTTAATCTACATTTCACATTTTTATTTTCATTATTATGTCTTAATATGATATGTGTATTAAAATATATTTAGAGATTAAATTTTATATTCTTTAAAAACTTTTTATTATTTTTATTCTATAGGTATGAAATCATTTGTTTTTCAAATATTCTGGACAATCCAAATATAGTGATTATGTAAATGTTAAAAAAAATTCAAAAAATTTAAATTTGGTCTCCAAGCACATTTTAATATGTAGGTCATGTTGAGCAGTTCAGATCGACTGATTATACTCTGAAAACATAAATAAGGACAAGGACGTATCTGGGATTTTCAGTAGGGGGGGATAGCGAATCGGGATTAAATAGATAAATGGTTTAAAACTCATTAGCTAATCGGGTACTAGATAAAAAAAATAATAGCCTAACTTATAATTTTAAATGCTCTAAGTTCTAATCCTAATTACAATCATAATTCAAGGAACTTATTGTAATTTTAATCCTAATTTTAATTTTAATTATGAATTAAAATTTTCGAGAAAACAAATAAAATTCTAAAGAAAACAAAGTTGGTCTGGATCTATAAATCTCCATAAGCAAAAATGTGAGACACTGATGAAACATGAAAGATATATATGAGACATTTTAGCCCTATTTAATTTAAATATACAATATTATAATATTTATTATTACAGTTTGAATTCTTTCATTACATTAATCATATTTAGTTACTATTGAATTGAAGGCTTTTTTTTTATAATATGATATTTTTGTTGTAATAATGTAAGAATTTAATTAAAATCACACACGACGTTTGACAAGAAAGAGAAAGAAACGTATATACATGTGACATGTATTATAAACAAAATATTATGTATATAAAAATAGAGCCAAAGGAAAATTTAGAAAAAATGTGAACACCTTGTAACTAAAAAAAATATATAGTCAACACAAACCGTAAAATTTTAAAATATTTTGTAATTCTGACAAAATTTTATTTAGTAAATTTACAACATACTTAAAAGACGTAAAATAACAAGAATAATAATAAGTCAGCATCAATATAAATGGTTTAAAACATTGATTTTTTAAAATGCTATGAATTTGAGAATATTTTTTTAGTGTAAAAATTTCAGATAATATAATAGAGTATAAAATTGAAATGATTCAATAACGTTAATAAAACAAAAACTTATAGTTAACAAAGAATTTCTAGTAAAATAATTAACAAATATTTAAAAATACATGAAGCAATTTGAACAAGGAGAATTCACAATTGAAAAGAATATAATTATTTCATAATATAATTAAATTATGTATCTTAATTATTAGTATTACAAATAAAATTATGTTCCAAAATGTATACACTATTTCTAACATTATAATTAGAAAAATTATGACAAATTAATGTACATATATTTTTAGAATATGCATAAGAAATGCTAAATTTATAGGAATAGAAAACAAAGGAAAAAAAGAGAGAGATAAAAATTGTGATTCCTACATGAAATTCTATACAATTTTATATATTTTTGACGACCAAATCACAAAAAAAAAAGACAAAATTTAAAATTGTGATAATTTTGGAAAGCAAACACCTCTAACCGATATATACACATTGAGACATTCACGTTTATCCAAAATATTTGAGTTAATATACATTAGAGATCAATTATATAAAAATTATATTAAAAATAAAAGTCAATTTATAGTATTGATGATATTGTACTCTAAATTATGTACGAATATTTTTAAAATTCGGGATTGGAATCGGAGGTAGTTCGGATCGTTAAAGTTGTTTGATTCATATCAAAATTTGTATGAATATTTTTAAAATTTGTACGTATTAAATGTACGAATCTTGATAAAATTGAAAAGTTTTGAAGTTGACTTCTTAGAAGATGCTAAGACTCTGTACAAGAAAAATACAATTAACAAATAAACAAGAAAGAGAAAAATAATAATATTAGCAGTGTTGTAAAATGCGGTTTCTATGCGGTATGCGGAAGGCTACTGCATACCGCATATACGGTATGTGGCCGCATATGCGGATTTTTATGCGGATTTATATATGCGGATTAAAAAGTTAATAAAATAAAATAATGCTGTATATTAATAATATTATGTGTTATTAGGCCCAAAAATTATGCATAATAATATATATTTTATGAGTTAAAAGGGTATTCAAAGGTTTAGCCCAATATAATTCAGCCCAAATCCATATTCAAGGAGGCCCGTGAAAGATGCTTGCAAACTTGGCAACAGCAATCATTCCGTTCTTTAAATCTTTAAATAATATATAAAGGTGAAACCGTGTGTAAGCACGTGGCGCTCAGCAAGTGAAAGCGCGTGAGGCAAAGAACTCCGGTACATTTAATCTTTTTAGTCCCACACCTCCATGTTGGGGTTTACGGTGCTGTAACCAAAACCTGTTTAGGCTTAAGTTGCGGAATGACCGTAGAACAAAAATTTCTACAGCCAACTTAAACTCAGGATTAAACGGGGTATGTCAGGAAACTTTCCAAGGCGGTCCACCTTCAGTATTCCTTTGGCATCAAAACCCAATTTAATCCTTTTACAGCTCTACTCCATGATTGATTTCTAAAACTTTAATCTACTTACCAATTAAATAGATTAATATAACATATTTATACCTTGTTTCCAAATCACAGTTGGAATGCAGACCGAGCGAGTAGAGAGCCTCACCAGGGAAGGAATCGACTCGGAGTATCACACGTGTGATACCTCTATCGGTTATCCACCAGGACTAACCAGAGAGCGGTTTGTTTCTTCTGCCAGAAATACCGTAAACCGCAGAATTATGCAAAAACACTATTCACGGGGAAAAAGACAAAAACCTGTAAACACGAATTTTCGGTTGCTCAGTTTCATCAATATGCAAAACTGACATACCGCTAAATTCGGTAAAACACTATTCATCAATCCCGTAAATATACTCCACAACAACCCGCAAGATTATACGTCAACTACGTATAACTTTCTTTTCTCAACTGAAACACTATTTGGGAGAGAAACCGAGAAAGAGAGAAAATACCGATCCGTTTCGACACGAAACGGTATGAGTGAATTAGTGATTTTTCTCTCTACCCCTCCACCCCTATTTATAGTGTTTAGGGTCGGTTGCAAAAGACCAAAATGCCCTCCAAGTTCGGCCTATTTACAAGGTATGCCATTGACACCTCATCCTTTTATATGTGAAATGACCAAAATACCCCTTCCACACCCTTCCACACTCTTCTCCATGTTTCTACACATGCAAGGTGGCATAGGTGTGAAATGACCATTTTCCCTTGTGGATAGGATTGATGACATATCATCTGGATATGATTAATGACATGTCATGCGGATAAGGACGAATCTGAAAAGACCCGAATGCCCTCGGCCCGAACATAAATAATATTCGTATAATTATTCTGAACAATTATATATATATTTTTCTTGCGGTTTGTTGTTTCGGTAATTTATACAACGTGTCCTGCACATTTATAAATTAACCGGTTAACTTTTATACAACGTGTCACACACGTTTATAAATTAACCAATGTTTTTGCTTGTTATTTTTACATAACATTTATAATTTAATTATAACACATATAATTAATTATAACCATCTTAATATTAATTATAATCAATTTATAATTAATCAGTAAGATTCTCCGAGTAGCTCCTATATGGTGTGACCCAATAGGATCTGTGTTATGTTGGTAAACAGAGTTAAAACTGTTTTAACTTCTATAATCATGAGCGGCATCTGGCAACACATCATGACCATCCAATTACACAGATGATGCTGTACTGTACAATATCACGATCCAGTAAACAATTTACTTGTGTCTGTTCTTCTGTCTCATAGCTATCAGATCAGTTTCAAGGTAGATGTGTGTCATCCTTGCTAACTGAATCTTTTCTTGATCTTGAGCAGATTATCAAATATAATTACTCTTGTAATTATACCGCTAGCAGATAATCTAACTCTACCAAGGGGCCCAGTGATGCTATAGCTCGTATAGAGATACGAGGGACAAATAGTACTTTTGGTAGACTATCACTTCCTCAGCTAAGCTATACATATGGGAATGCTACCGTTATGACTGCTTTTTACGGACAGTGTTAGATAACAATCACACATACATATTTCTCAGTGGGAACGATAAATACCTCATACTGTAGAACGTGACACTGAATGAAAACATAAATGACACGAACACAATTATATTTAATGTTTCATTCGGGGTCTGTCAAATACCATGTTTCTAGAACATGTATCTATGTGATTAAAATGACATCTCGTGTCAGGTGGTTTGTAAAACTTAACCATCTTTTAATCCACATACTAACCTTATCGCGGTAATTAGTGTTCCTGCTAATTACCTTGGTCAGTGACTTTTTAAGAGTATATATCATCTATATTATGGAGTTTCACAATTTCAGTCATGAACTCGAAATGATCCATAAATTCAATAATACTCAAGGCAACAAAATGATATATAAATAAACATTCAATTCATGAACAAAGCTTTATGATAATTTATCGTATTATTGACTTCTAGATTATTACAAACTAACAATCTCCCACTTAAGCTAGGAGCCAATCATCGTATGCCCTACTTATATACAAAATTCTATATTCTCTAAGATCTCGTAGATCCTGAGAAAGTCACACAGCCAATCTTCTATTGTTCCAGACTCATAGAAGCATTAAGCATCTCGTGCTTGGCTTGAGGAAGAGATTTTGTGAGTGGATCAGCTGTGTTGCTGACTGTGTCAACTCTACATATCTTTACATCACCTTTATATTAATTATATCTTTTATAATTAAATTATAAACATCTTATTATGTTTATGATCTCTCATTTTAAGTGATAATGTTGTAGACGAGAAACATATCCTTAGTTCTCCTCAAGAACTTAAGGATATTATTTACAGCATTCCAGTGCTTTATGTCTGGATTAGCCTGATATCTACTCGTCACACTCAAAGTGTACGAGACATCTGGGCGAGTGCACAACATGGCGTTTATGATAGAGCCAATAGCCGAAGCGTATGGTACTCTACTCATAGTGCTTTGCTCATCAGTTGTCGAAAGACACTGAGTCTTGCTAAGCTGTGTACCATGATTCATTGGTAGGAATCCTCTCTTAGAATCCTGCATGCTGAACTGATTCAGCACTTTGTCAATGTACGTGCTTTGACTTAATCCTATAAGTCTCTTTGATCTACCTCGGTAGATCTTTATGCCTAGTATATAGACATCCTCGCCCAAGTCCTTCATCGAGAAAACTCTTCTTTCATGAAGACTTGGCTAATTGAAATAGAGGAATATCGTTTCCTATTAAGAGTATGTCATCTACATATAAGATTAAGAAAGGGCGATGACACTCCCACTAGTTTTTATGTACACATAAGATTCTTCTTCGCATCTGACGAAGTCAAGCTTTTTGACTTCTTCGCCAAATCGAAGATTCCAACTCCGTGATGCATGCTTCAATCCATTAATGGATTCAAGAAGCTTGCATACATTCCCAGCATTCTCTGGATCTTCAAAACCCGTAGGCTGTGTCATGTACACATCTTCTTCTTAAATTTTCATTTAAGAAGGCGGTTTTGACATCCATTTGCCATATTTCATCATCATGAAATGCGGCAATTGCTAGGAGTATCCGAATTGACTTAAACATAGCCACGGGTGAAAAAGTTTCATCAATTCCCAGAATTTGTTTGAAACCTTTTCGCTACTAGCCGTGCTTTGTAAATAGTCATATTGTCATCCATGTCTGTTTTCCTTTTGAAAACCCACTTGTTAGCTATGGATTTCACCCCATCAAGTGGTACAACTAGGTTCCAGACCGTGTTGTCATACATGGACTGTATTTCGGATCTCATGGCCTCCAGCCATTTATCAGAGTCGGGTCTATCCATTGCTTCCGCATAGGTCCAAGGATCTTCAGTATCATAGACTGAGATCTCGTGTAGTTCCAAGTACCTCTCGGGTGCATGGACTGTTCTTGTTAACCTACGTAGCACTTGTTCTTCTGGCTGTCGAACTTCATCCGCAACAGTGTGCGGATTTAGTTCTTCTTCAACTTGTGTTGAAGCACTTGAGCTCAGGACTAGAACCTCTTCCACAGCTATTTGTGGATTTGGTTCTTCCAGATGCTCATCAGCCGAAGTATCAAGTGGTGGGATTATCTGATCTGTTTCAGATATTATATTGTGTGATGTATCTTGAATTTCTTCAAGTATTACATTACTCCCACTACTTCCTTTTGCAAGAAACTCGTTCTCCAAAAGTATACCATGACGAGCAACAACTAATTTGTTCTCGGACTGGTAATAGAAGTAATATCCTTTCATTTCCTTAGGATACCCTACGAAAAAGCACTTGTCAGATTTGGGACCAAGTTTGTCAGACGTCAGACGTTTGACAAATACTTCGCAACCCCATTTTTAAGATAAGACATATTTGGGATTTCCCAAACCATAACTCGTATGGAGTCTTTTCAACTGACTTGGATGGAACCATATTTATCGTTAGTGCGGCAGTATCTAGTGCGTGTCCCCAAAATGATTTTGGAAGGGTGGCGTCACTCATCATGGAACGAATCATGTCCAACATGGTTTGTTTCATTTTCTTGGCAACACCGTAACATTGCGGTGTCCCTAGAGGTGTGAGTTGTGAGATTATCTCACATTCCTTTAAGTACATTTTGAAAACCATAACTCAAGTATTTGCCTCCACGGTCCTACCGTAATGCCTTAATACTTTTGTTCAGTTGATTTTCTACTTTAGTCTTAAATTCCTTGAACTCGTCAAAGGATTCAGACTTATGTCTCATGTAAGTCAATACTTTCATGAAACGTTTTGAGTCTTATGTTATTGATGTTAAACACGGGGTTTTCCATTTCTAGCATATAAAGACCATTTAACAAGTAAGATGATCCATAATATGTCTCATTTTTATAAATAGAACATCTATTGTCCTTTATAACAAACGAGAAACCATTCATCTCTAAACACGAGATTGATATGATATTTCTAGAAATGGTAGGAACAAAATAGACATTTTCTAGTTCCAGAATAAACCCGCTAGGCAAGTACAATTCTATCCTACCGACTGTAACGGCTGCAACTTGTGCTCCGTTTCCAACTCGGAGTTGTACTTCCTTATTGCGTAACGTCCTCTTAGTGCGTGCATATTCGTGCAAATATGAGCACATGATCCGGTATCCAGTACCCAATCATTAAGAGAGGTCGCAACATTAATTTCAATAACATAAATACTTGAGACTGAGACTTTTGAGACATTCTCAAACTTCATATCTCCAAGATACTCCGGGCAGTTTCTCTTCCTGTGACCTTTGCTATTGCTAAAATAGTAGTCAGAGTTAGCAGAAACATTTATCTTGGGAGAGTTCGTTCCCAGAACCAACTTCCCTTTGCCTTTGTACTTAATAGCCATTTTTCCCTTTTGCTTTCTTGATCTTCTTCCACCTTCTTGGATCATGAGGACATGAGAGTTATTCTCGATGTCTTTATCAGTGATCCTCAGCATCCCTTGGGGCTCCTGCAAGCTCTTATCCAACTCTTGCTTATGGGAGTTCACAATGAACTCCGAATAGCTGGGAGGAAATGAGTTCAGGATAACTTCCGTGGCCAACTCGTGGCTCAACGGACAGTTAAGCTTTTACAGTTTCTCATCATCGCTTGTCATACGAAGCGTGTGAGTACTGACAAAGCTGCTCTCTACTATTTCAGCAGGGACCGGTGTATTTAGGATATATTCTTTTTTCTCACGTATGTCTACCTTTCGAATAGAGAGCGTAAAGAGAAAGACGTTTCTTTAGCCATATTTCTACAACGTTTAAAGTAAAGATTTTAGCTTTGTTCATGTAATGTTTTATTCCAATAATAAAACTCCCACTGCAAATTTGTTCTATTCCCGTTTGCAGTAGGACCAAGATCCATATTTTCACTAATAACCAAGGCAGTGTATGCATATCATGGCTATTAGTTATCTTAGGTAAGCAAACTTGCTAATCACATCTCTTTGTGATTCTTGGTTTCGTTAAAACATCACGTGTATTTAACGAAGACTGTGCCACGAGCCCAAAATTGTTTTGGAAATCATCGGTAAGTAACCTCACTCTATTTGGTTTGATATGTCGGACATAACCCTCGACCACCAAAGGTAAAAGGCGATGTCTACTGAGTAGTTTAATCATCAACCAATGAACAATGGTTTGAGGAGGATAGAGTGGGAAGGGCATACTACTTAATATTTAATGGGTTGGTGTTTATGCTTAACAGTGCCAGCAATATTTAAAAGGAGGTTTGCCAGAAAGAACGACTAATGTGATTTTATTCGTATCTAAAGAGACCTCTTTCATATGTTTCATTAAGCAGTCGTGGAAAGGAAGTCTAGAAAGAATACCGAATGTGATCCCCATTACTTTCTATCCTTAGCAGTACCATTTCGCCAGAAAGAACGACTAATGTGATTCTATTCGTATTTAAAGAGACCTCTTTCATATGCTTCATTAAGCAGTCGTGGAAAGGAAGTCTAGAAAGAATACCGAATATGATCCCCATTACTTTCTATTCTTAGCAGTACCTTTTTCATATGCTTTGACTTGGTTAAGCAGTCAGTTCTTGAAACTGACTTTAGCTACCGTCTATCTTGTAGAGGTAGTTTTTATGGTTTCTTATAAAAACGGTAAATCTAATCTATACGTTTTTATATGATAGCAGAAAATCTGATTTACCTATATATGTGACCGAGTCACGTATATTTCTTTCAGTTTGTAATGTTGACCTTGGTTAGCATTACAGACACGTGAAAGTTGCTTGTTAGAAAAAATATCGATTGTGATCCAATTCCTATCTTCCTCAAAGACCTCTTTCATATGCTTCAGTAAGCAGTCGTGGAAAGGAAGTCGGACAGAAAGAATAGTGAATATGATCTCATTTACATTTTCCTAAAAGACCTCTTTCATATGCTTCAGCAAGCAGTCGTGGAAAGGAAGTCAGAAAGAAACAATGTCAAATGTGATCCCACATTCATATTTTTCTTCAAAGAAAATTTTCTTTCACGGTTCCTTGGAAAGACGGTAAATCTAGTTTTATCCATTTTTATTTTAAAGCGGTAAATCTAATTTACTCTAAGCTGTAAATCTAATTTACTTATATACGGGACCAAGTCGGGTATATAATCTATCAGTTACCAATTCTTTATTTTGCAGCTATGCTCAGTTCTTATTTATACCATTTAAAGCACATAAACAATTTATATGTTTTAAAATCAGATATTATTTTCGGTCCATAAAGCAATTTGGTAACGTGACAAAGTTCCTTCTGGGCCAGCCATTAGGACACGTGAAAGGAGCTCCCAGGAAAGATTGGGGTCACGAGGACCGCTTAGACTCAATCTTTCCTAGACAGAACCATCTCTTTCTTGTGTGGAAATGACAGCTCTTACTCAGGTACTTTATTGCTTCATCACATTCTTCGATGAACTTTACTTATCCGAAGGTTTTCGAAAAGGCAAAAACTTACACTAAATTAGTATATATCATCTATATTATCATCTATATTAGTGTTCCTGCTAATTAGTCTTCCTGCTAATTACCTTGGTCAGTGACTTTTTAAGAGTATATATCATCTATATTATGGAGTTTCACAATTTCAGTCATGAACTCGAAATGATCCATAAATTCAATAATACTCAAGGCAACAAAATGACATATAAATAAACATTCAATTCATGAACAAAGCTTTATGATAATTTATCGTATTATTGACTTCTAGATTATTACAAACTAACACTCCAAACCAAAGAAAGCGCATCTCTTGTGAGCCTATAAAAGAAGCAGCGAACCTCAAAACAAATGACTCGACTGGACTAATCCGGATGAGGAATAAGAATGGGTTTCGGTTTTATACTGGATATCCTTCTTTGATTAAAATTTTTAGGATCCGAATCCGGATCTTTATTTGTTAATGCATAAAATATTTTTAAGTGGACTAAAGTCCGCATATTAATCCGCATAGTTCGGATTCTATGCGGTCGAGGACCGCATACGCATATACGGTCGCATATGCGGCCGCATAGACCGCATTTTACAACACTGAATATTAGTAAGAACATGCGGATCTGTGTGATCTAATTATAAATTAAGTTCTTTAAAATGGATTATATGATTATGAGGCTAGGTAAAAGGTTTTTTAGTTGGGCTGGGGCCCAGTGGCAGTTCGGAAAGGGGAAGGCCAACCTACCTCGTTTAGCGTTGAAAACGTGCTACATTAAATTAACGGCTGTAAATGATAAGGATTATCTGTTGACATGCTGGAGTATGTAATGGTGTGGCAAGTTTCTGCCATTAATTTTATCAATGATGTGCAGGGCTGCAAACGACCCGAACCGAATCGAATTGGGCCTAGTTCGAATTCGAATTCGAAATTATTTCGAACCAAACCCAGTTTGAAATTGAAATAGATTTCAAACCTAAAAGGCCAATTCGAATTTGGTTCGGTATAATTCGAACTAGTTCGATTTGATTCGAAATTGAGAGTAATTCGGTTAAATTGAGAGCAATTCCAACTGGTTTCGAGGTTTTTCCGAAAGAGATAGGGAAGTCCTCATTGCCTCGTCCATCTCGTCTCCTCCCATTCGCATGCACTCTCACCTCGCTCAGTCTTGTGCTGTGCTTTCTAGAACTGGAGATTGAAGAGGGAAAAGACGAACATAGAAGCGAACAAGAGAGAAGGCGAGGAGACGGGTCTTGTTAGGCCAAGACGAATGAGATTCGTGCTGGGCTACTAAAGCCTTGTGAAGAGGCTTTCAGCCCAAGAAAAGTTCTAAATCAGTTCGGACGTTAACGACTTAATTTCGAATACAATTCGCGAAGTCTCGAATCGAACCTACTTTGGTTCAAATTTGAAATTGAATTAATTTCGAATCGAACTGGTTTGAATTAATTTCTAACCAAATTACTTTTGAATCGAATCACGAATCTCGAATTTTTTGTGCACCCCTAATAATGTGTTATGATTTTCACATTCTTGGGACAGCACACAAAAACAAGTAGAATCCAGATTGTTTGTTAGCAATGTTAACCGATATATAACACAGTCATGTTAAACCGTACGTGTTGTCACAGAAAAACGATGAATATTAGTTGAAAGTTCTTGTCACCTTCTCTCTCTTTTTTGCACGAAAGATGATGGTTCATTTCAGTCTTTCCGCAGGAATGATTAATAGAGTATTAATAACTTGGTGTGTTTGACTGTTTGAGATTTTTTAATTTTGGGCTTAGTTCATGACCGTAGACCCACTGTTTGAGATTCTATTTCGAGTTGGAGAGCTGCAAATCTTGAAATAATTAAGTATCTGTACATCATCATTTAGTAACATGTTTGGTGCATTTTGAAGTTGCAATGACCACTTTTATTTTTTGAGAATTAGTTAAAAAAAGAGAGGAGAATTTCATATATATTACTCAAAACTATAGTATTTATCATCTCAAATTCTATAGTTACATATTTATCATTCTAAATTTTAATAACACATATATTTACTCCATTAATTAAAAACTGAGATAAAATTATGTTTAAAATTATATAAATATAATTATTTACTTAATTAGTCCCTTCTCTCTTCTTCTTCTGCACATAATAGCTTCCGCTTTATTTTGACATAACTCTTTTCCTTTTGTGCTAAAATCTCTCCTCGTCTCTTCCACTCTCTTTTAGTGTTAATGCCTCTCCTCATGACTCTTTATCATCCCACGCGAAAAGTCTTTGATTCTTGTAGTGGGAGATATGAGGAGAGGCATTAACACTAACGGATATTTGATATATATTTAATTATATCGGGTAAATATTAAAATTTAAGATGATAAGTATGTAATTATAGAATTTGAGATGATAAATATGTAATTATATAGTTTTTGGGTGATTGAATTTAGAATGGCAAATAAATTAAGAGGAGGGTTCAAATGCCTCCATGTTTTTGTGCCTCCATCTCTCTCCATCATTTTCAAAGTTCAAACAGTCAATCCGAACCGTTCAACCTAACATCCATACTAAAATATGTTTGGAGACCAAATTTTATATTTTTAGGAATTTTTTTACTATTTTCTTAGATAGGTACAAAATCAGTAAATCTGAACCATCTGAAAACAGTATTTTTTTACCTATCTAAAAAAATAGTAAAAAAATTCCTAAAAATATAAAATTTGGTCTCCAAATATATTTTAGTATGGAGGTTAGGTTGAGCGGTTCGGATCGACTGTTTGAACTTTGAAAATAATGGAGAGAGATGGAGGCATGATGGAGGCACAAAAACATGGAGGCATTTGAACCCTCCTCATGAATTAATCGATTAAAAAACATCTTTCTCATTTCTTCCATTACATCATTTTCTTGCAAAATGTTAAAACTACGCCCACCTTCCTTTTCATACCTTTTTATGAAACTTCTATTTATGTGTAATTAATATTTAGATATAGTTACTACCGACCACGGAATTAGAATTTAGATATAAAGAAACTTGCCATTATTTCTAAAAATTAATTCAAAAGTTTTTATTTGTATTAAGTAAGTCCTTTGAAGACTAGTATAATTATATTAATTTTAACCTTTCTAGACAAGGGTATATATTGCAGAAACAAAACTAGTGGAGTTTAATTACCAAGTCAAGTCGTCCATAATATTATTTGCGAATATTAATTTTCAATTTTCATACATACCTTAATACAAATTGAAATTCTATCAAAGAAACTTAATTAATAACAACGGAAAATTCATATGGAGGATTGAGTAAAATTATGATATCTAAATAAATGCAAGAACACAGAAATCCTCCTAATAATTAAGAGAAAATAATTTATTGCGTGAGAAGAATTAATTATTAAAGCACTAAAGAGCAGCCTGTTTTTATTAAAAATGTCTTTTGTTTTTTAAAATTCCTGGTTCATTAAAAAGTTAATAAGTTCTTAGAAAACATTAAAAAAAACTAATTAGAAATAAAACCATTATAAGTTCTATGAAATTGTTGAAATATTCAAACTGATAATTTTATAACATGATAACAAATAAGATGATAACAAACATGATAATTTTAAAACCATTATAAGTTAACATTTTTTTATTTTCGTTGGTTTACAAAAAATAACATGATAACAAATAATAATAACTTGGTATAGCTTAAAAAATGATAACAAAAAATAACATGAAAGGCTCTGAATGGTTTACAAAATTCCTTGGTATAGCTTCATTTTAAAAAACATATATAATAATAGAGAATGGGACAGTGAACCAAGGAATTTTTATAAAAACATGATAACAAATGTTTTTATATGTAGCGGGTTAGGAATGCAGTTAATATGACCCGCATCAAGAATACTTCGCAACATAATCTATAAGTGCAACTGGGATAAGGGGCTCATGGGTCTCTCCTGAATGGTTGAGTTCTCCGGAACAGCGAGTTAGGTCGCGAACTCGCGATGGACTGAGAAAATCAAGTTGATTTGACAAAATTTAGTTATTAGTTTATAAATATGAGTCGGCTCGTGAGTCGGTTCGCGAGCTCACGAGCCAAATCAAGTTGAGTCAAGTGTTCACAAGAGTCCAGTCGAGCTGAGCTGAGCTTTTTCTTTTAAAATTGAGCCGAGTCGAGTTTGGATTTTTTTCAGTTTCGAGTCCGATTCGTTATGAAATATTAAGCCGCTCAACTCATTGATTCGCGAGCCGACTCGACTCATTAGCAGTCCTATATATGCAAAATTAATTGTTACAACTCCTTATTCTCAAGAAAACCTTGATGATCGATCAATGCAAAAGCAATGTATCCGGTTTATGTGACTAATTATATTTGAACCATCCCGTTTATGTGACTAACTTAATTAACTTAATTGTAATTAAATTGTTACCTTAAGAGATGTTAATATCATTTAATGGGCACCCGGCACCGCTTATTTTCTCTCAAAGAGTATAAGCTCGTTGTAACATATTAGTTTCTTTTCGAACTACACAACTGTCAACTAAACATGTTAACAAAATGTACACTTAAAGACTTGGATTTTGTAGTTAGTGGTAAAAAAATAATAATAATAATAATTCGAGTATTTAAAAGTTTAGAATTAGAGAGAGAATTGAAAGAAGATAGCACGAATCTTATTTTTGCATTCTATTGAATCTTTCTGTATTGTATCGTTCACACAGAGAGTAAGATTTACAAATTATAAAATGCAGAAAAAATAATCACCGTAACTTAATTTTCAGTTCAATAATGGAAATGTACATTTATCATTTACAGCATTCCGAGTTCCGACTTTTGACCGAGCAACAAGCAAATTAAGGTCACAATTCAATCTGACAATGTTATGGCCAGCCAAAGTGGATCGCAATGCAACACCTAGTGCTAATACTAATAGTATATAAATAGGCTGACGAGAAGATCACGAAGTTGATCTGCATCCATCAGTTGGTTCATGAATCAAAATCATCATTCATCAAATTGTGTTGTGTCAACCAAAGTTCAGAGGTACATGCTCTTTGTGTAAATTTAAGGTGACAAAAATGTTTAACAAACAGGTATATATTCTTTAGAAATTGTAAAAAATTCATGGGATTTTACTATTTACATTTAAAATTGTGGAAGAAAATATTATCAACGGGAATGGAGAATGAACAAGAGTACTCAGTTCATTTGATTTCTTTTTGTCTTCCGTCACCTCATTAATAATAATAATAATAATAATAATAATAATAATAATAATAATAATAACAATAATAATAATAATAATAACAATAATAACAATAATAATAACAATAATAACAACAACAATAACAATAATAACAACAACAACAACAACAACAACAACATTAATTGAGCACAAGATAGAACAACTCTCCTGTGGATGAGAGCTCCATACATTGTTTTTTTGATAGCAACTCTCATGTGGAGGACAAGAAACAATTAATTAATTGTCCTTTAATTAGCTCTATACATTGATTTTTTGATATATAGCTTGATGTACAGAAGCTAGCTGTTACGAAATTTAGCTCCATATATACATTGACTGATTATATATAATTCAACTTAATATTCAAATTCAAATGAAAGATCGAAAGAGCACATCTTTGACAATTGTGGATGCTTACAACATTTTAATTTTATCAAGTAAAAAAAGTTAAGTACGTGCAAATTGAGTGAGGTGTATGATTAAAGATATCTATAGCTAGGTGGAATCAGAAACATGCATGATATATGATTTAATTAAGGCATATCTCCATCGATCCATCCAACGTGAGATAACGATCATAGGCATACACTGGTCAGAAATATGATTTATCAAAAGACGTACGTGCAAGATGAGATGCCATCATGCCAAGATTGACTGTATATATTGTATATATGGTTTGAAGATCTCCACGTACTTTTTGGTATTGTTTTTAAGAAACGCAAATTATGCAGTGATCATTGATTGAACAGTGAACACAATGAACAATCGGTAAATAATATTTAATTATCATAGATTCATAGTGGATTTGTGGTCTCTTTTGTTTTTTTTTTTTTTTATTATTATACATGTCAGTGCAATCGCCTTAATTATAAACTACCACATTATTCTACAAAGAAAAATGCATAATTGCTTAGCCAATATAAATATGAAGTGCAGTAGCAGTTGCAAATTTGCAATTGTATATAGAGTGAGTCTATGGTACTATGCATATCACGGGTTGTTACCGTGCTACGGCTCTATATTCGAGTTTTCAAATCCTAACGGTCGATCCGAACCGTTCATCTTGTTCTCCATATTAATATGTTTGGAGACCAAATTTTACATTTTTTTAAATTTTTTTTTACTATTTTTTTAGATATTTAGAAAATCACTTGATCTGAAATTTTTTTCAAAAAATGTAAAATTTGGTCTCCAAACACATATTAATATGGAGAACAAGATGAACGGTTTGGATCTACTCTCTAAGACATAGCACCTTTACTTCGTCTTAATTTCTTCTTCGGAGGCCTTGCCTTCGTACACTTCCGATAGTTAGGTTGTTAATTAGGTAAGGATGCCATTTTAATGTTCCAATACTAAGGTAAGGATGTCATTTGCTAATGCCAGAACAATATCACTGCTCCCTTGATGATTTGTTATCTAATGGGTGCTCATAACGGGAAACATGTTATGCATATGAACTGAGGTATATCATTGTTCATTTTTCTTGTTCTACATTTGAGATAACTAACTTATGGCTAATTTGTTGATTTCTTGCATTTCAACACAGATTGTGCATGTGAGGTGTTCGACGAACTATCTTATTGAAGGGTGAAAGATGGATGGTAGAGATGTTGCTGTGGACAGAATAAGTGATTTGCCCGACCCACTTTTAACACAAATACTCTCCTTGCTACCAACTAAAGAGGCTGTACACACATGCATATGCATTCTGTCCAAAAGATGGACAAATCTTTGGACTTCTATGGATACTCTCAACTTTGACCAACGTAAATCTGAATTTGACTGTGAGGAAAATTTTCTGCAGTTCGTTCATGGTGTACTAAATAGTAGAGGTTTCTCACCACTGGATAAATTTAGACTGTCATGGCGGTGTACAACTAGAACAAATCAGGGAGTTGTTGAGGAATGCATTAATGATGCAGTTGCATGCATGCCTCGGGTAATTGATATCTGCACGTATACGTGCATAACCTTCAACTTGGCTGATTCACTTTTCAATTGTGGGTCAGTAAAGGAGATGTCAATGTTCTCATTGTTTGGTGTACATACTTTTTGGCAACGTTAACCTAAATCTATAGACCTCCCTTCTCTTAATAAACCGGAGCTTGGTAATATGAAAATTAATAAGGGATGGTTTGATAAAAATGCTTTTATTGGGGTGCCCTGTCCTCGAAGAATTGGTCCTAAAGCATTGTTATTTGTTGATTAATGAGATTAACTCTAGTGTGCTGAAGAAATTGACTATAAAGGAGAGCTTGGAACTCGGGGATTTGAAGCTTGTCTTGAACTTCCATCATGTAATCTCTCTCTCTCTCTCTCTCTCTCTCTCTGTGTGTTGGGGAAAGGAGGGGTAGTATGCAAGATGCAGACCAATGATTGGTCGTTTGTGTGCACAAAATGTACAAGCAGCTTACTGTCTTACTATCTTGTTGCTGTCAGCTGTCATTAGACTTTCATTAGGATATATTGTTGCAACTATCTTACTAACTTTTTATTGTCCACCAAAGCAGAGTGAAGTTACTGAACAAGAAGTGTTCCTGGAAATTTTTTCATTTCGACATGAATTCCTTGAGATAGTGGAGATTAGGGTTCACAAGAAGAATGAATAAATGGTCAGTGAGGTGATCACGACTTTGGGTGTGCTTGTAAAGACCATAGAAAAAATTGAAATCCTGTTAGTTTGATGAACCAGTGATTGGAAGCTTTGTCTTTAGCTATCTAATTGTTCTTTTGTGGCTTTGTCCAAGGAACACGTAGCGCTTGTTGCTAGCTGTAGTTTCTGTTATAATCCTACTTTCTAGCTATGAGAAACCCAACCTATTTCAATTGTTCTTGTTTAGAGTTGTTGTGTTACATTTCATTTGAACATAATTTTGGGTGCATCTTTCTCTGGCTGTATGCATTATTTTGTTTATGTTTGAATAGACCCCATGCAGTATTACGTGTGCAATTTTTTACCAAACGTTTAGAGGCACACATGTTTATACTTTTTAATTCTTTTTATTTTTGTATTTATTGCACAATTCATCTTTTATTAGATTTACATTTATATTACTTTTCAAGTTTGTATAAATAACATGAGTTCACTATTCGATATGTTTGGTGCATGTGTTGGTGATCTTTTAACATTTTTTTGGTGCCTAAATATTCAGAAAAATTGGTACTATGAAGCACAAAAAAGGGGGTTTTCATGCATTTTGACATGTATTAGATGTCTTTTATGTTTCTATGGAAGCATAGATTCTGCATTAATATTACCGTTTGTGTTGCTATTAGGAACTTTGTTATGATGTTTTAATATCAGTAGGAAAATGTGTAGAGCAATTTGTGTGAAATCAATCTATCATTTATAGTATTTTGATTGACAATTATTATAACTTTTAACTTCCCTGAGAATACACTTCCAACCTTTAATTGATGTCCTTCGTAAGAAAATAACAAAAAAATTGTCTGTTAAAATTCATCAGACAGGCGACTGGATTGCCACCTGCCTGAATTGTAGTAGTGGAAGGTATAAGCAACTCACTGTTGATAAATCTTTATACAGGGCAAGAGAGGAAACATGCTCAAAATAATAAGCAAATACTCACATTGGAGATGCAACTCTTAAATTACCAGAGTTCACCAACAATATTCCAATTCTAACCTGAAGCAATGCTAATTGCTACCTAATTCAGATACACATCTCAAGCATTCCATGGATCTCTATACTACTCAGTATATAATCACTCGAAAACTCAGTATATTCATTCTAAGTATGCAAAATTACATGGCAGTCCTTGTAAAAAAACTAAAAGAAGTTGAATAAAATAATAACAAGAAGCAAAAAAAAGAAACTGACAATAAAGAAATACAAAAGTTACATGTCAGTTCCTGAAATTTTTGTTAACTTATTTATTCCTAAATATATGATTATAGGAGAAATAACTAATCGAACTTGGCGAATTATTCAGAATGTTTTCTTGTTTATTCGTATAATTGTATCCTTATTTTAGACGAGAATAACACAAGTAAAATTACATATAAGTGATTTTTAAAGTGTCAGTCTTCTAATTGTTATTTCGGTCTTTATTATTAATAGATATCAAAATTGACTATATATTGTATGAGAAACTAGTGTATTGTATCTGGGTTGTATGTTGGTTTAACTTTATAATGACTCTTATGTTTCCATATGAAACAGATTCTTATGTCTTTTTTACAAAAAAGAAAAAAGAAAAACTAGTGTACATAAAAAAAGTTTGATATACAATAGTATCGTCATTAAAATTATCACCTATACCGTCAATAAAATTAACATGGTATTAGTATTATCATCTAGATCATTGAATATAGGTGATATAAAACTAAGGTGCTCTTAAGCCCACAAAAGACCTTAAACTCCCCGAGCCATTTGATTTTTTTTTTAATCTAAAACCATAATTAGAAAAATTAAATTTAGAGAACCAATATATATATATATATATAGAGTAAAGCTAGCGTGTGACATGCTCACCAAGAAAGTTTGGTGAGCATAACTCCAAAAGTATATCGGATCGATGTCAAATGTCAAATCCAAACCGTTGAAATCCATGTACTTCATGAGTGATGAATATACATGCAAAATTTTGAAAGTTTCGAGTTTATTTGCTACACGGTCAAGTGGTCAAAGAAATAATAAAAATTGAATATATAAAATAACTTATAATAAAATGTTCATTTCTTTGACCACTTGACCGTGTAGCAAATAAACTCGAAACATTCAAAATTTTGCATATATATGCATCACTCATGAAGTACATGGATTTCAACGGTTTGGATTTGGCATTTGACGTCGATCCGATATACTTTTGAGTTATGCTCACCAAACTTTCTTGGTGAGCATGTCACACGCTAGCTTTACTCTATATATATATATATATTTTTACAAGACTATGAGTACTGAATAGATTCGGTACGTCTAAGGAGGTACCCAATAGTCTGTTCGGAATCCCCAGTTTTATCATTTTATTTGACACAATACCGCGAAAAAAAATTATGGCATGAGTACTGAATAAGCTATTGGGTACTCCTTGGAAGTGCGGAATGGTCTATTCGGTACTTATAATTTTTGTAAAAAAATAAAATTATGTTGGTTCCCTAAATTTTTTTTTTATTATAATTGTTCTTAAAAAAAAAATCCAAGCTCTTTGGTGAGCCTAACACAAAATCTATCGAATGAACTGCAAACGACGAATAAAAACTGTTAAAATTGATCTACTTCACATGCGATGCGTTTACATTTTACATTTAAAAAAAAACAAATTAATTTGGTATCAAGTTAAGTAATAACAAGAATTACTTCTTTTTTTTAAGTCTTGACTTGATACTAAATTAATTGAAAAGCTTATAACATTGACATGTAAACATATCGCTAGTTAAGTAGATATGTTTCAACATTTTGGATTCATCGTTTAAAATCATTCTGACAAATTATGAACTAAATTCACAAAAAAAAAATAATGAGCTTAAGAACACCGTAGTTCTATTCTAAATATTTATATTAACATTTATGTCATCTCAGAAACTACAAAATTTTCAACAATATTTAAACACACGACACATTGATCAAAATTCAAATTTCAAATTGATCACATTAGAGATAAAAAGTTAATTCTTAAATTTTTTAAATCAAAATGGTAAGTAGTTATGCTTTTAAGATTTGATTTACTGAAAGAATAATATTTTAATTTGAAATATAATGAATTGAATTAACAAATACGAATTTGATGGAATAATGTACACCTAAAAATTAAACTTTAGTCGATCGAGAGAGTAAAGACAAATTAACTATGTCTGGATTTTCAAAGTCGCGCAAAATTTAAAAACCGAATCCGAAGTTGTATAAAGGACGAAAGTACAATACTTTAATTTCTTTTTTTTCCCCTAACTCGTTAGATTTCAATTTGCATTGGTTACGAATAATTATATTTATAAACTCAAAATTGATCCTTTGAACAAAAGATGCAATATGCATCTAATTGTCAAAATTTTGTATCCTTTCAATTAAATTCAATTGCAGTTGTTGGTAACAAATTTAAATATGTAGTTTTTTTTAACCAAATCTATATCTCGAAATTTTTAAATATTTTGAACAAATTCACTCCTCATTAAGTGCTTTCTCTCAAGATACTTCCATTCCTTTTAAGTTTTTACTAAATGTTCTTTTATAGTAAGAATTATTGCTCACTCTCTCTCTCTCTCTTTTAAGGTCACTTGGCAATTGTTGATGAACCATAATTTGATGCATTATTTGACACACGGTTGAGCCCAAAATTTATCATAATTATCATGTTTTATTGCATTTTATTTATCATTTCGTTTAATTTTAGTTAATGTTAGTCAAGACACAAGATACTGCGCAAGTTGTTAATTATTGCAGGATTGGAGCACAAAACCGCACGATCTGCATGTGCGCAGAAGATCAATGTTATCAAGCCGAATGAAGAAACAAATGGAGGAGATCAATCTTTGAATTCTCACCAATTAAATTTGGCAATTTATTTAGCTAGCCGATTAATGCATGGATTTAGCATTCCATTTTGCTAGCGCTGCCAATTAAGGCATTTGGACAATTATGCATTTTTGGAATTTTGCATACTGGCGCATATTGGCTGTAGCTACCGTGCTACGAAACCAACGCTCGACTCAACCTTTTAAATGTGATTTAAATTTTATTCGGAGTCGCCACCCGTAATGCAACGGGAAATATACAATCTAATTTATTTTATGCCCATGGATAAGCTAGGTTCGTGTCTTGGTTATGAATGTGGAAGGTGTTAGGCACCACACTCACCCGATCAATTGGTCTCTACTAATTCTAGCTTTCAAAAATTTATTTCAACGATAATGTATATTACAAAATGAGATAAGCAAGTTTGACAAACAACAATAAAAAGAAGGAAGAAAGAAGAAAAAAACAGAAATAAAGCAACTAAGAGAGAAAAAAATTTCAAGCCACAATGGTCTTCATTCTCGTTATTAGCACGTCATGATAATTTCTTCGATGGCTTGGATGGATGGTTTTAGTATTTTGAGAACTTGGTTAATGGAATAACATAACAAGGATGTCACTCATGATTTTTGAGGGTCATTATGTTAGGGTTTCATGAGGACATTTGTGGAAAAACTATTTTTCTTCCTTGCTGTTTTTTTCTGTGGGCTGAATTATGGACGTTTTGCTCTCTTTTTGTGCTTTGGATGCTCTAACCAACCATGAAGATGAAGTGAAGATGTAAAGGGCTATTTATAGGTGGAGTTGGAAGCCATTTGAAGCTTAAAATCATGCTTAATCTGCTTCAAGAAGCCATGCCCCACAGCTGATCCTGTTTTGAACAGATTTGACTAGAATTAGAAAAAGGCTGTGAAAACACTGAAATATAATGATTATAATGCAGGAGAAAAATCCAAACAATGTATACAGGTACTTAGTTGGTTTTTCTTAATTTTAATGGCCATTTTGCACACTTTAATCATGTTTTTTTTTACCAAGAACAAGTGGAAATTAAAGTACAGCAGCTGGAATCCTGTTGTTCATTTCAGAGATTTGTACTTATTTTAGGTGATTTTCAAGAAGATAAAAAGCTGAAAAGTTGCTGCAAAGATATGACCATACTATATATTTTTAATATACATAAATTTGCTAATTATATTGTCCTTAATATCATTTTTCCACTGCTCAATTTGGTGCTGAAATTTTGCTGCTGCTGAATTTTTTCCTTTGCTAGTTTTTTTTTTTCTTTTTTTTTTTTTCTTATGTATGGAATAAAATCAGAAAATTGTTCTTGAGATTTGAAAATAGAGGTAGATAATTTAGGATTTTATTATTTGAGATCTCATGTAGATAGTTTTTATATAAAGTAAGAAGTTTGTTTTGGTCTTAAGTTGGATGGTTACAAGCTGATGTTCATTGTACTGATATGTACTTGAGATGTTTGGAGTGGATCATCTAGCTTGCAGTAGCAGGTGTATCCAAAGGATACCCACAAAGTTGATTGGCATACTTTTAAAATGTTACACGAGTTCAAATAAATATAAACCACCTACTTACTCTAGCAAGTTTTTATTACACGTATGGTTTCCATTATATTTAACTAGTATGTTATGTATAGGTTCGTTGATAATGGCACAAAGCTAATAATAACACAAATAACTAAGCACTAAATGAGCACCATATATATTTTATATGCTTCAATACGATGTTTGTCATGATTTACTAAAAATAGTGGATCCCTAGCTTCTTTCACTCGAAAATCATTTTGTTTAAACGAAAAGAGAGATGTTTTATGCTAATAAATATGAGTACATTAATTTATTAATTTTTCTAAGATGCAGAAGTATGAAAAGTTCAAGCACACACTGACGGGAACACAAAAAAGAAAAATTCAGACGCGAGTCGACACCAGTTTGAAAAGAAATTAGATGCAAGAATCTTGTTGTAGTTTTTTCCTTTTTATTTTTTTATTTTTATTTTTTTATTATTATTGATTATAAAATAACAAACATGCTGAATTTTAGAGGAAGATATCTCAGATACTACAAGAATTAATAGCATAGCCTTGCTAATTAAATTGTCACGATACCTGATTCAAAGTAGCAAATTATGAGGTAATCGAAGTACATATCTAGGATAAAATAAGGTTGCACCTTTGATTATAGATAAACATGAGTAACAGATTTGAGTCTCCCACACATATAAATATATTTTTATGATGATATCATATTTATTTGTGATTAACTTGCAACGAATTGGCCAGTAGCTTTTCTCTTCTAAGAATTCTTCATAAAAACCAATAAATATATTAATTCAATTAATATCTAAGAACTATGCCATGTGGAATAGGCAAAAATCTTGCTGATATGTCAAGTACAAGTTGGTCTTTTGACTTGGCATGGGATGGGAAGCTAGAATCTAGCTGAAAATGAGTTGCAAGTTGTTCTTTGGCTGATTTTGCCACTTGCACAAGTGATGTGAATATAAATTTTATAATCATGACTTGTTATGTTGCTACTAAATCCATTTGGAACTTTTCTGAAATTTTTTTTTTTTTAAGTGTAATCATGCTCAAAGCTTATGAAGATATATTTTTCTGAATTTTTGTGACATTAAAATATATTTGCTAATTCTAGAATCATTTAAGTAAAGTGACTTGTGCACTAAATACTATCATTTCCATATTAAAAAGCTTTATTTTGGAGACGAAAACATATGCTTGATATAAATGGTAATGTCTTGCAAAATAAATCATGGGTTCTAAGAATTCACATATTTTAAAAAAAAATTATTCTGATGGTTCGTAATTCTTTTGAAAATAACACTGCTAGGATATGGTTACATATCTTAAAAGACTTTTTTGATTTTTGCTATATATGCTAAAAGATAAAACATGGCCTGATTTTGAATGCAGAACAACATTAATATTATACGTGAGGCAATAATATAAAACGAGTAATGAGGGTGATATTCGAAAAACAAGCACGTTGACGATATGACCTTTATTTCTTTTTACGACAAGTAATTGCTTAGAATTTTGGGTACGTGGTAATTAATATGCATAATAGTTTTACCTATGTTTCGCTAAGTGCAACTTGTTACGTTAAGAAAATTTTTATAATAGAAAAATAATAATAATAATGAGAATGTTTAAAACATAATAAAAAAAAATATATATATTTTGTTGTTGAACTAGGAGTTGAAGATTAAAACAATTATAACATAACATTAGTCTGAAATTTCGAAACAGTCAGACTTAATCAAATCTTGAAATTTATACCTTACATAAATTAAAGATTTATGAAGAAATATGGAGATTTTTATATACATATCTATATATGTATATTCTTCTTTTAGTAATATCAAACAAGTGGAGGGTCTATTTTGAAAAATGTCCAAAATGCATGTAAACAATTCAACCCTCTCTCTCCCTTCGTTGCTCCCTTGTGTGTTTGCTGCCAAAAGAAAGAGAAGGAGAGATCATCTCTTCTCTCTCAAAAATCCACCAAGAAACCTTGAGAAATTGAAGAAAAGAATGGAAATTGTTGAGAATCTCTCATTCTAGTGGCCATTTAGCTTCCCCATTGGTACTCCCTTTCTCTCCTCTCTCATCAAAAATCTGAATTTTATCTCTATTGCTAGGGTTTTGCTCAAATCTGAAATGTTTGTATAAATGATGAGTAATCTATCTCCATTATGCTTCTAGGTTGTTAATTTAGTGATTCTCTTCTCAATTCTATCTTAATCTTGATTTTCTATCTAGGGTTTGGTTCAAATCCGAAAATTAGAGAAATATTTTGATTTGTCTAGTCTAATCCAACAAACAAAGGTGTTGATTGGTAAGTTCTTCTCTCACTCTCTTAATATCTGAAATTAATTTGGTGTTGATCTCTTTTCTTTGTTCCCTCTTTTGTGTATGGTGATAGTTAAACAAAGTCATAATATTTTTGAGGAAGTGCTAATATTGTCTCTGAAAGGCTTAATATTTATTGAGTATGGTGATAATTAAACAAAGTCATAATATTTTTGAGGAAGTGCTAATATTGTCTCCGAAAGGCTTAATATTTATTGAGTATGGTGATAATTAAACAAAGTCATAATATTTTTGAGGAAGTGCTAATATTGTCTCCGAAAGGCTTAATATTTATTGTGTATGGTGATAATTAAACAAAGTCATAATATTTTGATGAAGTGCTAATATTGTCTTCGAAAGGCTTAATATTTATTGAGAAAGGCTTGATCACTTATTCCAAAATGGATTATCTTAAGGAAAGTATATAGAAAATAATATCACTCAAGTAAGCATATCAATCGTCGAACAAATATTGAATTAAGTATATATGTTAATATAGGTGTAGGCTCGGTTGAGCAAGATTTTGCGGGATCTTTCGAGACGTCCGAACTATAAGTGCGAGATACGCTTTTCATAACCAGGTGCGGGGTTTCTGGACTTGTTTGATATTTTATATTCAGAATTAAACTGTGTTTTGATTGACATGTTGATTATTGATTGAATTGCATTATCGGATTGTGTTGCATATGCATTGCATTGCCCAAATAAGTGAAACTTGAATTGTTTTATCTGATTGATTTGCATGCTGGTATGGTTATTAATTGTGTTGATCTGAATGATCTGATTTTGGAATTAAAGTCACCGTGCTTCATATCACCATTGGTTGGTGGATATGGTATTATTGTTATCCACCGTGATGACGTTACCCAGGGGGTGAAATCGGATTTGTCAAAGTCTCTGCAGAGACTTTGATGCCCAGTGTTCTAAAGCTTTAGATCGTCTGGCCCTCGGCAGTTCCCAGTACCGGTTGGGACGAGGGGTAAGTGACTTTGTATTATGATTGTGGTTATATGTGACTTGTGCATCAGAGGCATTACCCAGGGGGTAATGCATTTGGATGGTCAATTTGCTTTATATGGATTTTCTGGATGTGAATTGAAACCAGACTTTTAATTAAACGGTTAGGCCTGTAACTACAGACGAGTGTCATGAGAAAAGGTTTTACCTGGCGCAGCCGTCTGTAGGTGTCTGTAACCCTACAGATGAGAGGGAACGAATTGGGGTCCAGATTGGTGGAACATTTGTAGTTACTACCAGATATTCTGAAACCGAGTTAAACCAAATATTGTGTGATTGAATTTCATCTTGACAATTCTGAATTGTGATTTCATTTGGATGTATGTTGTTGGATTTATGCATTCTTGTTTATATATGGTTATAAACTGATAGGAGCTTTATTTGTGTTTTATTTTTGAATATAATCTGTGATTGCAAGTCCAGGAACGATTTGTGGCAATTTATCGCACTGAGAATTTATTTCTCATCCCCTCTTTTGGGTAAATTTTTCAGGTGCTGGTTCGGCTGATCCGGGAGAGGCACGAGGTCGGTAGGCCCTGGTTTCACCGCTGCCTAGCTTGTCTGGTATTGTGACATTAGAGATTATGTATATAGTTATGTTTTGGTTATATATATATATATTCTCTATGTCATTTTGTGATGCGTATCCATCGAGATACGGGTTTTGTATACTGTAACCTGACCAGCTGGGATTTGTGATCTGTTTATGTTATTTATTGGTTTTGTTTGCACGTTATGTTTTACTTTCTATCATATCGTAATTGCCTAGTAGGTATACGGGCAACCGTATGCCTACGGCAGGAGCATCTGTCACGCCTCGTGGGCCTCGGGGTGTGACAGGTCTTCCTCTGGTGGTATCAGAGCATGGTTTAAAACCCGAACCAGACTTGTTTGGATACGAGAGTGATATGCGTATTAATGGGATCGTCGCGATTATACGAATATTGTATAATAAGAAAATAATATAGAATGTTATAAACTAACTTTGTTTATTCAGAAAATGGAAACACGCCGAGGCAGAGGTAGACCTCGGAGGAATCCTGAACCTAACCCGGAATTAGTGATCGAGCCAGCTGGAGGAGCTGGAGGAGCGGGAGGACCGGATAGAGATCATAATCTGGATGAGAGATTGATTGCGGCCTACGAGAGGGGTCGCCAAGCTGAAAGGCGAGATGCAATACCGGTAGCTCACGGAGATGCTCATGAGGATTTCAGAAAGCTGTACGATGCATTTATGCGTTTGAACCCACCGCACTTTGATGGAACCGGTGGTTATGCAGTAGCAGAGGAATGGTTGGCACAAATTAATTCAAAGCTGGTTCTATGCCGTGCACCGGAAGAAGATAATGTGGAACTAGCGGAACAGCAACTGGCAGGTGACGCAAGGTTCTGGTGGGACGGGGCCCGACGCAGTTATGTCGGGGAGGAAGCCAAGATACCTTGGGAATGGTTTGAACAGCAGTTCAATCGACGCTTTCTGAGCAATATTCAGCGTGAAGCGCTGAGAAGAAAGTTCTTGGAGTTGAGGCAAAATGGGCGTCCGGTGATGGAATACAATAGTGAATTTCTGGCTTTGTCGCGCTATGCTTCGGATGTACGAAATGATGTAGAGAGGTATAATAGGCAATACTTGGATGGTTTGGATGGAAATATTTCAATGATTGTTGATACTCCAACTGCTACGGAGTTGCAATCTATGATGGATCATGCGGAACAGGTAGAGATGCATGGTAAGAGGAGGAAAGAGCAATTGATTGAGAGAAATGTAAAACAGAAGGAGACTCAGAGTGGGCAGATGTCGAGGTCGAGGGGAGGACCATCAATTGTTAGACCCCTCGGCCGAGTATGGCGCCGAGACCCCCGTTCAGACAGACCTCTATGCCGGGTTTTAGACCGGTGATGCCTTCGCAGTGGTGCCGATCGTGCAATCAAGCGCACGACGAGGTTGATTGTAGGCGCAAGACTAATACTTGTTTCGTGTGTGGCAGCGCGGGACATTGGGCGCGGGAATGCCCGAATGCGCTTATGAGGATGCGAGGTGCTAGCAGCGCGGCGCGCCGACGGGACGCGGCGCATTTCAAGCTAGCGGGGCTAACGCTAGCAGGGCTAGCAGCGCCGGTAGCGTCGGCAGGGTGGCGGCGCATGCGCTTAACATTGCTGGAACTTCGCGCAACGCTGCAACTGCGCTGGGAGATGGCCGGACTGATGTCATGACAGGTATACTCTCTATATCTGATCATGATGCGTACTGTTTGATAGATACGGGATGCAGCCATTCTATTGTGTCGAGGGAGTTGATAGAAAAACAGGGTTGGCCAATCGAGAAAAGTAACCAAATTTTAAATGTTCAAACTCCATTCGGATCCACTGATCAAGAAATCACCATATGCCGAAACCGAATAGTTAAAGTAGATGGGAGGGAATTCGAGACGGATTTGCTGGTTATGGATATTTCCGGGTATGATGTATTGCTTGGAATGGATTGGTTAACAAGGCACGCAGCGACTATTGATTGTCCGCACCGTCGGATTCATTTTGCGAATTCAAGAGGTATGTCATGTGTTCTAAATTGTAGAGAACTTGGGAAATTAACAACTTGTGTTTCAGCCGTAGAAATGAGGCGGCTAATAGAATCAGGGTGTGATGCTTATTTGGTGGCCGTGGTTTATGCGGCTGCGGCAGTTCCAGAGATCAGTGCTATACCGGTAGTTTCAGAATTTGTGGATGTATTTCCAGAAGAGATTGTGGGGTTGCCACTTGAGCGAGAAGTGGAGTTCGGTATCGAATTGGTACCGGGCACAACACCGATTTCAAAGGCACCGTATCGAATGGCACCGGCAGAACTAAAGGAACTCAAATCACAGCTTGAGGACATGTTAGAAAGCGGATTTATCAGACCTAGCACATCACCTTGGGGCGCTCCTGTGTTATTTGTCAAGAAGAAAGACGGGACATTGCGGTTGTGTATTGATTACCGCGAGTTAAACAAGGTAACAATTAAAAACAAATACCCGTTACCTCGGATTGACGATCTGTTTGATCAGTTGCAGGGTTCTTCGATTTATTCGAAGATCGATTTGAGAACATGGTACCATCAGTTGAGGATTCGGCCGAGTGACGTGGATAAGACAGCATTCCGTACGCGGTACGGGCATTATGAATACTTGGTCATGCCGTTTGGGCTAACGAACGCTCCAGCAGCATTCATGGATTTGATGCACCGAGTATTCCACGACCTATTGGACTCGACAGTGGTGATTTTCATTGATGACATACTGATATACTCGAAGTCGCGAGAAGAACATGAGGTACATCTCCGAATAGTATTGCAGAGATTGCGTGAACATCAGTTATTTGCGAAGCTTTCGAAATGTGAGTTTTGGTTAAATGAAGTGACTTTTCTGGGGCATGTAGTTTTCGGAGAAGGATTAGCGGTGGATCCCGAAAAGATTCGGGCAGTTACTGAATGGAAGAGGCCGGAAAAAGTTACTGAAATTCGCAGCTTTCTGGGGTTAGCCGGGTACTACAGGAGATTTGTACTCGGGTTTTCGCGGTTAGCCGCGCCACTTACAAAATTGTTGCATAAAGGCGTGAAATTCGATTGGGGTACCGCGCAAAATAAAAGTTTTGAGGAATTGAAGAGTCGGCTGGTATCCGCACCAGTCCTTGCTATGCCGACTGCTGATAAAGAGTACACGGTTTATACCGATGCATCTCGATCGGGTTTGGGTTGCGTATTGATGCAAGATGATCATGTAATTGCCTACGCATCTCGGCAATTGCGACCGCACGAGCAAAACTACCCGACACATAACTTGGAATTAGCGGCGGTGATATTTGCACCAAAGATTTGGCGGCATTATCTGTATGGTGTGAAATGCCGCATCTATACTGATCATCAAAGTCTAAAATACATTTTCACGCAAAAAGAGCTAAATTTGAGGCAAAGGAGGTGGTTAGAGTTGATGAAAGACTACGACTTGGATATCCAGTATCATGCAGGAAAAGCGAACAGTGTAGCAGATGCGTTAAGCAGAAAGAGTCAGGTAAACCTGGCGTTGGTAATTACAAGTGAAGCGCATCTTCTTGAGGAAATGCGCAGGTTGGAAATACATGTTAGCGCATCGCGCGAATTAGCGTTGGAAGTGGCATCTAAGTGTAATAGAAGTGAGGTTGGAACTAGCGCAACTGCAATTGCGTCGGTTGTGCTAGCAGCGGTTGAGATCCGATCGGAGTCACACGAACAAATTCGTGCAGCGCAACAGAATGATCCGAGATGTCAGAAATTCAAATTGCACTATGAGTCAAATGCAGATTCACCGTTTCAAATTCAAGGAGATGGCATCTTGCGGTTTCACGATCGCATCTGTGTACCAAGTGATTCAGAATTGAAAGATCTGATTTTGTCAGAGGCGCACGATTCGGGATACGCTATCCATCCGGGAGAAGTAAAAATGTATCAAGATCTAAAGAAGTATTTTTGGTGGCCTAAAATGAAGCGAGAAGTGCAAAGGTACGTTGAAAAATGCCAAATATGTCAGCAAGTTAAAGCGGATCGGCAGAGAAAAGCAGGATTGCTAAGACCTCTGGAGATACCTACAAGGAAATTTGAATCAATCACAATGGATTTCGTAAGTGGATTTCCGAGGACGGTTGGAAGGTATAATACCGTTTGGGTAATTGTGGATCGGCTGACGAAGATAGCGCATTTCATTCCGCTTCGAATTGAGACATCTGGGCAAGAATTGGCGGAATTGTTTCTGAAATATCAGTTTAAATACCATGGTTGCTCGCGCAATATCATTTCTGACCGAGATCCTCGATTTACTTCTCATTTCTGGGAGAGTTTTCAAGAGACAATGGGTACCAAGTTGAGATTCAGCACCGCGCACCATCCGCAGACTGACGGTCAGTCTGAGCGCACTATTCAGACGATGGAAGACATGTTGCGCTCCTGCGCGCTAAGTTTACAAGGTTCGTGGGTTGATCATTTGTATCTGGTGGAGTTTGCGTATAACAACAGTTATCATTCGAGTATTGGTATGTCACCGCAAGAGGCGCTGACAGGGCAGCAGTGTCGTACTCCGCTGTGGTGGGGACCAGCGGGTACATATCCACCTACAGGGCCGCAAATGTTAGAAGAAATTTCTGAGAAAATGAAGATGGTTCTGAGTCGGCTCAAGTCGGCTCAAGAGAGACAAAGGAAATACGCTGATATTCATCGAAGACCGTTGGAATTCCAAGAAAGTGATCATGTTTGGCTTCGAGTTTCGCCTGTCAGAGGCGTGCATCGATTTGGTGTTTCGGGCAAGTTGAGTCCCCGATACATTGGGCCGTTTCAGATTTGGCGACGAGTTGGGCCGGTAGCATACGAGCTTGCGCTACCACCAGCGCTGGACCGGGTTCATCCGGTATTTCATGTTTCACAGTTGCACCGATATGTGCGAGATCCATCGCATTGTATTGATCATTCGGGTTTACACGTGCAAGATGATCTGACCTATCAAGAAGAACCAATGCAGATATTGGACCGAAAAGAACAACGGCTTCGAAGTAAGGTGATCAGGCTCGTGTTAGTTAAATGGGGACGGCATTCCGATAAGGAAGCAACGTGGGAACTCGAGGAGAGTATCCGAGAAAAATATCCAGAGTTATTCGACAATTCAGGTACGTAATCAAGTTCAGCGGACTGAACTTTAATTTAAGGGGGGGAGAAATGTTACGTTAAGAAAATTTTTATAATAGAAAAATAATAATAATAATGAGAATGTTTAAAACATAATAAAAATATATATATATATTTTGTTGTTGAACTAGGAGTTGAAGATTAAAACAATTATAACATAACATTAGTCTGAAATTTCGAAACAGTCAGACTTAATCAAATCTTGAAATTTATACCTTACATAAATTAAAGATTTATTAAGAATATGGAGATTTTTATATACATATCTATATATGTATATTCTTCTTTTAGTAATATCAAACAAGTGGAGGGTCTATTTTGAAAAATGTCCAAAATGCATGTAAACAATTCAACCCTCTCTCTCCCTTCGTTGCTCCCTTGTGTGTTTGCTGCCAAAAGAAAGAGAAGGAGAGATCATCTCTTCTCTCTCAAAAATCCACCAAGAAACCTTGAGAAATTGAAGAAAAGAATGGAAATTGTTGAGAATCTCTCATTCTAGTGGCCATTTAGCTTCCCCATTGGTACTCCCTTTCTCTCCTCTCTCATCAAAAATCTGAATTTTATCTCTATTGCTAGGGTTTTGCTCAAATCTGAAATGTTTGTATAAATGATGAGTAATCTATCTCCATTATGCTTCTAGGTTGTTAATTTAGTGATTCTCTTCTCAATTCTATCTTAATCTTGATTTTCTATCTAGGGTTTGGTTCAAATCCGAAAATTAGAGAAATATTTTGATTTGTCTAGTCTAATCCAACAAACAAAGGTGTTGATTGGTAAGTTCTTCTCTCACTCTCTTAATATCTGAAATTAATTTGGTGTTGATCTCTTTTCTTTGTTCCCTCTTTTGTGTATGGTGATAGTTAAACAAAGTCATAATATTTTTGAGGAAGTGCTAATATTGTCTCGGAAAGGCTTAATATTTATTGAGTATGGTGATAATTAAACAAAGTCATAATATTTTTGAGGAAGTGCTAATATTGTCTCCGAAAGGCTTAATATTTATTGAGTATGGTGATAATTAAACAAAGTCATAATATTTTTGAGGAAGTGCTAATATTGTCTCCGAAAGGCTTAATATTTATTGTGTATGGTGATAATTAAACAAAGTCATAATATTTTGATGAAGTGCTAATATTGTCTTCGAAAGGCTTAATATTTATTGAGAAAGGCTTGATCACTTATTCCAAAATGGATTATCTTAAGGAAAGTATATAGAAAATAATATCACTCAAGTAAGCATATCAATCGTCGAACAAATATTGAATTAAGTATATATGTTAATATAGGTGTAGGCTCGGTTGAGCAAGATTTTGCGGGATCTTTCGAGACGTCCGAACTATAAGTGCGAGATACGCTTTTCATAACCAGGTGCGGGGTTTCTGGACTTGTTTGATATTTTATATTCAGAATTAAACTGTGTTTCGATTGACATGTTGATTATTGATTGAATTGCATTATCGGATTGTGTTGCATATGCATTGCATTGCCCAAATAAGTGAAACTTGAATTGTTTTATCTGATTGATTTGCATGCTGGTATGGTTATTAATTGTGTTGATCTGAATGATCTGATTTTGGAATTAAAGTCACCGTGCTTCATATCACCATTGGTTGGTGGATATGGTATTATTGTTATCCACCGTGATGACGTTACCCAGGGGGTGAAATCGGATTTGTCAAAGTCTCTGCAGAGACTTTGATGCCCAGTGTTCTAAAGCTTTAGATCGTCTGGCCCTCGGCAGTTCCCAGTACCGGTTGGGACGAGGGGTAAGTGACTTTGTATTATGATTGTGGTTATATGTGACTTGTGCATCAGAGGCATTACCCAGGGGGTAATGCATTTGGATGGTCAATTTGCTTTATATGGATTTTCTGGATGTGAATTGAAACCAGACTTTTAATTAAACGGTTAGGCCTGTAACTACAGACGAGTGTCATGAGAAAAGGTTTTACCTGGCGCAGCCGTCTGTAGGTGTCTGTAACCCTACAGATGAGAGGGAACGAATTGGGGTCCAGATTGGTGGAACATTTGTAGTTACTACCAGATATTCTGAAACCGAGTTAAACCAAATATTGTGTGATTGAATTTCATCTTGACAATTCTGAATTGTGATTTCATTTGGATGTATGTTGTTGGATTTATGCATTCTTGTTTATATATGGTTATAAACTGATAGGAGCTTTATTTGTGTTTTATTTTTGAATATAATCTGTGATTGCAAGTCCAGGAACGATTTGTGGCAATTTATCGCACTGAGGATTTATTTCTCATCCCCTCTTTTGGGTAAATTTTTCAGGTGCTGGTTCGGCTGATCCGGGAGAGGCACGAGGTCGGTAGGCCCTGGTTTCACCGCTGCCTAGCTTGTCTGGTATTGTGACATTAGAGATTATGTATATAGTTATGTTTTGGTTATATATATATATATTCTCTATGTCATTTTGTGATGCGTATCCATCGAGATACGGGTTTTGTATACTGTAACCTGACCAGCTGGGATTTGTGATCTGTTTATGTTATTTATTGGTTTTGTTTGCGCGTTATGTTTTACTTTCTATCATATCGTAATTGCCTAGTAGGTATACGGACAACCGTATGCCTACGGCAGGAGCATCTGTCACGCCTCGTGGGCCTCGGGGTGTGACACAACTCGTCGAGACTATCAAAACAAATTAATTTGTTGATCCTTAATTATTCTTATTTTCGACATATTTAGCTTAACTTTTAGAAGATGATGCAAGAAAGAAATATATTTTATAAAATTCTTAATCTTAGTCATGTATTATCACATTTTACCCAAGTGCTAGTATTTCTCTTAGGTTAAGAAGGAAATATCGTACTACATGTTTAGATAGATTATCAAAGCGAGGGTTGAATACTCGTTCCCGTCATAACAGATAAGGTGATACTTGCTCAGAACTAGTGTTCCAGACTATCGAATATTTGTTCAGGCTTGAACGATGCATTTCACATTTTAAGCTAAGATTAGCAAATTAAATAACTAATTCATATCATAATTTTGATATCTTATCTTAATTTTGCGAGATAATATTGTTTTTTGAAACATGTTTTTCCCACCCTATATATATTTTTTTTTGGATTTTATCTTAATTTTGCCAGGTGCTACATACTACTAGAATTTATCTTAAAATCGTGGATAGGAAACTATCGGTAATAATCATCATTAACGTGGATATAATTATTTTTTGAAGTATCTTTCATACTATTCTCATGCTGAATTTTGTTCAACCAATAGTACACATCTTCAGTTCGAAACTTGGCAGTAAAAATGATGCTTAAAAAAATTGATTGCAAAGCGTACCTCATTTTACAAGTGCATGGAAATAACATTCTTCATTTTTCTTGAATTTTCCAACTTGCGCTTGGTGCAAGAACACATTTTTTTTATTGTCAAGATTACACAATTTAGGGTGTCTACATTGGCCCATTTAATTTCTTACCAAAGATTTTATTTGGAGAGGTGATATATTCGGCTCTAGGAAATTGGAAGGTATCAGGTCACTTTAGCATTTTTTAATTCTCATTGCTTGTAATTTTTGGGACTCGGCCAGAGGAACTAGGGGGAAGAACAATTCATTTCGCTAATTGGAGTCAGAGGCAAATCGAAGGAAGAGAGAACTGCACTGGATTAAGGGAGCCCTTATTCTTCTCTTTTTCTTTTATTTTTCTGATTTTAATGGAATCAAATATGATTTGTGCTTGTGTTGAAAGTATGCTTGGCTAAACATTTTATCTAGGAATATGAGAGTAACTTGATACTTTTGTTATGTTAATTTAGTTGTTTGAATTTTATTTGTGGTTGTGATGTTGATTTATTTATGAATGCTTGAATGGTTTGTTTAGTTATTTCTTATTTTATTAAGGGATCCGCTAATAATAAATTGAGACCGAAATGAGAAATTTATATTAGAAGTACTTTTTAAAATAGCGATAGTTATGCAAACAATATTAGGTAAATTTGGTGATGGACCGAAAAGAGAAATTGAATTACTAGAACAACATAAATAAACTTAAGTACTTGGAGCTACAAAAGTAGTCCAAAAGGCTTTTGGGGAAAAACACGGGTTATCAAATAGCTTAATGAGTTTAGATTAAAACTGGTAAGCCACGAACGTAGGAGACCTATTTAATCTAGATACGGTGCGAAGCCACGAAAGTGGATAAACATCTACCTTAGGATAACACCCCCTCAATAATTGCAACCCAAATATTAGAAGAAAGAAATACATAATTAAAAGTATCATAGTGAAACCATAACCCTAGATATTCATTCCCTCTGATATTTCTCATCATTTTCTGTTTCTGGAATTTATTCTGCATTCTGTTAATTCAAGTTGCATTTAGATAATTCAATCTGCATTTTGTCTGGAATTCAGGCTGAGGTTCTGAAATTTAGTCTGCATTAGTTTATAATTCATTATGCATTTAGTTAATTCATTCAGCATTTTTATAATTTAGTTTAAAAGAAAACCACTCAATATTTGTTTGTCCAGATTACTGAAAATCGGAAAACCAGTACTTACAATACCTCTCTGTGGTTCGATACCCAAATTACTAAGCGATAAGGTCATGCTCTTGTGACCGAATTGTATTAGGATTAGGGATTAATGGTTAAGCTACCAAAATCACATCAATTGTTCGCTGACATTAATTTGTATTAAGATAAAAAAAGCCGTACAAATTTGTTTATTACAACACGCCCCTCTCTCTATTCCTACCAAATAAACATCATTGATGCATGTAAGTTCGTTCAACGCAAAATGTATAGAAGAATATTTAATTATAAAGACAAAGATCATGAGAATAAATTTCAGAAAATAGAATCACGCACGAGCAGAATATAAATTATGGTCAAATAATTTTTGCCTTCAAAGACTGACAACAACAAATGAGAAAATACCTATCGTACATATTACACTATACAAATTAATTTTATAGATTAATAAAATTTCTCATCCAAATATAATAAAACTATTTATTTTATCAATAAACGACCAAATATTTGCTTTATGAAAAAAAATACACAACATCCCAAAATTAAAAAAAATATGTAAGGAACTTGGATTGTACTGATACATATAAATAGTTATTTCCATATGTCAAAATGTCAAATAGAGGGGAAAAACTGTAACATTTGGTCCTATATGGACTCGAAATTTTGAAGGACTGAATAAAGAAAGTGAAATTAAAATAATCCAAAATAAAAATCTTAACGAAATTTATAAAAATTGTAGGATTAGTGAAATAAAATTGAGCTGAATTAGGTGGCTTGCTCTACACGCAAAGGGCTGTCGCTGGCGCTGTCGAATCATCATCAAATAAAAAAATGATCCATATAGAATGTACCGGTACCTTTAATATGCGTGCAGAACCAGATGGAACGGTCTAGATCTAAACTCAAAATTTATGTCTTGCCGATTCTGCTCCACTCTCTCTTCTCAGCTCCTCCATTCCAAATTTTTGTCTAACTCAGAATCTTTTTCATATCTTAGTAAATCCATCATCAAAGATTATTTCCATTTTGTAGCCCCGCTCCTCTTTAATGCCATTTAGTTCCGTTGAAAGAGCGAGGTAGAGAGAGAGAGCAGGAGAGCGTGCCTCTGTCTTACGCCTCTCCTCTCGCGCCAAGCCTCCGCCTCTCATACACCGAACTACCCTAAACCGCAACTTCACTTCCTTTTGGAGGGACAAAGCGTGAGCGAGAGCGCAAGAGAGATCGGGGAAGACACTACAACAAAATGGGGTTATACCGGCGCTGAGTAAACTCACCGACGACAGTGTGCTCAGTTACATTGAGCAGGTACAACAACTAATTTTAGATATTCGATTGTCTCTAATTTTGAAATTGGATGTACAATGTAGCTTAATCGGTGAAGTTTTTTCTTTTAGTCCAAATTAGTTGCTCCGCTTTTTTGTTTTTTTTTTAGATCTGGGAAAACCTTTCCTTGGGAATGAAAAGAATTAAACGAGTATGTTTAATTGAAAATGTAGGAAGGCTCTGGACTAATCAAACTCATTTCACATTTTGCTATTCTCTTAATTTAAAATACAAAGCATGTTAAACCCACTGACAGCCTAATTTCACTCTATTTGAATCTAATTTGGAAAGTACCTTCTTCGAGATGGTCATGTGACAAACTATTTAAGAATAGATTTCTCATATTATTTTCCCTTTCTTAATTACAGTCTCTGGGTTCATGGAATCCAACAAGGTCACATAGCTTTGAAGGCCTAACAGCCATCGAACTTACCGGCTCAGACCAACCGGGCCTCTTTTCTGAAGTGTTTGCTGTGCGGACTGACTTTGAGTGTAACGTGGTTGATGCACGTGTGTGGACCCACAAAGGCCGCATTGCTTGCTTGCTTGCGGGCCAGGGCCCCACACAGCACAGCTGACATTCCTTGGGTTGCGCTCATTGGGCAGTCTGTTTCGATCGCCTCAGCACAATCAGGCGGCTCAGATGGGGCTGAAAATTCTCTAGAAACTGCCTGGCGGGCCGAGAGCGTGAGTCTGAAATCAATTTTGAGCGGGGCCCCACCAAGCAAGCTAGGGAGAGTGGCATTGGTGGATGTGTAGGGGAAGCAGATAAGGAACCGGGTGAATGTCAGGCTTCCAAATGTGCTCACTGGGTATGTTTCTTTATTAGTAAATGCAAGTTGAAAATAAGAAGAAATTTGCTTGACACTAGTTAGTTTGTCTGATTTCCCTCCTTGTTAGGAGTAGGTATGTTCATTGGGTCAGTTCTGTTAAAACTGAATTAAAATATTCAAACCAAAATTTTATTCGGTTTTAGAAAAAAATTTAACCGAACCAACCGAATTAAAATTGTCAACCAAATAACAATCGAACCAAAAGACCCAAGTAAATTTCGGTTTGTTTGGTTGAAGCAAAATAAGAGGTTAAATTTCAAAAGGTCAAAACTCAAGACATACGTAGAGAAAAAGAGAAAAATAGCAAAGGTTATATGTTTATTTTGGGTTGGCGTAGGCTTCAGGGAAGGTCTCAGATGGTGCAAGAAGAATTGGTGAAGTTAGGTGAGCAAATGGTGGCAAGTTCTGATGGAACTCGAGCTGTTGCTTTGGAGCTCTGCCGTCAATTTGAGGAACGATTTCTAATGCATATTGCCGGTGATGAGGTTAGTTCCATCTCTTTCTCTCTCATTCCACAAGTGAAAAGCACAAGTGGAATATGCAATTGGAACAGAAGGGATTTAGATGCATTCAAGGACATAAAATAAATTTGGTAAATATATACTGCAGCTAATGGTAAATCATGGAAGCTGGTCTTATACTTTCGTAATTGTAATCTAATTTGCGATAAATTTTTTATTATGCAGGGTGTTGGTCTCATAAAATTGTTGCGGGCTTTGAGGGGAATTTCTCGAGCAGAATCAAGCAGCTTTCTCTGAACCGCCACATTGAGCTCAACAATGTCAAAAGGTACAAATGTTTTCTTTATATTTTTAAGATAACTTTAAATTTAGCTTTTTAAAGCTTCTAATTAATCCATGTGCCTTCTGATTTTTTTTTTTATGAACCTTATAGATTGTGTTGGAGGCAGATGGGTACCAACCTTGTCTTGTATCTCCTTTGAAAGGTTTGAAATCTTTAATTAAACAAGTACCTGAAACGGCCAAGGAACTATCTCGCCTTTGTGTGGATGAGTTAAGATTTTGTGTGCATCTCCTTCTAGAACATAACCTTTATACTTGTGCCCTCAAATAGTTTTAAGGAAATCGAAATTTCAAGACCTGTTACCATGGTGAGAGGTACATAGCATATATTAAGAAAATTATATTCAGTTATGTTTGCTATATTTATTCATTGTAACTGATTGTTTGTTACGATGTATGTAGGACATTAGGTGCACCGTGTATTAATAGATATAGTAAATGCGGCTGCCAACGCTACTGCCGGACTTGGAAGATATCCCCCATTCAAGCGTCACGTGCTATGTTGTATTCTTAAGTTGATTTAATTTCTCTTTATTAACAATTGAATGTAACTGTTATTGTTATTGGTGAAAGGTTATTGAAATCGCGACAACAGCTTTGGAATCATTCAAAACTGAGTCAAGAAATATGGTGGTACCACTTGTTGATATGGAGCGTGCCTTTGTGCCCCTCAGCATTTTATTCGCCTTGTCCAGCGTAGGTTTCTCTGTCTGAATTCACTTTATTGTTGTTATTCTGTTATTATTGTCATTATTACTATTAACAAAAAGTAACAGTATTTATAACATATCCAAATGATCAAAGGTGAAAAATATAATGCACCTGTTAAATACATGTTATTATTTTCTACCTTTTAAAGGATAACAACTTTTTGAGTCGTTTACAAAAAAAGTTCTAAACGACATTTATATTGATATCTGGTAGGCATGAAGCCCGCAAGATCAATCAAGTGAAAAATCGATGAAGGATGATAAGTCGAGCAAATAAGACAGTGACAAGGACAAGGACAAAAAAGAAGGAAGCTCTAGCCTACAAGCTGCTGGTGCTGAAGGAGACATTATTGCTGGTAAGAAATAATATTGACCTCCTTTATTTCATAATTCCTTGGTAAGAAATAATGTTTGAACAGTTAGTAATGTTTGACCAGCCAAAAGGATTTTTTGCAAAATGACCCCGAGTTTGTTTGATATTCAGGTAAAGTTATTTGAACTGGAACCTAAACATTCTTATATGTGTCAATTCTTTTTTTTATATAATGGTGCATTGTTCTTTTTGTTGGTACAGTTTGAAGCTGCTTGGAGGGCTGTGAAGCTATGCGATCAAAATTTCGGTATAGGCGGCGATCGGGTGATCTTTGTCATGCCAGGAACCAACGGTGCCAATTACACCATGAGAATCTTCATTTCTGATGGGAGCGAACCTGAGGTACTTCATTTGATTGCGTAGTCCACAATAGGAAGTTATAATTGAAATAAAAATGATCAAGTTATTATGTGGACCTATAGATCTCTTATCATTCAGGTTTTAGGTCTTGAATGTGTGCTAACTGAATTGACTGTTGGAGTGATTATTAATTTTCAATTGTTTTATTAGTTTAATGCTGAGTTTTTTTCTTTCAGTTTTCATCTCTGATGTGTTGTTTGGTGTCAGATGTGCGGTAATGGGCCGGGTACGGTGCTTTGCTCGGTTCATAGATGAACTTGAAAATCTTCAAGGGAGCCATACGTACACAGACTCTAATTCTAGTTGAAGATGTCACTTCTTTTGTTATGTGGTTGAATTTTTTAGTCCAAAGACTCAAAACTTTAGCATTTGTAGAATGTTGAAAAAATTGTTGATGGTCGAAATATTTTAGGCCAATTCATTTTTCAAAATTCATGTAACTAATATATATTTTTTTTCTTGGGTTTTTGCCCAAGTAATAGTAACATGTTTTCTGATGCAAAATTGCTATCAAGAAAGGATGCTCTTCAAGCAATTATTTTCCAATCAAATTTTATTTAAATGCCAGAAATTTCAATTTCAGTTTTTAAATGTAAAATTTAATTTAACCTATGATGCTTGTCTATTTCAGTTTCACTATTCACACTGACGCTGGTCTTATTGTACCTGAGATTGAAGAATATGGGCAGGTAAACAAGCTTATCTCTGTTCTTTAAATTTTGATTTGGTTCCTGGCATTATTTTTCAATAAATGAAGAAAATAAATAATGAAAATCCTAGTCAGAGCTGCTTGGAATTCTGATTATTTTTTCTAACAACCATCATATAGAACTGATTGAATGTATCTAGTCTTTGACTCTATTGTAGGCTACATTTTATATCTTCTTTCTTTAGATTCAAGTCATTTTTTCAAGAGGATTACCAATCTTGCGCTTTATTTATTTTTGTAGGTTAAGGTTGACATGGGTCAGCCTATTCTATCGGGCCTGGAAATTCCCACTAAAATTCTGGCGACTGAAAACAATTTAGTTGTGAAGTCTATTCATTGCAGGCGGCCAAGTTGTCTCAGTTAGGAGGATTCTTAGAAGTGGATCTGGATTGTAGACATGCACATTTATGTTAATAATGCAGGGAAACAGTAGAAGTTTTGGCATTCTCGATTAAAAGTATAGAGGGTCCTTAATAGTTGCGTGTCATTGAAAATGAATAAGAAATTCAATACATGTAGTATGTTTTGTTATCTATTTGTCTCTTCCCAGCCATTCCAATGTATACCTTCATCAACTGTTGTTGTACATCTAACTCTTGGTTAGTATCAACAATTGAGTTGTACTTTTGTTTATTTAGATAGGGTTTTTCCTGAAGTGGGTTGCTTTTTTGGAACGGTACGCATGCAACAACCATGACTTTCTTGCGTTTTGGCTTGTAAGATAAGTTTTCCTCACAATATCTTTTTTTTTTGTTGCACGGCTTATTTCTTCTACTTAAAGCTGTTTCATGTACATAACCGGTAAAATTTAGTCAAAGCTGACTTGGCCGTTACTATAGATCTATGTTATAGTTTTTTTTAGGTGGTCAGATCTCACAACCTTCACCCTTGATTAGTACCGATAATTAAATTGTACTTTTGTTTATGTAGATTAAGCTTTTTTTCAAGTGGGTTGTTTTCTTGAAACGGCACGCATGCAACAACCATGGCTTCCTTGCGGTTTTGCTTGTAAGATAAGTTTCCCTCACAATATATATACCTTCTTTTTTTGTTGCACGGCTTATTTCTTCCACTCGAGAATTTTTCGTATATATAACCGGTAGAAGTCAACCAAATCTGAATTGGTCGTTACTTGTTTAAGCTGATAGGTCTATGTTATAGTTTGTTTTTAGGTGATCAGATTTCACAACCTTCACTATTGGTTAGTACCAATAATTGAGTTGTACTTTTGTTTATGTAGATGGAGCTTTCCCTCAAGTGGGTTGCTTTCTTAGAACGGCACGCATGCAACAACCATGGCTTCCTTGCGATTTTGCTTGTTAGATAAGTTTCCTTCACAATATATCCCTTCTTTTTTTGTTGCATGTCTTATTTCTTCTTCTTTAGGCTGCTTCGTGTACATAACCGGTAAAACTCAGCCAAAGCTGACTTGACCGCTACTTGTTTGAGCTGATAGGTCTATGTTATATTTTATTTTTAGGAGGTCAGATCTCACAACCTTCACTCTTAGTTAGTACCGATAATTGAGTTGTACTTTTGTTTATGTAGATGAAACTTTTCTTGAAGTGGCTGCTTTTTGGAACGGCACGCATGCAACAACCATGGTTTGCTTGTGGTTTCGCTTGTAAGATAAGTTTCGTTCACAATGTATCCTTTTTTTTGTTGCACAGCTTATTTCTTCTCCTTGTGGTTGTTTCGTGTACATAACCGGTAGAAGTCAGCCAAAGCTGACTTGATCACTACTTGTTTGAGCTGATAGGTATATGTTATATTTTGTTTTTAGGATGTCAGATCTCACAACCTTCACTCTTGGTTAATACCGATAATTGAGTTGTACTTTTGTTTATGTCAATAGAGCTTTTCTTGAAGTGGGCTGTTTTCTTGGAACGGCACGCATGCAACAAACATGGCTTCCTTGCGATTTCGCTTGTAAGATAAGTTTCTTTCACAACATATTCCTTATTTCTTTGTTGCACAACTTATTTCTTCTACTTGAGACTGTTTCGTGTACATAACCGGTAGAAGTCAGCCAAAGCTGACTTGGTCGTTACTTTTTTGAGCTGTTAGGTCTATGTTGTAGTTTGTTTTTAGGTGGTCTGATCTCACAACCTTCACTCTTGGTTAGTTGTCACACCCCAAATCCACCGGGTCTGACAGCCTGCCGCGTGTATTTATCTAGTGTCACATATACACGCAAGGCAGTGGATCTTTTTATATGCATTACCAATATCCTCATTTGCTGCGTCCGTGTAATGAACCTGAAAATAATCGGGGAGAGGGGGTGAGAATAAATTCTCAGTGCGAAATTTGTCACAGTTTAGATTATTGGACTTGCAATCAAACTCTATATTCAAAAATGAAACCCAAACAATAACAATGCAAACAGATATATATATAATCATAAATAAAAAAGAATGCATATGCTCGACAACAATTAATCAACCTGAAACACAGTTCACGGAATTTCCAAGATGAATTTCAAAACACAACATATATTTGGCTTAACTTAATTCATTAGGGCTTGTAGCAACTACAGATGTTCTTTCGAGCTGGACCGTTATCAAGCCCACATCTGTAGGGTTACAGACGCCTACAGATGGCCAACCAAGCTGGACCCTTTATCTGACACCCATCTGTAGTTGTTTGGCTTAACCATTTCCTAAGGTCCGGTTACAAGTCACCAATACAGGTCAACTTGACAAATGCAATCACATGGAATCAAAGTTACCTATACAGGTCAACTTTGCTAAATCTCAAGCAAATATATCAAAGCCACACATACAGGTCAGCCTCGCAAAATCATCACAGGTCAACGCATAAGTCAGCAGCATCACCTCATCCAGCCACCTAAACAGGTCGGTCTGGCAAATTCGAACAGGTCAACGCATAAGTCAGCAGCGTCACCTTATCCAGCCACCTAAACAGGTCGGTCTGGCAAATTTTAAGAGGTCAACGCATAAGTCAGCAGCGTCACCTTATCCAGCCACCTAAACAGGTCGGTCTGGCAAATTCTAACAGGTCAACGCATAAGTCAGCAGCGTCACCTTATCCATCCACCTAAACAGGTCGGCCTGGCAAATTCAGAAACAGATCAACGGATAGGTCATCGTTACCTGATCCAGCCACCTAAACAGGTCGGCCTGGCAGATTCATTCACATCAAGAACAATTAATAGAACTAATCAAATAATAACCATACCAACATGCCAATTAATCTTAACCGAACAATTCAAATATACAGCATGAATTCCAAAATATGCAACAATTAAGCATGAATTCCAAAATATGCAACAATTAAGCATTCAACATGACAAACGAATAAACAGTTTAATTCCTGAAAATAAAGTATCAAACAAGTCCAAGAATCCCGCACCTTATTATGACGAGCGTACCGCTTAATTTAAGGATCGAGCGTCTCGAATCACCTCGCGATATCTTGCTCGACCGAGCCTACACCTATATTATATGTATACTTGGTTTAATTCGGTTACATTATCAAAACTTAAATTCCAAAAGCCGTCTTTTAATTCGTCAATTCTTTTATACCTTTCGGCTCATTTATAATCATTTCAATTCAAGTCCATTATAACTATTTTCACTTTCAAGGCCCATGTATAAAATTCTCATGCATGTCATACATTTTAATTTAGTCCAATGTATACATAAACAAAGGTCCCCAATTCATTTAATCAATTCATCCACAAGCCAACAATAACGGTCACGGCCTAATTTATCACATATACAAATTTGGTCTTAAATTACACAATTTCACAAGGTCAATCATTTTACAATTATAATCTCGATTTATGACAATTTAGGAGAAAGGCCACTGCCATTGCAGTTACTGGTAAGCCATTAGGATACACACAGAACCAGAGATAGAGATGAAGGAATGTGTAAGCACCAACTAACTTAACACAATCATAGAGAGCAATTCGGGACAGCAAGGGTACAAATCAGAGAGGGTAATTTGCACTATACTACATATCAACAAGGCATCAACCAAGCCGTAGCAACACAAGCACATTAGCACGCAACAATCATGGGGGTACCAGCCGCAATCTACCAGCACAACATCAACACAGAACCAGCAAAACAGGTCAGAACAGACCAGCAAAACAGGTCAGAACAGAGCCAAGCAACAGGTCAGAACAGCCTCAACAAGGCACAACAAGGCAGCACCTTTGCCGGGAAAATCAACAACCCGAGCAAAGGTGTATTTAACGAAACAATCCGACAAGGCAAGAATTCGATCAAATAAACGAGGGACTCGGAATTTTACCCGATTGAGCTATCACGAGATGGATTGGGAAAAGAACGGCCGGCTCCAACTAAGCACCAGACAGCATCAAGCCGACACCAGCACGGCATCCAGCGAGTACCGGGACAGCACCAAGCCAAGCACCGAGGCAGCACCACCTCAACCCTAGTTTCTAGGGTTTCATGGGAGGGAAGGGGGGGGGGGGGCGGGAAAAGAGGAGGAGGGGCGGGGGTTTTCCAAATTCTGAAATTCAAGTATAGTCTCATTTAATTGATTTATGATCTGTTTCTTTTATAAATTCGAGTCGAAGTTTCATAATATTTTTGTAACTATATTTGTACATATAATTCGTATATTTATTTCTCAATTTAAGATTCGAATAATTTGATTTTTCTTTTATATAATTATATATATTCAATTTTAGAATTCGAATAAATCGATATCGGATAGTATCTATGTCTATATATATAAATATCAAATCAAATCCTTAAAATTCTCAAATAAACGAAATTGATAACTTTTATATAATTTATCTCGTACGAATAATTTCGTATAATTATACTCTTATTTGGAATTCAATTACTTATTTATAAATACGAATCTAATTAAATCAATTTCTTCTTTTCTAAAAATTCAAAGGAATTGTAACGGATTTTCTAAGTTTCTAATTTACCGAATAATTATAATTTACTATATAGTGCTATCTTTTATTTTATTTCTAAATTTCTAAATTTTATTATACATAATTTCATACATTATTTATATTATGAAATTTTAGTTTCGTTTTAGTCGGTCAGAAAATTTCTGAACGATCGTTAAGTTAATGAAACTTTTTATTTAAGTCAATTGATCGATTTATCAATTTAATCAAGTTTTAAAATTTCAGAATGTAACATTAGTACCGATAATTGAGTTGTACTTTTGTCTATATAGATGAAACTTTCCCTCAAGTGGGCTGCTTTCTTGTGACGGCACGCATGCAACAACTATGGCTTACTTGCGGTTTTGTTTGTTAGATAACTTTCCTTCACAATATATCTCTACTTTTTTTGTTGCATGTCTTATTTCTTCTTCTTGAGGCTGCTTCATGTACATAACCGGTAGAAGTCAGCCAAAGCTGACTGACTTGGCCGTTACTTGTTTGAGTTGATAGGTCTAAGTTATTGTTTTTTTTAGGTGGTCAAATCTCACAACCTTTACTCTTGGTTAGTACCGATAATTGAGTTGTACTTTTATTTATGTAGATGGAGCTTTTTTTGAAGTGGGCTGCTTTTTTGGAACGACACGCATGCAACAATCATTGCTTCCTTGCGTTTTGTTTGTAAGATAAGTTTTCTTCACAATATATCCCTTCTTTTTTTGTTGCACGGCATATTTTTTCTCCTTACGGCTGTTTTGTGTACATAAACGGTAGAAGTCAGCCAAAGCTGAATTGACTGTTACTTGTTTGAGCTGATAGATATATTTTACATTGTTCCATCAGCTAGAGGCTGTTCACCTTGGAGACCTGATGCGGTTATGAGTACGATCGAGCGTGGACGGCACTCGGTCCTCTGGATTTTCAAGGGCCGCCGGGGGCGCACCGGATACCGCGCGACGTGCGGTGCTCTTCCGGTCGCTGGACCCTACCTCTGGCTGAGCCGTTTCCAGGATGGGCAGGCCGTTAAGCAGAAAAGATAACTCTTCCCGAGGCCCCCGCCGGCGTCTCCGGACTTCCTAACGTTGCCGTCAGCTGCCACGTCTCGGCTCGGGGATCTTAATCCGATACCCTTTCGGGGGTCGCAAGTTCAGAGCTTGTCGTGTGACGGGCTTCCCCAACCCCTTAGGTCGCAAGCTCATAGCTTTTCGGGTCATTTTTCACCGACGCTTGGCCGCATGTGCTTAGTTTTGGGGCCATTTTTCAACGACGGCTGGCCGCATCCGCTTAGTTGCCCCCGCTTGGCTGATTTTTTCCCCGTTTTTTTGTTGAACTTCAGGTTTCAAACTTGCAATTTTTTTTCCAAACTCCAGATTTCATATTTATATTTTTAATAAATTTGAACTTTTTCAAAATATCAAAAAAGTATAAAAATATCAAAAATTTGGATCCCGTACAATCCGGAAGTTTGAAAAATGGTCCACACTGGATATGAACCATTCAATCCGAAAAAAATGAGAATTTTTACAAGCCGGAAATACTGGAGTTTCAATGGCTCTTTGGACAGTTGTAATTCATTTGGACCAAAAATTGTCCGATCAACTTCTATAAGATCCGAAACTGTCCAACCCAATTTTTTTTTTCCAAACTCCAAATTTCATATTTTATATTTTTAATAAATTTGAATTTTTTCAAATTTCAAATTTATCAAAAAAAAAAAAATTCGTGGCAGCCCCATGTGGTAGATACATGAATTATTTTGGACGAGCCCCATGTGCTTGCCCGTGACATGCATGCATGCATGCATACACAAAAAAATTTCTGCTTGCTCGTCACATGCATATGCATGCATACACAAAAATTTTTCGCTTGCCCATGACATGCATGCATGCATACTTACATGCCAACATCAATAATTGCAAAGGCTAACTAATAATGGGGTCATAAGGATACATGAATTATTTTGGACTTGTTGGACATGATTAATGCCCAAGCGGTTGCCCACCGATACAAGAACATGCATAATTTTTAGGCTAACTAATAATATGGTTATAAGGCTACGTGAATTATATATCGGACTTGTTGGACATGAAAGTGAATACTTGGCTTGAAATCCTATGTGCAAGTAAGGAAGGCGCTGCCCATCGATACAAATTGCATGCATGCATGCATCCACACACACACACACAAGTCCGACGTGACCATGACCGTGAGCGGAGGCGGTCCCGCATAGAGTCGCCCCCCCCACAAGCCCCCAGCCAGCTCACACGAGCGTTGTTGTGTGTAAGTGGGGAGGGACAAATCCGTGTGACGTGGGGTTGGATCTCAGTGGATCGTGGCAGCAAGGCCACTCTGCCACTTACAATTTCCCGTCGCGTATTTAAGTCGTCTGCAAAGGATTCTGCCCGCCGCCCTTGTGAAATTGAGCTTCGAGGCGGTCGTCCACGGTGGTCCGCTGGAGCGGGAACCAACCGAGTCCGACCGGGGCGCATCGCCAGCCCCCATCCGCTTCCCTCCCGGCAATTTCAAGCACTCTTTGACTCTCTTTTCAAATTCCTTTTCATTTTTCCCTCGCGGTACTTGTTCGCTATCGGTCTCTCGCCAGTATTTAGCTTTGGACGGAGTTTACCGCTGACCCCGCGCGCGCTCTGTGTGCCCGCGCGGCACTGCGCTGCGGGCGCGTCGGCCTGCGAGCTCCCCATCCGACCCATCTTGAAACACGGACCAAGGAGTCTGACATGCGTGCGAGTCGACGGGTGCTGAAAACCGGGAGGCACAAGGAAGCTGACGAGCGGGTAATCACCGCTGGCCGACCCCGATCTTCTGTGAAGGGTTCGAGTTGGAGCATGCCTGTCGGGACCCGAAAGATGGTGAACTATGCCTGAGCGAGGCGAAGCCAGAGGAAACTCTGGTGGAGGCCCGAAGCAATACTGACGTGCAAATCGTTCGTCTGACTTTGGTATATGGGCGAAAGACTAATCGAACCATCTAGTAGCTGGTTCCCTCCGAAGTTTCCCTCAGGATAGCTGGAGCCCGCTCACGAGTTCTATCGGGTAAAGCCAATGATTAGAGGCATCGGGGGCGCAACGCCCTCGACCTATTCTCAAACTTTAAATAGGTAGGAAGGCGCGGCGGCTCCACTGAGCCGCACGCCGCTGAATCGGGCACTCTAAGTGGGCCATTTTTGGTAAGCAGAACTGGCGATACGGGATGAACCGGAAGCCGGGTTACGGTGCCCAACTACGCGCTAACCTAGAACCCACAAAGGGTGTTGGTCGATTAAGACAGCAGGACGGTGGTCATGGAAGTCGAAATCCGCTAAGGAGTGTGTAACAACTCACCTGCCGAATCAACTAGCCCCGAAAATGGATGGCACTGAAGCGCGTGACCCACACCTGGTCATCGGGGCACCGCCTTGCCCGATGAGTAGGAGGGCGCGGCGGCCGCAGCGAAACCCGGGGCGCGAGCCCGGGCGGAGCGGCCGTCGGTGCAGATCATGGCCGTCGCTTTTGAAATAACAAAATTTAGTGTAACTCTTTCGCCCTTTCGAAAACCTTCGGATAAGTAAAGTTAATCGAAGAATGTGATGAAGCAATAAAGTACCTGAGTAAGAGCTGTCATTTCCACACAAGAAAGAGATGGTTCTGTCTAGGAAAGATTGAGTCTAAGTGGTCATCGTGACCCCGATCTTTCCTGGGAGCCCCTTTTACATGTCCTAATGGATAGCCCAAAAGGAACTTTGTCACGTTACCAAATTGCTTTATGGACCGAAAAGAATATCTGATTTTAAAACATATAAATTGTTTATGTGCTTTAAATGGTATAAATAAGAACTGAGCATAGCTGCAAAATAAAGAATTGGTAACTGATAGATTATATACCCGACTTGGTCCCGTATATAAGTAAATTAGATTTACAGCTTAGAGTAAATTAGATTTACTACTTTGAGATGAAATGGGTAAAACTAGATTTACCATATTTCCAAGGAACCGTGAAAGAATACTTTACTCGAAGAAAAATACGAATGTGGGATCACATTTGGCATTTTTATTTCTGACTTCCTTTCCACGACTGCTTGCTGAAGCATATGAAAGAGGTCTTTTAGGAAAATGGAAATGAGATCATATTCGCTATTCTTTCTGTCCGACTTCCTTTCCACGACTGCTTACTGAAGCATATGAAAGAGGTCTTTGAGGAAGATAGGAATTGGATCACAATCGGTATTTTTCTGACAAGCAACTTTCACGTGTCCGTAACGCTGACCAAGGTTAACATTACGAACTGAAAGAAATATACGTGACTCGGTCACATATATAGGTAAATCAGATTTACTTCTATCATATAAAAACGTATAGATTAGATTTACCGTTTTTATAAGAAACCATAAAAACTACCTCTACAAGATAGACGGTAGCTAGAGTCAGTTACAAGAACTGACTGCTTAACAAAGCTAAGCGTATCAAAGAGGTACTGATAAAAACAGAAACTAATGGAGATCACATTTCGTATTCAAGACTTCCTTTCCACGACTGCTTAATGAAGCATATGAAAGAGGTCGCTATAAAGATACGAATAGAATCACATTTAGTCATTCTTTCTAACATATGCTAAGAAAAGAAAGTAATGGAGATCACATTCGATATTTTAGACTTCCTTTCCACGACTGCTTAATAAAGCATATGAAAGAGGTCGCTATAAAGATACGAATAGAATCACATTAGTCGTTCTTTCTGACATAAGCTAAGAAAAGAAAGTAATGGGGATCACATTCGGTATTCAAGACTTCATTTCCACAACTGCTTAATGAAGCATATGAAAGAGGTCGTTATAAAGATACGAATAGAATCACATTAGTCGTTCTTTCTGACATACCCCTTTGGAGATTGCTTGCACTGTTAAGCATAAATACAAACCCATTAAAAATTAAGTAGTATGCCCTTCCCACTCTATCCTCCTCAAACCATTGTTCATTGGTTGATGATTAAACTACTCAGTAGACATCGCCATTTACCTTTGGTAATCGAGGGTTATGTGAGACATAACAAAACAAAATAGAGTGAGGCTACTTACCAATGATTTCCAAAACAGTTTTGGGCTTGGGGCAAAGTCTTCGTTAAATACACGTGATGTTTTCTTCCGTCCCTGTGGATCGATACCTGAGCATACTCATCGATAAGATAGTACACTTGCTATCTGATTTGACAGAGTATAACAAAGGTTTAAAAGGTATATCTTGCTATACCGAAACTTTGTAAGCATATATTCTGTGCGAACATTATGGTTTGGAAAATCCCAAATATGTCTTATCTTAAAAATGGGGTTGCGAAGTATTTGTCAAACGCCTGACGTCTGACAAACTTGGTCCCAAATCTGACAAGTGCTTTTTCGTAGGGTATCCTAAGGAAACGAAAGGATATTACTTCTATTACCAGTCTGAGAACAAATTAGTTGTTGCTCGTCATGGTATACTTTTGGAGAACGAGTTTCTTGCAAAAGGAAGTAGTGGGAGTAATGTAATACTTGAAGAAATTCAAGATACATCACACAATAATATATCTGAACTAGATCAGATATACGCACCACTTGATACTTCGGCTAATGAGCATCTGGAAGAACCAAATCCACAAGTAGCTGTGGAAGAGGTTCTAGTCTCGAGCTCAAGTGCTTCAACGCAAGTTGAAGAAGAATTAAATCCGCACACTGTTGTGGATGAAGTTCGACAGTCAGAAGAACAAGTGCTACGTAGGTCAGCAAAGATAGTCCATGCACCCGAGAGGTACATGGGACTGCACGAGGTCTCAGTTTTTGACACTGAAGATCCTCTGACCTATGCGGAAGCAATGGATAGGCCTGACTCTGATAAATGGCTAGAGGCCATGAGATCCGAAATACAGTCCATGTATGACAACACGGTATGGAACCTAGTTGTACCACTTGATGGGGTGAAACCCGTAGCTAACAAGTGGGTTTTCAAAAGAAAAACAGATATGGATGACAATATGACTATTTACAAAGCACGGCTAGTAGCGAAAATGTTTCAAACAAATTCTGAGAATTGATGAAACTTTTCACCCGTGACTATGTTTAAGTCAATTCGGATACTCCTAGCAATTGCCGCATTTCATGATTATGAAATTTGGCAAATGGATGTCAAAACCGCCTTCTTAAAATGAAAATTTAAGAAGAGGATGTGTACATGACACAGCCTACGGGTTTTGAAGATCCAGAGAATGCTGGGAAGGTATGCAAGCTTCTTGAATCCATTTATGGATTGAAGCATGCATCACGGAGTTGGAATCTTCGATTTGGCGAAGAAGTCAAAAAGCTTGACTTCGTCAGATGCGAAGAAGAATCTTATGTGTACAGAAAAACTAGTGGGAGTGCCATCGCCTTTCTTAATCTTATATGTAGATGACATACTCTTAATAGGAAATGATATTCCTCTATTGCAATTAGCGAAGTCTTCATTAAAGAATAGTTTTCTCGATGAAGGACTTGGGCGAGGATGTCTATATACTAGGCATAAAGATCTACCGAGGTAGATCAAAGAGACTTATAGGATTAAGTCAAAGCACATACATTGACAAAGTGCTGAATCGGTTCAGCATGCAGGATTCTAAGAGAGGATTCCTACCAATGTCACATGGTATTCAGCTAAGCAAGACTCAGTGTCCTTCGACAATTGATGAGCGAAGCAATATGAGTAGAGTACCATACGCTTCGGCTATTGGCTCTATCATGTACGCCATGTTGTGCACTCGCCCTGATGTCTCGTACGTTTTGAGTGTGACGAGTAGATATCAGGCTAATCTAGGGATAAAACACTGGAATGCAGTAAAGAATATCCTTAAGTTCTTGAGAAGAACTAAGGATATGTTTCTCATCTACAACGTTATCACCTAATACGAGAGATCGTAAACATAATAAGATGTTTATAATTAATTATAAAAGATATAATTAATATAAAGGTGATGTAAAGGTTTGCAAAAAAAAATGACACAATCAGCAACACAGCTGATCCACTCACAAAATATCTTCCTCAAGCCAAGCATGAGATGCTTAATGCTTCTATGAGTCTGGAACACATAGAAGATTGGCTGTGTGATTTTCTCAGGATCTACGAGATCTTAGAGAATATAGAGTTTTGTATATAAGTAGGGCCTACGATGATTGACTCCTAGCTTAAGTGGGAGATTATTAGTGTAATAATCTAGAAGTCAATAATACGATAATTGATTATATAAAGCTTTGTTCATGAATTGGATGATTAATATCATTTTGTTGCCTTGAGTATTATTGTATTTATGAATCATTTCGAGTTCATGACTAGAATTGTGAAACTTCATAATATAGATGATATATACTCTAAAAAAGTCACTGACCAAGGTAATTAGCAGGAACACTAATTACCACGATAAGGTTAGTATGTGGATTAAATGATGGAGTTGTCATTTTAATCACATAGATATATGTTCCAGGAACATGATATCTGACAGACCCCGAATGAAACATTATACGGAATTGTGTTCGTGTCATTAATGCTTTCATTCAGTGTTAAGTTCTAAAGTATGAGGTATTCATCTTTCCTACTAAGAAATGTATATATGTGATTGTTATCAAACGCTGTCGGTAAAATGCAGTTATAACGGTAGCTCTTCGGTATACATGGCTTAGCTGAGGTAGTGATGGTTTACCAAAAGTACTATTGTCCCTCGTATCTCTATGCGAGCTATAGCATCACTGGGCCCCTTGATAGAGTAAGATTATCAGCGCGCGGTATGATTACAAGAGTAATCATATTTGATAATCTGCTCAAGATCAAGAAAAGATTAAGTTTACAAGGATGACACACACCTACCTCGAAACTAATCTGATAGCTATGTGGCAAAAGAATTAACACGAGTAAATTTACTGGATCGTGATATTGTACTGTACAGCATCATCTGTGTAATTGGATGGTCATGATGCGTTTTGCCAAATGCCTCTCATGATTATAGAAGTTAAAACAGTTTTAATTCTATTTACCAACATAACACAGATCCTATTGGGTCACACCATATAGGAGTTAATCGGAGAATCTTATTGTGATTGATTATAAATTGGTTATGATCAATAGTAAGATGGTTATAATTAATTATACTTATTATAATTAATATATAAATGTCATACAGATGACAAGCAAAAACAAAGGTTAATTTATAAACGTACACATTACGTTGTATAAAAGTTAACCGGTTAATTTATAAATGTGCAGGACACGTATAAATTACCGAAACAACAACCGCAAGAAATATAATTGTTCAGAATAATTATACGAATATTATTTGTATTCGGGCCGAGGGCATTCGGGTCTTTTCGGATTCCTCCTTATCCGCATGACACGTCATCGGTCCTATCCAGATGACACGTCATCAATCCTATCCACATGACATGTCATTATCCTTATCCATTCAATGGCATATCTTGTAAATAGGCATATGTTGAGGGGTATTTTGGTCTTTTTTGAACCTCCTCAAAAGCCTATAAATAGAGGGGTGCATGTAGAGAGAAAAACCGCTAATTCACTCGTATCGTTTCGTGTCGAAACGAATCGGTATTTTCTCTTTCTCGGTTTCTCTTCCAAATAGTGTTTCGGTTGAGAAAAGAAATTTATACGTAGTTGACGTATAATCTTACGAGTTGTTGTGAAGTATATTTACGTGATCGGTGAATAGTGTTTTCCCGAATTTCGCGGTATGTCAGTTTTGCTTATTTGTGAAACTGAGTAACTGAAAATTCGTGTTTACGAGTTTTCGTCTTTTCCCTGTGAATAGTGTTTTTGCAGAATTTCACAGTTTACGGTATTTCTGGCAAAAGAAATAAACCGCTCTCTGGTTAGTCCTGGTGGATAACCTATAGAGGCACTATACGTTTGGTGCTCCGAGTAGAATCATTCCTGTGATGTAGCTCTACTCGCTCGGTCTGCATTCCAACTGTGATTTGGAAACAAGGTATAAATATGTTATATTAATCTATTTAATTGGTAAGTAGATTAAAGTTTTAGAAATCAATCATGGAGTAGATCTGTAAAAGGTTTAAATTGGGTTTTGATGTCAAAGGAATACTGAAGGTGGACCGCCTTAGAAAGTTTCCTGACATACCCCGTTTAATCCTTGGCTTAAGTTAGAAGTAAAATTTTTGTTTTACGTTCTTTCCGCAGCTTAAGCCGAAACGGGTTTTGGATACCTCGAAACCCAGCACTTTCTGGGTCAGAGGCAAGTCCCTTGCTCCTAAGCTGGTAATCTCCAATGGGTGGAGGTACAAAAGTCAGCTTTCCTGAAAGAGAAAAAGCTAAACAAAGAAAAGATTCAATGTAAAATCTAGATTAACTAAAATAAGTAAAAATCCATAAAAGATAAATGATGCCGTCCCCGGCAACGGCGCCAAAAACTTGTTCACACGAAAGTGTATCACAAAGTTTCATTACAACAAGCTGTACCTTTTAACCTTAAATACGCTCTTCGGTTCAGACTGGAAGTGCACAGTTCTATCGAATAGTATATTGTCGGGTATCGATCACAGGGACGGTTCTAATATAAACCGGACTTTACTTAAATCAGTTAGGTACTAGAAGTGAGAAAAGGTTGTATTTGTTGTTTAAGTTTCCTAAATAGTTCAATTGCAATAATTAAATGACGGAAAATAAAGTTTAGTTTTGAATTAATAATAAAAGACGTTTCCAGGGTTTCAGACTCATCTCAGTTTTGCCTCTCAGTCCCTGATACGGGTCGTACAGCTTCCTGTATGGGTCGTATAGCTTCCTGTCCGACCCGTACTGACTTTGAGTTAATGCACCAGTTATTGTTTCCTTGCGTTGTTCCTTTGTGTAGGGTTCTACTGACCAGACCTATTATTACTAAACCTCAACTCTCGTGTATTGGTTCATAAAACTTGGTATGGAGTTGCAATATGTACCCTCTTCGGATTCTAGACTTCGACTTTCGTGTTGGTCCGAATTACCTAGTTGGTTGATTGGTATTCTAAAGGTATTCTCTTATTCGTCGATAAGAGGAAATGTTCACCTTTCGGCTATTATTTGGTTTCACCTTTCGGATCACTAAATCTACCTCATGTACTTAACTTTGGTTGAGAGATTTTTAAAGGGGAGAATGCGCTTTAGATGTGATCATGCATCTAGTGAAAAACCAATAAAAATCAACAACTTAATTTAAGCAATTAAAATCGAACACAATCAATCAAACACAAATTTCAACACAAGAATTCAATGACTTTCATGCAAGACAAAACATTCGAATATACCTTAATCCTAGAAACAAAGAAAACTACTCAGACATAGTTCTAAAACAAGTAAAAGAAATGATAAAAGAAATAGCCATGACAAAACCCGAAGTACTAAGAAGATCCGTCGAAAACTCGCGTCTTTCGCTTCTCAACTTCGTCTCCAAGCTTAACCGCCAAGTCTCTAACCCTAGAATGTCTCTCTGGTCCAGAATTCCCTCTCAGGTGCAAGAATTCCCGTCTATGTAGCCTCTGGACCGACTTTCCTTCTTTCTGGATTTGTTTCCAAAACAGTTATGTTTTCGGATCTGTCTGATACGACCCGTACATAAGTCTGTACGACCCATATTCCTGTGTCACTTCTGGAGTCGAGTCAGCAGTCGTGTCTATGGTTGAGTCGAGGTTGGTACGACCCGCACAAGGTGCTACACGGGTCGTGTCAGGACTTCTCAAATTCCAGATTCTCCTCGATTTCATCTCATTCCTACAAAATAAGAACAAACTTGCAGCAGTACCACATTCTAAGGATATTTTAATGAAATACGACTGATTTAATGCTTTAAACACAGGTTTCGATACAATATATGGGTTGGAATATAGATATGTTTACGAGACATCAGGATGATAACGGAGTTCGGCAAAACAAAGGCCTACGTCTCCGGGGCGTCGCAACCTCTTTCTAGGTGCGCCTTTCTATTACCCAATATGAAATGATTACAATTGTGAACCGTGAGCCCTTACAAAACAGGAAGTATGTTCTCATGCTTTCTCTAGGGAACCCGAAACATTCAGGTCGGACCAGGGGTCTTGGAGCGCACGTGACTAGGAAACAAGGCTTAAATATCCTTAGGGCGCCGAGAAAGACGGGATTTAACCAAACCGATATGAAGGCTTTTGCGGAGGAGATACAGAGACTGTTACGCAAAAGTGAGGGAGGAGATGAAGGAGAAAATGTTTGAGCAATTAAAGAATATGCGGGCCGAAATACTTGTTGAGCTCAAAATGCAACAAGCTGTGCCAGATCAAAACAGTCCAGGATTCCGTTGCAGTAGTCAACATTGCAATGCAGTGGCAACAAGCCCTCTGGATTCAATTCAGGTATTTATACTTTTATTTACAACTAAAACTTGAAAGTGATAGCATTTTCTTCAATTAACAAATGTACTACATTGTCTAACTTAGGTTTTTTTTTTGTCGAATATATGTCTAGGTAATCTCACCTTGCTATCTCACTTGTAAAGTTGGAGAGGAACACATCAAGATTGTAAACGCTAGGGTATGGCTGAGGAAGACGGACAAATTAATCCACTATGTGCCTCTGTTAGAGGACCACATGAAAGTGCAAGTGGATTTTGTTGTTCACGAAATGTATCTCAAGTTTCCTCTCCAAACTAAGATTAATAAGGATTTTGTCAAAATTGAAGACACGTTGGGAAGTTTCATTCAATGGCCCAAAGATTCGATTGTTTTGGACGAGGTAGAATTATTTTTTAAATTTTCAAATATTTTAGATAATTCTAATTAATCCGCATCTATAATACTTTGAGCATATGCTGCTTTGCTCAAATGAATATTTACAAATAACAGTGACATCCTAGTAATGGTAACCAACCACCATGGATATACACTTTTGGGTATATCCCAATTAGGTACTGTGTGTTCTCTCGGACACATATATAGCCCTAAAAGCAATGCACTTGTATACATTTGGATCATATTTTTTTTTTCTAATTGTTTCTTTTGGACCTGTTGTTCCTTTCTATTAGTTAATCACTTGGTCTTAGTATTTTTTCAAAGAAGTAGAGCCCATGAAATCTGATGAAAGTAAGACTAGGAATTATTGAATGATTTGTCTGCACTGAAGCTATCAGTCAGTCTTTACTGTTTAACAGAAGTGTAGCAGTTTTTAGGTCCAAATATCATAATGTTGCATCGTTCAATCATAACCAGAGAAAGAGGAACATAAAAAAGATAGGATGAGATATAACGGAAATGCACTAACATTTGTAGTATTCACTTAAATACTGCAGTTTTGAAAGATGATACTTTTGTCCAAGACAAAGTTTATACCAAGTTTCATCAGTTTTACCAGAAAAAAGCCTAATCAGCAAAACCAGAAAAATTACCATGTCTGAACCAACAGAAAAAACCTTAATCATCAATATCTCATTACGTGTATCACAATTATTTTTATTTAACAAATTATTATTTGTTCTAATATATAGACCAAGATGATTCAATGCCCGAGTCGGTATCTAATGAAGTTGCAAAATTCATGCATTGTAAGATGCTTATTTCAAAGAAAAGTTTAGAAAATGTGGGACCTAAGTTCAGAACCATACATGAGAGGGTGATGAGAGAAATAAGAATGAGTTCCTCTTGAAAATTAAGGAGGGTGTCTTACAACCTCAGCCGGTGTTAATTAACTTAGAAGTAGAACCTATTGATATCCTCAAGACTCAAGAGTCAGGTTCATGGTATTATTGGTACTAACATGGATAATTAGAGAAGACACTTTCAGAATTAGATGTGACGATATTCTTTGTGGAATATTATGTTACAGTTCTAATTTGCTTGTAGTTATTTCATATTATAAGTGCACGTTGAGTGTGCATGATAAAATTAAGGGTTCAAAAACGAATTTAGTAGGTCAAAACTGTTGTTGATAGTTGTTTAAAACATATGTCAACTGTTACCTTTTTTTTATCCTCCTAAATTTAGTCAAATTTATATTTGTATAAATTGTCTGCTATGTTTTTATCTAGAAAACTAACTGTGGAATTTATTTATTTATTTTTTCCACTCTAGCATGGGGCTTTTTAGGCTCAGCTCAGAACCTCTTTTATTGCTTGCTTGTAGTTATTTCATATTATACTTCATATTTGGTGAAGATCCTCTTTTATTGCTTGCTTTTACTTACATTGACCATTTCAGAGCCCTAAGCAAGAAGGTGGGAAGGTGTGTGGATTTTACGTCATGAAACACATGCAAGACCTAGTCACTACGCAATTTAATATTTTTCCTGATGTATGTATTTTACAATTGAACTTGATTCAATTTTCATATAACTTAGATAAAATTAACTTAATATATGTACTCATGCAGTGTGATTTACTGACAAAAAAGTATACATTGACGCGCAACTTCATGCAATAACAAGACAATGGTGTAGATTTTTCTTGGACAACTACTAATCTATTTACAAGACATGTAATGCCTTGTAAATTTTGTTATATTTGCATATTTTGTTCATATTTTAGTTGTATATTTTGGTGAATGAATATATTATGTTGTCTAAATTATTTGTATGATACATTGTTTAACATCAATAAATGTTAAATAGTAATATATGGCTAGGAAAAGTATGGAGGCTAGCCCAAATATAAACAGCACCATGCCAAATTTTGTATATCAACACTGACGGTTATAAAGCTAACAATGACTATTTTTAATATCTATACTGACGTTTTTAATATCAACACCGACTATTTTTAAAGCGCCAGTGTTGAACACCAACACTAACTGTTATTGAAGCGTCAATGTTGGGGTTCAACACTGACTGCTTTTAAAGCGTCAGTGTCGGTATGCAACACTGACTATTTTTAAAGCGTCAGTGTTGAGTATCAACACTGAGTGTTTTTAAAGCATTAGTATTGGTGTTCAACAGTGACTATTTTTAAAGCGTCAGCATTGAACACCAATACTGACTGTTTTTAGAGCATCAGTGTTGGTGTTCAACATTGACTGTTTTTAAAGCGTCAGTAAAAGATAACCTTAACTGGCGTCAGCTTTATTGACGCCGCTATAACAGTCGGTGTAGGGGTATTTGAACAGTCAGTGAAGGGGTTTTTTGTACTAGTGTTTGGTTTATTTGGTTGTTGGATGGAATTATGTAATGTAATATATTTCCATTTTGTGTTAGCTGATGTGATTGGCGAAGTATTCATGTAATATGTTTAGTTTCTTGTCTATGATTGCATATCACCATGAAAGGTACGAATCTCTGTTGATGTCCTATTTTATCATTTAATTTCCTATTTAATCAAATTAACCATACACAACTTGAGTAGACGAAGGAGGAGTTTAAACTTTAAACAGAGAGATGAAGAAGATGAAGTCTCTTTTTTCTTTTTTCTTCTCTTTTATTCAATTTTGTTCATTCATAGGGAGATCTCCATTTAAAATGAAGGAGTATATTTGTCTAAATTACAAATTTAGTGAATTAAAGGGGATAAAAGAAAGGATATTAAGTTTTTATGGGGATATTGGATATTAAGATGTTTTCATGGGAAAATTGGCTATTTTAAAAGTTTACATGGGTACACTAGAAATATTTTCAAAGAAATATTTTAATTTTTCTTACAGCTGCAAAAAATCCGGCCTAAAAAAATGTTGATATGGGTTATTTGTCGCGGTCTTTCTAATAAATTCAATTATATAGTATTTTATCTATTATTAAAGAAATATGAAAATATTTCTAATATTTTAATAGAAAACCAAATTATAACATATTCTATTTAATTAAAATAAAAAATAAAAAAAATTCTATTTTTGATAAATTATTTACCAGAAATAGGATTTTAAATTTGTTGAATAATTTACCGTACATAGGGCTTATTTCCGGTAAATTATTTACCGGAATTGGCATATTCAAAATTTTATTCAAAACGTGTGTAGATTTGAAAATTTTATATTTTTTTTATATTAAATTAAAATTTTGGACCAAATTGCTTTTTTTTATTGGAGATAAGAATTTGAGGAATATCTGGAAACATCAATTTTCTAATTTATTAATGGATTAGAATTTGTAGGGTTATTTAAGTAATTTTATTTTGAGTAAATTAAATGGTCAAATTTAACTTAACTTGTTGTTTTATAATTATATATTAGTCTGGCAATTCATTAATATCTATGGAGGCGCGCATATAAAGATTAAAGGTGAGAAAGCATAAAAACTTTATTTAGAAAAAAACAGAACAACAAGATAATACTATAAATATTTGTTCAAACTCACAACAATGAAGATTCCAGTTAGTTATTTTCTTCTATGCCTATAAATTAAGTAAATCACTCACTCTTCTTCAACCAAACTCCATCAACCTGTCTCTATTTTTCAAACTTCAAAACCACCACTTGAATTTCCTAAAGCCTTTTAGTTGTTTTAAGATAAATATATATACATGGCTATCATTTTCTTCTTCATGCTACTACTATCATTCTATGTAGCTCAACCAATATTGCAACCCCCTGTCGGATGTCCAACACATTGTGGAGACACCGAGGTACGTTTCATATATATTACTAAAGAAGGTGTCAAAATTGTAATTGCTTGCTTTGCTCATGATTCATAACTATAGTTATTTTGACACCGAGGTACGTTCCATACTCATGATTCATAACTTGTAAATTATAAAAAAAAAGTGTCAAAATTGCAATCATACATAGAATTACAAAAAGTTAACTTTTATTTAGATACAACATCTTAATTATTTAACATTAAAAAGTTTCATATAATTACAGGTTACCTATCCATTTGGGATAGGTAAAAATTGTTCTAGATCTGAAGAGTTCAACCTCTTGTGTGATAAGACGATCAATGGTAGCTACAAGGCAATATCTGTGCCTGCTTCAAACGGAGTGGATTTCGTATTACAAAGCATATCCGTGTCCCAAGGCCAAGCTCGGATTGAGGTTGTTGTTTCTTGGCTGTGTTATGTTAACTCAACCAAAAAACTTCGTGGGGCTGAATATTTTGTTGATTTGACCAATACGCCATTTTGGTTATCAAATACCGAAAATAGGTTCATAGTAGTAGGTAGTGAGACATCTGCATATGTCAAACTTACAAGGAATCAATCTAATTGGTACACAACAGGGTGTATATCTGTGAGCTTGAGTAAGCAGGGACTGGTGAATGGCTCATGCTCTGGTATCGGTTGCTGCCAGACTGTCATTCCGTTTGGAATGAAGTATTATTCGATTAGATTTGATGATAGCTTCAACAATTCTGATACCACAAGCTTCAACCCTTGTGGGTATGCGATGCTAATAGAAAAAAACTTCAAATTTAGCACCACATATCTCACCACACCTGACTCCTTTAACAAGGATGCCAAGAAATTTTCATTTGTTATTGATTGGGTTGTTGGGAAAGAGACCTGCAAAATAGCAAAACAAAATAGAACCCATTATGCATGTGTTAGCGCTAACAGCAAATGTGTTGACCACGCCACTGGTGAAGGTTATATATGCAATTGCGCACCAGGGTACCACGGAAACCCCTATCTCCTTAATGGTTGCCAAGGTACGTTATATATATATATGTACATACTAAAAATGATATGCTCAACTTTCTTAGTTATAATTATGCCTGCTTTTATTGACCTCAGCAGTCTTAGAGAAAAAAAAATTGCTCTGCTTTCAGTTGAAAGAAAAGTCTTGTTTATTGTTGTAAATTTAATCAAAATTAAGTATACTCTCACAGTTGATGCATAGTATTGTCTAACTCTCCTATATATTTTTTTTTGTTACTATAAGGCCCCCTTCGGCAAGGTGGATTAAGAAGTTAAGGAGCGCTAAGGAGTTCATGTTCGGAAAATAAAAAAGATTAAGAAAGTAGCATGCATTTGAATAAAATATATATGTAATAAGAGAAAGACTATATTACCCTCATATTATTGTTGTCAAATAACATAATTATAACATAATTGATGAATCTAATTGTATTACAATTTTAATTAAATATTTCATTAGAGTAAATTGTGTTGACAAAGTTTGAACAAGGCACCAAGCATCCAATTAACTAAGTGTCGTTAACTTAAACAATTAACAAGTCAACCGTAATCAACTCAATTGGTTAATCGATTCAGAGTACTTGAAAAGTTTTGAATGCAATTTGAATCTAAATTGATACCTGCACTGGTACCAACTCAACCAATAAGATTCCGTTTATGACTAACATGTCTGTCTACAATCTTAAAACTATTTAATACCACTAGTTTAAAGTCGAAATAATATTTTATGGTCACTTTATTGATAATGTCATTGATTTGAATATCTCAAACAGGTTGAGAATAATATAGTACTATCACAATTTAATCAAGAATGATATTGGTTGGATTTTTATTTTAGATTTTACTTTCATTTAGTTTTACTGATAAGAAAATTCATTTTCATTTTTATACATAGATGCTTTATATTATTATTCATTCAAGCAAATATAATATATTGGTCAATAAGATTAAAAGAAAACTGATACTGTCCTATTTATAATAGAATATACTAAGTTCTAAATAAATATATGGTAAAATAATATCATTCAAGCAAATATAATATATTGGTCAATAAGATTAAAAGAAAACTGATACTGTCCTATTTATAATAGAATATATTAAGTTCTAAATAAATATATGGTAAAATAATATAATTGACAGTAAGATTTTCCACAAATTAAATACAGACGGTTAAACAAATTTTAAAAGGTGCTTACATTTCCTTTT